>VWZX01003380.1:224995-331961 GCA_013399015.1 Galbula dea | reverse complement strand
TAGGGAACTGCTGGAAAGAGTCCAGCACAGAGCCACAAAGATGATGAAGGGGCTGGAACATCTTTCTTATGGGGAAAAGCTGAGGGAGTTGGGTCTCTTTAGCTTGGAGGAGACTAAGGTGTGACCTCATCTATGCTTTTAAGTATGTGAAGGGTGGGTGTCAGGAGGATGGGGTCAGGCTCTTCTCAGTGAAGCCCAGTGACAGGACAAGGGGCAGTGGCTGCAAGTTGAAGCACAGGAGGTTCTGAGTGAATACAAGGAAAAATGTTTTTCCCAGTTGAGGTGCCAGAGCAGTGGCACAGACTGCCCAGAGGGGCTGGGGAGTCTCCTTCTATGGAGATACTCAAAACCTGCCTGGATGCATTTCTGTGTGACCTGGCCTAGGGAATCCTGTTGTGGCAGGGGAGTTGGACTAAGATGACCTTCTTGAGGTCCCTTCCAATTCCTAACATTCTGTGACTCTGTGAATGTTGGTGGTGCTGGGACCTACCAGTTCCTCCTCTCTTACCATACCCTCTAATGACTCCACATTCATTCCCTCAAAAAGAAGCAGTTGCACAAGAAATGAACTCAGCAGAGCCTGGTTACTTTGCAGACATCATGAGACCTTGGGAGCACATCAGCATGGACATGAAGTGTGTCATGAGGGAGCTGCCTGTGCTACAGCTTGGCCTTCCTAAGGGAGCACCACAACATGAGGTTTTTCTACCTGACCACTTCTCATGGGACACCTGATGGTAACGTGACATCTGTGAAACCTCTGCTTTGCTGTTAAACGTGCCAGGCTGGTTCCCAGCACATCTGTGCTGCAGCCTGTCACCTCCATCTTAGCAGGAAAACCAGGCCACAAAGCAGAGGATGTGCTTGGGCAGACCAAGGCAGAAACGCCTGCCCCAGCAGCTGCAAGGGCTGGTCCTGGATGGAGGGCAGGATGGTGAGCTCAGCCTGCTGGTGACACCTCCACCTCTCCTTGCAGGGGCACCTTCAACAGGTGGCAGCCCAGAGCCTCTCTGGAGGACAGGATGGGAAGGACTGACAGTTTCAGAGGAAGCATGGCCATTTCAGATAAGTGTGCAATTGCATTTTCAACATAATTAGGTGCCTAATTGTGCTCCTAGGCCTAGCTGATGTATTTGCACGTGTATCTAATTATGATTTACCTAAAAGCTCTCTGGCCATAATGCCTTGCTCTGCAATCTGAGAGGCATTCAGAGAAGTGAGAGATGAGTCTGAGTGGTCACTCTTCCCTAGCTTTTCTTTTAAACTGAATGCTGTTTATCTTGTTTTTTTCAAACAATTCAAGCTGACTGAGCAATGGGAAAACTCCAAATAGCAGTGCTACTAGAATCCAGGCACGGTGCTGCACAAACAGCTGTGAACAAAACAAAAAAGCTAGGGTCAAAAGAAAGGCAAGGGTGAGGTTAATAAATGGAACTTCCACATGAGACTTCCAAACAATGCTGATGTTGGAGTCTCCAGTGGTGTGGATGTCACACAGTAAGAACCTGTACCAGCAATCACCACAGTCAAAAGGGATCTTCCTTCAGTAGACATTACAGAGGAGCTGCAAAGATAGCAGCTTTTGTTGTGAAAGGTCAAATGCCACAGACAGAATAGATACAAGTATCACAGCAGTACAGTTTGTGACCTAAGCAATGCAACACAACAGCTGCAACAGGCTACAGTCATGATTTTTGCTCTCTTAACTAGAAACCTCATTGGAGAAGGCAAAACAAAAAGCCACAGATTTTTCCTTTAAATTACATTTCCTTTTACTTAAATAACTTCCCAGTAGCCTGTCTTAGGATTACTCAGTTGTCTTTTAACACAAAACTGGCTTAACTCAGTCACTGCAAATTCTCAGGGCCAGCCATGCAGCCAGACCTCCTTACATGAAGAGCACTGTGAAATTGTCTTTCCTTTCCCTTCAGTGAAACACTTTTTAACCTACAGTATCCAATCCTACTTTAGGGTGCAGGATGTCAGAAACACTTACTGCACAAGCAGAGATCTGTGTTTCTTTTGCCACAGACAATAAATCTTTAGTGTCTTCTCTTGATACGCATCACTCCACTTGATCTCAGGAGGCCCTGTACATCTCTCTTCCCCTCTGCCTCTTCTAACAAGGTCACTTTCCAGTGATGAAACAACTTTTCCAGAAGGTACAGTTTTCAATAATTAATATCTACTGATAATAGCTTCCCAAAGCAGGGCTTTAAAACTCTAATGTGGGCTCTTCACAAACTTACAGCAGGAAGCATCCTTAAAATAGATTGGAGTAGCATGTCTGAAATGATCAGCCTGAAAAACTTACAGTGCCTATGGCTGAACTTAGCACTGATCTAGAGAGATCTGTATCCACTGCTGCCACTGAGCATAAGCACAGCACTGGCAATCACAGATCTCAGCCAGCAGCAGACACAGTAAGCCAGAGAGCTGAGTTTTACCATGGAACTGCCTTATAGATCAGGTGTAATGAACAACTGTTTCGGCTGAATGGCAGTTGTATTTACTGCTTTTCAGATGGGCCCTTGGAGGACGTGTTGCAGTCCCTCCTGAAAACCAGTAGATGTCTATTTTAGTGACCTGAAGTGGGAGGTAAGTACCACGGCCTGGGTTCAGATCAGCTGTGCAGGTTAATCCCCAGCTGGCATCACTCCACACAGGCTGATGGGGAACAGGCTGGAGGAGCTGAACTGCAGTAACATGCCAGGAAGCGGAGGGGGTTCTTAAGTACACATGACGCAGACCACTCACACCTTCAGGAGTCAGAACACAGACTGCCACTTGCAGTTTGAACCACAGCTGTAATACTTATCTAGCACACAGAAACCAGCTTTCATTCAGTAAAAAGATGTTAGACTTGGCAGGAATAAACCATCAAATGACATAAAGCACTGTTCCAAGCTTGATGGCTTTGTGCTGTTCGTTGATTTGACCCTGACTGGGAGATACAAGATAAGCAGACACAACGTGCCAGGGGCAGGTGTGCAGAGACTAGCTCTGACTTTATGAGGAAAGTTGGACATGAAGGCATGGCATGGATCTGGAGGGAAAAAGAGAGGATAATTTAGATTTCAGTTGGGTAGGTCTGAACACTTGAGAGACTGTACACCAAAAAGCAAATGCTAGGAGCAGGAAGGACTTCCAAGAAAAATCTTCTTGTGCTCTGCTCTTTAAGGTTCATGGGATGCAAACCCACAACATGCAGGTGGGTGCTAAGAGCCACCTTCTGCACAAGTCCTTGATGTGTGCTTGCAAGGCAGAGCTTAAAAAAAAGGCTTTTTTCTTCCTCCCCTCTATTTCTCTTCACCAGAGTGGGAAGGATGGTAGCTTGAAAGTATCTGGCATGGCTAATTGATTCCAAGGGGCAAAGTCAATAGGAAAAATACCATGAAGGAGCCAATACTCTACCTCTTTCTCTCCAGTTGCTACCTACATCAATTAGCAGTTTCTTTTACTCTTCCAACCACAAGCCAGTGCTTATGAGTGCACTTTGAAAGCAACAATAGCTGAGAAATTAGATCTAGAATTCACACAATCCTAGTTCTGAAGGAAATGTGGTACATTATATTCCCATTCCTTTATACACCTTTCCTTCTGTTACAAATGTTGCTATTAGAGGAAACAAATCTTACTTGGTCACCATCATAATCTTAATAAAATGCTCCATCAACTTCATTAGCCACCTTTGATCTGTGGCCATCTGCTTGGGGTACATCTATGTGGCATCACCAGAGGGAAGCGATGTCTGCTCCCAGCGCCTGGCAGATTGGTTGTCAGGCCTGACCCTGAGTAGCAGTATGGAAATGACTGCACAAACAAAGGTCATTCCCATCAACTGCTGGGGACTCCCACTGGCTATTAGTGGGCAGAAACCTTTGTCTATAGCTGTTATTATCTTATTAATGAAATAAATGACCTGTAACTAGTTGTGGCTCAACTCCAGGTTTAAGACAGCCACCCAGAGCTCTCCTGTGGGGAAGGCAGAGGGAGCAGCCCATGCCAGCTGAGGAACAGCACAGGAGAAGGAAAGAGCCCTGGCATGAGGATGGGCACTAACACCCACCATCTCTCTCCTGGGAGAGCAGTTGTTCTTCAGTGGCAATAAGCAGGATTTCTACATGATCTAGAGACCTGCCAGAGTTTGTAACAATGGGGTGTGCTTGGGTTTGCTGGGAAAGTCCTTCCAGTGAACTGAGGAACATCCAGTGTTACTTGGGATATGAAAATTTTCAGTCCTAAATAATCAACTTTTGTCTAGGATCACAGGACATCAAATGTGCTACTAGCTACTGTGTACTTTCCACTTGCATTTACCCTTGCTGATCAGACAGTAACATTTTGCATTGAGCAAGGAAATTTACCTTTCAGACCATTAAAGGTTTTCTGTGGCTTGTTTTTTTTTTCCAGGGAGAAAAAAATAATTAATTCCAAGAAAATCTAATCCTTTTTAATTTGAGCAAACTGATTCAAATGGCAGGGTCTGGATTGCTAGACTTAAGATAGAGCAACACTGTGGGAGAAGACTACAGATAGGACCACGTATCAAAACCAGTCTGTCTTTCTGAATAAGAAATGGTAGAGCACAAGCAGTGCAAAGGCAGCTGTAGCACTGTCCTCAAGAGTGTTAAGTTAAACATGCCAAGGCTATAGGTCAGTGGAACTGTTACCTATCATCTGGTTAGCCATCCAACATAGCCTGTTGAAGGAAGACAGTGAGCTTAGCCCATTTAAACTTAAGTGATTGATTTTCATTTAGCATTTGTCCACCACAGTTATCAGAAGCTGCAAAATTCTTTTCAGAGTGATTTAAAAGGAACAAAATTGTATGCATCCATATATACTTAGTGACACAAAGCAGCATTAGTAACTCTATTATGTGTAATTGAATTAACTCTCTAAAAAAGACTGTTTAAATTACATGAAGGCTATGACACAAGCCATCAAAAAGCAGCACATTCAATATTAAAACGAGGTGTTAAGGCTGAGGGTGTGCCATTATGTCACACTGCTGAGGAACAAAACTCAAATGTGTTGAGACATTCTCATTTATGGTTGGAACTTGAGAGTGTAATGGGCTTTGGCACTGTATGGCACAGCCACTTCTTTTGCTAGGTAGCAGTTTCCCCTTCAGACACAGTGTGCAAGCTGAGGAGGAGGAGAGGCATGTGTTACTTGAAGGCCTCCATAAAGATACTGCAGCTGACTTGCTGAGAAAATACTATGGCTTTTGAGAACTCTGGTCACTGAGAAATGCTGATAACCCAAGTGTTCAGGGTTTTTTGTTAATTCTTTATGGATGTGTGCAGAAAAAATCGTGAGTTGTGGGAATGCAGTAAAAAAAGATCAGAAGCAATAAAAGCAATTTCTGATCATTTTTCTCTTTCTCTCCTCTGTTTCCCTCTAACAGAGTTGTCACATTGAGCAGCATGTGTGCTGTAGTCCTTCCAACTTCCTGTTCACTCCTGGGTTCTGCCAGAGCTATGCAGTCCATGTCAAGGTAATGGAGCAGCTCCCTGGCCCTGCCTTCTATCTGATAACGTGCTAAGGCTAATGAGAAAATGCACATGCATGAAATGATTAACATGTGCAACTGCTTCCAGGCTGTAGAGACTCTTCTGTCAGTGCTATGACTATCCAGGTGGGCATATTTGAGCATATTTTGAATTCAATCAGCTACCATTTAGGACAAGCTCCTAATAAACTCATCCTGAGTCAGTAAGCCTTCTTGAGGTCTGGGTTGCTTCAGCCACCTGCAGGTGACACTGACACCTTTGAGGTGACACACAAATTCACTTTCTAAAACCAGATCTTTTCAGGATGTTTTCACAAGCCTTTCCTCTTGGTTAGAGAATTAGAGCCCAGTGAAGGTGAAGGAAAGACAACTAGCCTATTTCTGTTAGCAAGTTTCCCATCCCAGAGCATCTCTAGTTCCTGGTCAGTTGATTAGCATTGTGCTTTGGAAAGCAGGACAGGGTGTAGTCTAGTACACTTAGCAAGAAAAAGGAATCTGCTGTCTCTCACAGAGGACTTAAATCAAAAGGTCCTGTCAGCCACAACTTTATTTCCATACATGGGATTAATCAAGTAAATAATCTTCTGTAAAAAAAGGAAAGACTGAAGAAGTTTGTAGAGCAGTTCACATCTGCCTAAAATTGAAATGCCAGGCCTCTATCACAGTGTTTTCTTGCCTAGTTTATATGCTCAAATAATCATTTAATATTTCCTCCTGCAAACAGTACTTGGGTAAACCTTGCAGCAGTATTACATAGCAGCAGCTGTGGATAGCTGCATCTCCATCCATTCTGGCTGTCCAGCAGTGACTGGTTTAACATAAGAAACGGGAAAAGTGAAAGCCTGAACATGAACTCATCAAAAGAGTGAAGGATAAGAATGGTGAGGGTTGTTTGCTGTCTGTATCTGTCTGAGTGGCACTGCATCTTACTGAATGTGACTTAAAGCTGCAAAGGAGAGACTTCCTGTGGACAGATAATCTAGATAAATGGTGTATATAATGGAAATGGATTAATGTACCTATCAACATAAATAGAGGTATACATGTTTACCATGTGGGAATTTAACCTTTGTGCAAAGTGGTTTCTTCATTTTCCTCCTGTTTTGCCAGAGTGTGCCAGGCTTCTGTGTGTGCAAATGCTGCTACAGCCATTTGTATGCATTTACACATATAAGAACTTCTTCATACAGGAATTTATGTATGCATGTGTAAATTGTGTGAATGTAAATATAAGATAGACCATATGTCCCTAAAGTCCCGTCCCAGAAGAGCATCTGATGTTGATATGTAGACAGTGTGGTAAGGACCTTCCTAATTAATAACCCAGATTAAAACCTCTTGGCAATCAATTAAGATTAATGACAGAAGTCACTCTCTATCCCCCTACGCCCACGTCTCGGGCTGTGAAAACCCTGGGTTGTGAAACTTTAATCCTGTTATCTGCTGCCTTCTTCATCTGAAAAGCCTGCAGATTAACACTGAATCCGGCAGCAGCCGCTCGGACAGCTGCCCTACTTTCAGCACTTAATGGGAAGGGAACTCATCTGGGCAGGAGCCTAGGACTACTTCATAAATCTGGACACCCAGGACAGTTAAAGCTGTCATGTATATTCTGGAGAGCAGTGACTGAGTGAACCTGTCAGCTTGCTCCTTGCTGTTCCTGAAGGTAGCTGGTGTCTCTGTCCAGCAGCAGAAACTGTGTAAGGGCTGGACCCTAGCTGGGGCTGTGGTTTGTGACTGGGTTTGGTGAGACCCATATGGGAAGCCAGGTGGTGATTCCATGTAACTGGTCCTGCTGCAGTCTCCTCCATCCAAAAGATGTTTGGAGGAAGTAAGGAAACAAATTTCATTTTTCCCTTGGAATCAAGCCCAAATCAAAGAACAGTTATTACAAAAACTGCACTGCCAAGTGTTTTCTTTTTAGTAGAGCCTGGAGGAGGGGAAGAATTGTAATGCTATTTAGGATGGCAGAGAAGTTATTTGACAGCTGTAGCAAATTCATCCTCCACCCTTTCAGGAAAGACTGACTTTTCCATTGGTAACAGGCATTATCCCCATGCTGCCAGCACAGCTTAAGTTACTGCTATGCCTGGTATGGTGTACTTGTTGCATTTTAGGAGGCGTGAAGCACTCCTCTTTCAGCTAGCTGTTTGTAAACTAATAGAGAGAGCAAGAATTCTTCTGGCTGCACATGCTGGTAGCAGCTCAGCTCTATTGAAATAGATGGTGGCTTCATCCTTCCATCAGACCATGCCCAGCCACACAGCCTGCTGCTGTCCAACAGCAACGGTAGTACAGCTGGAGCACTTGCTCTCCTGCATGGTACTGCCTCCAAGGCCCCACAAAGGGTCCCACAGAGCAGCTCCATCCATTTTACTCTGTGGTAGTACTGGTCAAATGGGTTGAAATGTCGTCACCTTAAACTGACAAGTAGAAGCAGTTCTTTCTGCTGTTTGATTCATACAAGTGTTCAAGCTAGCAGTGATGAATTCTGAAGGCTTGTTTTAAAAGAGCAACAGCTCTCATCTGCACAAAGGGAAGGAGTGCCAAAAGGGACTGCCTACATAGATGGGAAAATATCCTTGTTTCTCCTAACACCAGAACAACATCATCTTTTAGTGAAGACAATGACTACTGCTTTCACTGAATGACAGCTACCAAATCCAGCTGGTAAGATACCCACTCCAGGTAGGATGGCTACCTTGGGGCAGACAGGCTGAACCCTCTGGGTTGGCAGCCTGCAGCCTGGCTCTAACAAAGTGAAGCTGTGATGCCCATTTATGATGATCATCCTTTTGGAGGAAGTGCTAGTATCTAGATGTTTTAATGGTAGAGTATTCTTCTGGGTCTTCAGCACAAGAAAATTACTACCTAATTCACAATCAAGCTTAACTCTTGGCCATCTCTTGCCATCGTTTCTCTTGTCTAACAGAGATGCTTACGAAGCAAACAGATGTTTGTGTTAAATCTGCAGCCATTACTATAAAAGAATTTTTAAAGCATGTAAATTGCTAATAGGCTTAAAAATAAAAAACATGTCAATTGTCTTCCCTTTTATTAGGCTGTTTTGTAACATTAAAAAAGCTGAAAGTATTCAGTAGTTCTACTATGTAAACTCTTCCAGAATAAGCTATAGATTCTTTTTTCCTTTCACCAGTCACACACATTTGCATCCTGAGAAGACAAAAGCTTAAATACAAGTGCCATGGCTATTTGGGGACTTAATAGTGTGTGTGTATAAATGTGTACAGTATGAGAATCTCAGCCACTGTCAAACTGCAGGATCATAAAAAGAATCTGAAAACCCTGATGATTACCTTTGTGTACTAAACTACAAACCAGAAAACAAGCACCAGGATTTCAGAGCAAAGAACAGGAGCCCAGTGCTCACACTGTGAGCCTGGGCCAGGTTCTGTTATCGTGCAGTAACTGACTCCCTGGAAGAGGTGTTCCAGTGTGGAGGCAATGGCAGGCACCCTCCTCAGGGCCACCCTCATGGCACACAGGTCCAGCTCTGTGGTCTGGCTGCTGCCAAAACCTCGGTTAGAACCCTCAGACAGGTAACTGGTTTATCAAAGCACCCCAAAACTGCTGTGGTTCATTCTTCTTTGCCTCTACACTTTCTTCCTTGTTTTTCATTAAAAAATAGGAGTATGAACACAGGGTAATGCATCATTTATAAATTATCTTGTTAGTGCAGAAAACAAAATGTGGCTCTGAAAACAAAACCTCCTGCTGTGGACTCCACGGTGTTTGATGGGAGCCCTTCAAAAGAGTTCATGGCTTAATAGAGGCTGTTTATGTGGGGACTTCGATCTGTACCTGCTGTCCCCTGTCACTCCCTGGAAACTTGGCGGCAGATGTTGCAGCGTTAAGTTGTCTCTGAAGTGGCTCTCTGTCCTCATCTCCCCACCACAACAGAGTCAAACTATATCAGATCTCTTTATTTGTGCCTCAGGCATGTTTGGGAGCGCAGCTGTGTCCACCCCCACTCTACCTTTAGTGTTTCAGCCCCCAGGCGGCAAATGTGAGACCAAAACTGTTCTGCCACTCTCGACTACATCTGCTGACAATCCTGCAGCCTCGCTGCAGGCTGCCAAGGACCTGGGCCTTGCTCTAAACAGATGTCAGCGACAACCTGCTAGCTCACACCTGTACAAGCTTCCCTAACCTCACGGATTGCTAGCTGAAAAATTTATGACTCCAAGGACTTCCATCCACAATCAAAGCTTCTTGGCTCAACTGCGTGCAGCCCTCAAACTGGGCCACCCTCAGCATTATCTGGCACCATGGCAGAGGTGGGAGAGGAGAAAGAGAAGGAAGAAGCAGCTCGTTATGCTTTGATACTTCATGCGTGAATTTCAATTCCTTGATCAAGGACTTGAATTCAGCAGTGAATTCTTCTACAAATGGGAACTACCAAGTTCTTAATAAAAGAAAGAAGACAAAACAAATCAACTCTGTGGCTGCTGTGAGTGTTTTATCCTAACAGTGCTTCTAAAGTAAGTGTGTGTACGTGTGTCTCACTGTAGGTACATGTGACTGCTCCTCTGTTCACTGACTTAAAACCTACAAGGGCTGCAGCACAGGATCTCTAGCAATTCATGAACAAGCACAAAGATTTAAATCCCTCCCCCCACCGGTAAAAAATACATGCACTAGTCAGAAACTGCATTTTCAGTGATGACTTAAACTTAACTGGCTTACTTAAACCAAGATGTTAGTCAGTGTCTTCCTGTCAAGCCCAGAGAAGGCAGATGGCCTGACTTCACAGCGGCCCAGCAAAGCCTGTCCTGGCAGGCAGTTTTTACAGTAGCTTACCTGTCTTTATGGTCAGAAATCCACAAAACAGGGTTCAACTAACAGTTTTTTAGCCTGTTCAAGCACCATTTCTTCTGTGTTCCTATTTACATTGGACTTACCTGTTAAACTGTATGGTACTGTAGGTTTTGTATGTACATTTGTTGTTAATTCTGCTATATGTGACATGCATCATTCAGGCAAACAGTAAATAACTTGCCAAGGTAACAGCTGAAATGATAACATTAGTATCTGACTATGCTCCTGTTCCAGCATTGCACTTTGTCTTTCTGCTGCTCCCAACATTTGTCCCTGTCTTATTAAATCTCACCTTTTATTCCTTTTAGAGCAGTAACAAACTTCATCCCAGGAAAGCTATCTGAATACCTCTCATCCTCTCAAAAGTAACTCCCTCACTTTAACCCCTCTAGTTCCTCAAGGTCATCTCAGTGGTGTATTGCAAAACTAGTGTTCTCTCACACCACTGCTTTGAGTAAGAGAGACTCTGATTTGTCAGGCCAGTTTGTTCATTTAGAGGAAACGTTTTGCTCCTTTGTCTCTCCTGATGTACCACAAACAGGAAACTGAATGGTCCCAGTGGATTTGAAACACACTGGCGATAACATCAGTTCCTGAGATAAATGCTAAGATTTAAAGTAATACTTTCTTAAGGAATAACAATCAGAAATACACAATCTAGCTTCACGATAAAAGGTTCAAATAATACCTCTACTTCCTACTCAAAGCAGTCTTTGTAGTGGAGGCCACTTTCTCATGGGTCACGAGTGTACCAGAAAAAGGGATTGTCTGGGACACAAGTTCCTCTCTTTTTTCCCCCTCATGAAAGTTGCGTTTGGCATGGAAGTACAAAGCTACATGAAGCAACTTGCATGAAGGTTATTGTTGGTCGCTTAAATTTGATGTGGTTTTAGTGTTCTGATTGGCAGACTCTAACCAGCTGGTTTTAAGAAAGATTTGGGTATTCATTAACAGACAGTTTACAGCAAATGAAGCATGTGCTATGTTTTTGTTTTCTAGCTGAACACTCAGAAAACACAAAATCCTTTACTCTGCCTTCAGGAGATCTGCAGTGTTTCTGGGCTGCTGTGATGCATCTTTCAGTACCCTTTGTTTCCCCAACGTGCTATTTTCCCTGTTCTCCCATTCTTTTGGTGGCAGTTGTTCTTTAGTTGAGGTCATGGAGTTGCCAGTGTTCAGCAGCTGCTGAAGCCTGAAGCTGCTGAAGGGGCTGTAACGTGCCTCTCCCTTGCTAACTGCAGTGGATACACGCGCCACGCACAAACCTCATCTCCTTGCTGTGGTCGCATCAAAGAGACTCTGTCGTACTGTCTTCGCAGCAGTGCCCACAGTGCATCGAGCCGACCCTGTGGCAACAGAGCAACAGGACTTTCAGTACAGTAAAATCAGCCAGGCCTCCCTAGTTACTGCCTGGGGAGGTTCTCTGGCAGAACTGAGCACCAGCTCCTTGGAGCAGGATAAGCAAAGTATAGACCTGGGCTGTGTCACCCAGCCCACAGAGCTGTGGTACTGTGCTCGGTGCTGCATTTGCAGCAACTGGGACGTAACCCTCATTTACTTCTCAGTGATCCAGAAGTAAGGTGTTTATTTCCTGATATTTTGGGCTGAGTTAACGCATGTCTGTCTGGGATTTCTACCATGTGAACCTATTTGCTTTTACAGGATGTACACAGGAAGTGGATGGTTGTCAGGAAGCCCCAGACCTCCTCAGCATGGGGCATACAGCTGACTCCAGCTGTGCAGTAGTCCTGCAGGCAGCAGGTTCACTGCGAGTGCCAGGGCTGCCTGCACAGAACCTGCATAGCCACTGACGCTTGGCAGAAGCATCCTGCTCTGCATGGATGAGTTGCAGAGCTCACCTGTGCAAGGACAATGCATCTTCTGGTGCTCGGAAAGCACAAAGGAGTTGTGAAGACAGAAGAGATGTACTTGTCCTCCCAGGTAAACCTGCATATTCTCTGCTCTTACACACTTTAAAGCAAGGTATTTATGGACCCATCTTCAGTGTTTTAAGAGCTTGTTACATGTTTGCAAGTGACTCGTGGCATCTACAGGGGAATGTCTTCATTTTCTGCCACTGATGATGTTTCACTTGTTTGTTGGACTTTTGCATTATATTGGTTTATATAATTTTTTTGCTATTTTTGGTTGGTAATGAGTATGCAGTTTTAAAACTTAGTATTATACTAACAGCTACAAGCTGTGTAGTTTTAGGCTTAATTAAATAATATACATTAAGATAGACTGAATGCCAATAAAGCCCTGGTAGATTTTTAGTACCCTTACTGTATGATGTGTCCCCTTCTTTGGGGAAGGATAACAGAATGTGGCAGTAATGATGAAGTACTTTATTTAGGGCTAAAAGCTGTTCCTGCTATTCATCCTGAGTAGATGTTCACTTCCAGAATAGTACATTACATTTGAATGGGAATACTTGAAATATCCCATACAGTTCAGCATGCATAAGACTGGAAAGGTAAACAAAACCCAGCCTTCAGTACAAAATGAGATTGTTCTGAACAGTGAAAAGATTACCTTTATTGGTGTGTACCACTTTGCTTGAATGGCTGGTGAGGTAGGCTTTGGTTTAGGTGGTTTAGGATGCAAAGGTTCTTCTGGTTCTTCTGGGAGTTTCACCACAGCATTTTTTGCTTTTTCTAATCTAGCCCCTTCTTCAGTGGATCCTTTATCACCCCAGCGCACCTACGGCAAGCCAGAGTTCAGAGGTGAATGCACTGTATGTCAAGGACACAGAAATGTTACAGATAACAGCAGTAGCTGAAAAGAGTTTAAATTTGGAAGAAATTCTGAGTAAATAAGGGTGAGTACTGAGGAAAATGTTCCTCCTTCATTTTTGATGACAAACATTCGTAGTTAAATGCATTTGTAAATATGAGTTTCTGAGAGAAAGACTGCAGATTCTACCATGCACCACACAGGCTGTTATTTTGAACTTTACTGTTTGGCTTGCTTGGTGATTTCCTTTTCTCACTGGGGAATCCTTTCTCTGCAATATTAGAATGGGCTTTCATGTCCAAGTAGGCCCTGCTGAGTCATTAAAATGCATCTGTATCTTTCACTGTGATCAATGGTACTTTTATGGTGGTTTTTATGAGGCTGTTAAAATGTATTTTAAACACTGTTAAAACCATTTAGAGATAGATGGTGGATTCCTCACTGATAAAATGACCTGTCCTTCATATTAAAGAGGCTTCACCCCAAAGAAACCAGAATTTGTGGAGTCTGACAACACAATTTTGACATTAAAATTTACTGCCTGTCATGGGTGGGGTCTAGAAATGACATCATAAAACTTCAAAGCAATGTGAAAAGACAGATCTAGGGAGAGTGAACAACACTGACTGAATTACTCTGCACTGTCCCAGAGGAGTGAAGCTAGTGGGAAAAAGCAGGAGTGAATGTCTAACTGTGTAGGACAGGAGCAGTAAGCACAAGTTTTACTGGTTCATTCTCTCCTTCTCTCTCTGCAAGGAAGCTGCCAGAAGAGTGGCAGAACAAAAGTGGACAGAGAAGCAATAAGAAATAGACAACTGCATTACCACAAGCTGAAAACAGGGAAGAAATGTAATGACTACTCCAGCAAGTTTTTTGTTGGGCACAACAGAGAAACCACACTACATCAGGTAAGGAAAAACCTCCTTTTGACCTGCTCACCTTCTTCATCTTAGGCTGTTTCTGTTTTCTCTCCCTTTCCTCACTTGCCCTGCCCTGATTCACCAGATGAGCAGCATGCTCTCTTGAGCCAGCAGAAGGTGTGAGGTAGATACTGCTCTGTCCAAACAACTGGGAATGGGCTGTTGAGCCAGTGTTTTCCTTTGCCCCACTGTTACAGACACTACAGGACAGCTCCACATGGAAGTGCTGAGGCATTCACAATGCGGTGCCCCATCCCAGAATTTGTTGGTACTCTCAGGTCCCAGAGAAAGACAGAGACACAGCTCCAAAGAAAGGTGCCTTTCAAGATCCCAGGATTGTCTTGTCAGCAATTTCAGTTGGTTTACATCTTTAGCCCTCAGTCCTGCACAAAATTCTTAGCCCAAATGAAAATGTTTTCTAACCTAATCAGACTGCCCAGAGAAGTTGGGGAGTCTCCTATGGAGATACTCAAAACCTGTCTGGATGTGTTCATGTGTGACCTACTGTAGGTGAATCCTGCTGTGGCAGGGGGGTCGGACTAGATGATCTTTCGAGGTCCCTTCCAACCCCTAACATTCTGTGATTCTATGATTACTTTCTGCTCTCTTCTTTGAAGAGGAAATACTGTATTTTTGTCATCTGATGAACATGCATTTCTTTAGAGTACTGATGTTACTTATGTTGATGAGATATCTATGTTTTTATGCTTCATTGCACAAGATCCCATTTACAAACTGTAATGCTTTAAACTCTGGAACCCCTCCTGGGGCTCCTTGGAGGCTCATGATGGCTCCCATTAGAAATCCAGGCTTGTAATTCTTTAAGCTGGACTGTATTTTCTAAGCTCCTCTGAAAAGCACTGCACAAAATGTTTTGTTTCTCTAAAATCTGAAGCTCTTCTAAATTAGCAATTCTGAACTTCTGGAGGAAACATATACAAGCAAGAAAGCCTAAACTTGCACTATGTTCTGCTGCACTTAAAAAGAACTCAAGCAAAGCTGATTCTTAGGCTGGTACCTTTAAAGTTTCAATACACATCAGTACAGCCTAGGTAGGTACTTCAAACAGAGACTGTTCCCTTGGTTAAAGTTAAAAACTGCAGGAAAGTGCTTTGCAAATTCCATAAAGGCTAACTTGACTACAAAATCTGACATAAGGACGTGCCCAGAAGGATGCACATTTTTCATTCTGTTCTAATTAACATGATGCTATCATGTCTCTTCAAAGACAGGCACTGTTGTCGCTCTGAGTTCCTTTGGGATCAAGCCTCTCCTCAGCATCACCATTGTCAGCGCATTTGGCTGGCCCACAGTTGGAGAACTTATGTTTCACTGTAATTTCTTCCAAAACATTCAGAAAAGGCTCTCACTCTCTCTCTTTCTCATTAGCTTGATAGAAAGAGCATGTCTTCATGGCAGCTATTTAAAGTTTCAGTCCAATGGAATTACTGAAAGCTGTTCTTTCATAGGCAAGGTCAGAATCGTTTGATACGGTAAAAGATTCTACAAGGCTTATGTCACTGGGAAGGAAGTGCACATGATGCCCTGGTGTTTTCAGTGCAGCCCTTGTATTTTCAGTGAACTTTAAAAGTCTTTGTTCCACCATTTGCAGCCTCAGAAAGCTTGTGTCTTAGTCATCTGGCATGTCCACATGGTACAAACCTCCATCCTTTTAATTCCTCCAACCCCTCGTCCGCCGTAGTAGGAAGCATCCACTGTGGGCCACTTCTTGGTAGGCAAAGGCTCTTGTTCTTCTTCCTGTCAAAAAATTCAAGTAACATTTACTTACAAAAAGATAACTTCAGTTTCCCTTCAGCAAGTGTCTTTTTGGTATATTTCACTGGAGTTCACAGAGAGTAAGTTTCCCCCAGAGAATAGTGTTCCCCAAGTATCTACCAATTTCCAAGCACCTTTATAACGTTTTGTATGGGAAAAGCCTTGGTGGTGACCATTAGGGAAGTCCAAATGGGAACCTAACCATGTTCTGCTAACAGCCTTTCCACTAAGAAAAATTAGCACAACATCCACAAAGAAAAGGATTGATATGGCTTATTCTCCAGAAGATGTAATGCCTTCTAGGAGCCAGATCATCAGCCCTGCTGATCTGGGTTCGGCAGACGGTGCTCAGCAGATCTGCAGATGGAAGGTTACACAGCTGATAGTAGTTTCCAAGCCAACCTTTGTCAAACCCACTCTTGGCTGTGTCAGCTCAAAGAAGTGTGCCTTATCATGGACCTAACTGTCCAACTACACTGGAGTACACTCAAGCAACTGGCTAAATCAAGACCACAGGGTAAGAATACTTGAGAGGTACTAGAAGATCCTCTGGTGCATTACTGCCCATAAGAGGGATTGAAATTCCCATGCAAGGGCTCTTCAGTGTCTGGAGTGCTAAAGCTGGGGGGAAATGTTTAAGTCATACATGAATTACTGGATTGTTATCCAAGATCTACTCAGCCTTTCTGCTTTCACTGGAGATAGGGAAAAACAATGCTCAACTATCTCGGGATAAAGTCCCTAAATATTTGTGTAGATTTAGGCTTAATTCTTGCCACACTGACATGACTGAGACAGAACAGAGATTTGGATTTTGGCCATCCCACTGCTGGTTTAAGGCTTCCCACAGGGCAGTTCTTTCTTCTTCAGCAGCTAGGACAAAGAGCTGGCTTTGCAGAACACAGGAAAGGACAGAGGAGTGGTACCATGTAACCAGTGTGATGAGCAGAGCACCGTCATAACATACCTCTTTTGGCATGGGTGGGGGTGGAGGGGGATCTTTGATGACCTGAAAAAACCAAACATATAAAAGCATAAGGAACTGCACTGGCAGCATCCAAAAGCCAACACATTTTTAGGAGTGAATTGTTTCCATCTGAGCCCCCCACATCTGCTTACAAACTGGCAACTGCTGCTGCCAAGTCCCTTGGGTATTGATTATCAAGGCCTTCTGGAAATTAACACCATCCATCTAATAGAAAATAACATCAATTGGCTGGCAGACACTCTTTGGGCAGACGTGTCTGCCGCTTTGCTTCCTGACCGGATGAGACTCAGCCATTCTAAGTAATAGCCAGTGATGAAACCCTATGGAGTTAATTAACAAGCCTGGGAGGAAAAGCATCCCAAGGTCTATGTGAGGTCTTGCATAATCTTGCGCCAAGACGCCTGCTTCCTTGTGCCGTGCTGCTGGATAGTGCCTGGCCCAGTGACAAGCGTGAAATGCCTTCTGGTAGCTCAGGCTTCACCTCTAGATGTCCTGAGCATTTCCGCAGCTCTCACATTTCAGATCTAATAACTGAAGCATGTAGCTCCTCGCCTGCTCCGTGTGGAGAGCCTGCCAGTGGCAGTTACACTCACAAGGCTTCTGAAACTGCTCTTGGTAAGGACCACTCTCGGGGTGATTTGCTTACACCTACATTACCTGAGGTTTCTTCCTGTTCCCTTTTTCACATGTAGAGCAAATCTCAGGGAGATCCCTAGTACAGACAGGGAGGGGAGGAGGATGGCAGCAACCCTCTTAAATGATTAAGATGAAAACTGAATGCACAGCCATTCTTCCCCAAGAAAAGCAGGTTTGTAGGCTAAAAACACTGGTGGTATCAAGTAATTTTTCCTGCTTGAATATTGAAGAGAAATGACTAAAAAGCACCCCATGAATACAAAGGAGTCTGTTTCTGCTTTGCCTTAGTTTTATGCTATCTGTAATGACCAACACCTAAATCTCCTAATACAGGATTAAGTACCTTAATTGAAATATGTCATCATTTATTCACTCTGTGCTATTCATTACAGTACTTTCATTTATTCTGCTGCTGCCTATAAATGATGTCACTGCACAGATGTATAGCTTCATACATAAAAGACACGTATTTTTCTTGACCAATAATCAAGAGTTTTCCTTCTTCATTTACATTTCAAGTCACAGTGCCACCAAGATAGTTACTGGTTGCTACCTAAACGAGCTATGGACTTCTAGCAGTGGTAGAGAAATTCTATCAGATAAGAGAAGTATGTTGTAGCACCTTTGGAAACATTTTTCTGCAGTGCTTCAGGTTTAGGATACTCAGTTACTCATCAGGCCAGCTCAGAGTTCTTTTGAGTGGACTGGAGAGTCAGCCATGGATTTTAAGCACACATCGCTTTGCTGCTACAGTGGTGTAAAAACATGGCAGAAACAACTTTTCTTTAAATATTTCTGGATTTTTTTCTTCCCACCCACCAGGAATTTTCAGATACTTAAGAGAAATCAATTACTTAATTAGTGAAACACTCCTGAGAGTCAGACTGGAATTACTGCCCTTACTTTACAAGAAACAAAGAGGGATCATGGGACAAATTCTGGGAGATGCTTGGATGCTCAGCAAGCTTTTCAAAAGCATGAAGATACCTAATTCTCACTGAAAGCAGTTAAAAGACTGGAAACAGTAAACCAGAACTTCCAATAGATTAAGAGTCACCTTATTTAATTCCCACTCTTATTTCCCTTTTGCCTGTCTCTAATGATTATCTCAAAGGAATGTATTCTCTGTCAAGACTGCAAGCTGCACAGGGGGGAAAAGGCCTAGCTAGGTTGCAGATTTCTAGCAATACATATTAAATGGTATTAGCACTCTACTTTCTATAGTTCTACAATTCTGAAGGAGAGCAAAGACAGCTCTGCATAGTTAAACTTCTTTGTGATGCATGCTAACACTCACTTGGGCCCTATGCCTATTAATATTTATGGAACCAGAATTTCCACCCCAGTGAATCAAGAAAACCTCTTTCCTTATTGGCCCTTTTTGGGCTTCAAGTCACAAGCCAATGACAGTTAGTGTTTGACTGCCTGAGCAAGGTATCTAATCCTATGCCAGCTGCTAAACACCCTGAAGTTACAGCGTAAACCTGATTTGAAGCTAACCAATCCATTAATTAGCTGCTATTTCTAATAGCCTCAGAAAATGAAACTTGTTTCAAATGTGACAGTGGTGTGAGAAAATAATCTGCTTTGAGTAGCAGATACCTCTGCTGACAGAAGTGGAATGTACATGCCTGCATCCTTATGTTTCCACAGGCTTCTCACACTCTCTCTCACACGTGCACACACACAGATTATTTTCAGTCTTGTGTGATACTTCCAGTGAAATCACCAGAAAGCCATTTTTAAGAGAGAAATCCAAGGAACCCATGGCAGAAAACAGTGCAATTGTAGCCTGAAACTACTGAAGGTTGTAATGCTGCACATTAACTTTTCCTGAACTTGATGCAGATTGTTTAAATACAGAAGCCTCTCAATAGTGCTGCTGTCTTATTAACCCCATGTACAGATGGATTACTTCCTAATGTTGTTTTATTTCATTATCATCATCACCAGGCAAAGCTGAATCTCATTTCTTTAGCTGCAAAGAATGAAGACTTGAGTTTGGAGGAGAGCCGATTTCTTCAAAGAAAAAAAAAGTTGCTTCAGGCACCAGTCCCTTTGATCTGCTCATTAACACTTCTCAAGTGTTCCCGTGATGTGGGCATTAGGAAATGTCAGCACCAGAGCCTGCAGCCAGCTTGATGCGATCATATGTTCTGATAGTGAGGGAAGAGTGAAGGAACTGTCAACAGTCAACTGCCTGGAGAAGAAAGGGGGGGAGTGGAAGAGGAGTCCCCCTAGCCCAACCTGTATGTGTGCATGGACCTCCTAGCCAGGAACGCTGTCTCAGGACTTGAGCCCTAGCAGGGAGGAAGCAGAGCACCAGAAGCACCTGAAGCTCAGCATGCTGCCTGCAGGTGAGAGGGGGGAGGTGCCTGCGTGGCTCTGGACGCTCGATCTGCTCTGTCTGCAGTGCCTTTGGCCTCCCTCGCCCATGTGGTGCTGAAGCACGAGATGCTTGCAAGGTTTGAGGGCTGCTGCTTTCTTCCTTGTCGCTGCTCTTTGTCCCATGAAATCAAACACTCCACTCTGCCAGGGAAGCAGACCCAGAGGAAGGGAAGAAGAGGTCCTGCCTGGCCCTGCCATGCTGCCTCTCCTGTCAAGGACACTGGCACTAAAGCCCAAAGAATACATAGCCATAAGTGGCAACCGCATGTAATATGAGAACCTTGGGTGTAGGAGAGGGAGAAGTATGGAGGCATGGTATAATGATCTGAGGAAATGGACAGCAAAACAAAAAGAAAGGAAGAGTCAGTATTTGTAACAGGTTTAGTGCAGCAGTATGTGGGTTTGGAACTCAGGATGTTGTAGCAATGAGACCTAACATTACCTTTTCTTTTTAAGGAAACAGTTATCACATCCTTTCTCAGGTAACTTTTTTTTCAGTGTCTCCTGTCAGCTACTTACAGACATACTGGAATACAGTAACAGCCTGCAGGCTATCTCCCCTTCCCAAGTCCTCAGGTGTCACTGAACTGGATGAATAATAACCTTCACCAATTTAAAAACCCTAATAGGTGAGGAGTTGGAAGGAGAGTCAGTGAAACAGCACTGCTGACTGCTGCTGGAAGGGTAAGATTGTACTCAGATGAAAAGAGATGCAATGAGTGCAAGGATTATTAAGGGATTTCCAACTTAAGAGCCCATAATGGAGTACAAATACCAATTTTAGTGGTAGTACTTTTTAAATGGCCCTTGATTTCTGGATAACATCTGCATATGGCCAACAACTTTCAAATAACAGAGAAAAGGCTTTTATCAAAGATTTCACAGAAACAGAACACGTGCTTACTCAGTATAAAGCCAGTGAGCAGCACAGCAGCCTGCTGATGCTGTCTCAGGCATGTGCAGGTCTCAGAAAGCCAGCAGCACTGCTAAGAGTGCAGTTCCCAGTGCTGAAGCTGGCCTCCCATTCGTTGTGTATCACTAATGAAAGAACACTCCCTCAACAGATGGCTTATGTCAGATGTAGCTTTCCTATTACTTAACCTATTTCCTCCAGTATCTGTGTTTCCCAACATGGTAGGAGTTACAGTCATGAGTCTTACAATCTAGTGACATCTTCTAATAGTCTTGACTCACCACTTTGCAGCAGAGGGGCCAGAACCACCAGAGCAGACCCAGTGCCACCAGCAATAACAGCACGAGAACAGCAATAAGCGCTGCTACTCCACTCGACTGCAAAGAAAGCAGAAAGACTGTGTGCATGTTGCAAATAACTGTTGCTGTCTGGCTTTCCCACTCATCCCACAACAGCTTCCTGCTGACTTAGACAAATCCCAAATGTTGCTCCTACTCCTTGGATCCTTTTCTTGCCAGCAGAGAAGGGGGTCTTGGCCGAATTCACATTTGGCATGAGTTCAGGGGCACCCTCCATTGTAGGTCTCCTTAGTTCCAGGAGTTATGTAGAAGGTACAGTAGGATGCTGGGTGTCACAATGAGTGTGATGTATCAACACTAAAAAGAGGGAGGAGGTGGTAAGATGCTATTTGTGCTCCTTAGTCCCTGCATATTCTGGGGCATGCATGTCTCCAGTATTCTAAGGGGCTGAACACAGCAGTACTGATGGACATAATAAATTCAAAGTGGCACAACTCTGAAAACTACTTTTTTCTGCCTACTTGTCAACTGAAGTTCAAATTAAGTCATTCAGTCATGGGTAACAGACCCAATTTGTCCCACTGCAAACCAGTATTATTCCTCCTGAAGTCAGTGGTTGTATTTTGATGTAACATTGGTATCACTGAGGTAAGAATAAAGCCCCATGGGAACAAAAGCAGGGTTACACTGACTGGTGGGAAAGGAGCTGTTAGCCACCAACAGGGCAAGCCTCCTCCTCATTCTGTGGATGAGGGGTGCCCTCCTCCTCCTGTGAGGACACTGGTCTGCATGGATTGGCAGGTGGGTGGAAGTTTAAGGACTCACAAACAAGAGATGGAGAAGGCTTTTATGCTTATTGCCTGCACATTTGGGGCATTCACACTGTCCAGGCTGTAGCATACTGAGTTCCAGCAGAAGTGCTGCTTGAACCTGAAGCCACCATCCTAAGAAACAATGAATTTTTGAGTGTTACTGCTTCCAGCAACACTGCTTTATTTTAATAAGCAATGAGCAGCCCTTCTCTCACTACCTCAAGCCCATGTCCTGTAGGTGCTTTTGTTCTTACACTTAGTGTTCTTTGCTGGTTTAGAGCAACACTGAGAAAAATGCAATGGTGACTTTATGAAACTAGAATTTATTTGGGTTGGGAAAAAGCAAAGGAGGAACACCCAGGGAACCCCTAAGGCTGGAGTCCTGCAGGAGTCATTCTGTGAAAGTGAGAGAAGTTGCACTGGGGACAGAGCATTGTGAAGGGAAGGTGAAACAGAGCTGTGTTCCATGCAGGCACCTGAAGCAGGTACAACAGGGAGGATGCATGTCTTGGAGCCTAGATGTGACATACTTTTGTTGGTTTGCACTGCAGCAATGTGTGTTTGCTGGGGGAAGCTGTGACTTGTAACTCCTATATACCAACTAGCCATCAGCTGCTCAGCTAGCAGAATTAGTGGAACAATTCCAGCAGTGACCCATTTCTTGTGGTTGCCCATCTGCTACTATGGAAACAGCAGTTCTCCTTGTATGGAGCTGTCTTTGATGCAACATGTATGAAAGGCAATAAAAAACCAAACCAAACAAACAAACAACCCAACAAAGATGATGGCAGAGTATTGACAAGTGCTTCCTCTCAGTGCACATCTATACTCATGCTGTCTCCTGCCAGTGGAAACTTCTGACCACAGAGAAGCCCTGGTAGAGCACAGCAGAGGGCAGGCAGCCATAGCCAGCAGTTTGGTCTGATCAGCTTTGTATCAGAGCTTTCCTTTCACTTCTCTGTGCAATCTTAGCCATTGTAAGGGGGCACTGGGACAGGCAAAGGACTAACATAAAGAGAAAAGCAGTTTGCTGCTGGTCTCCAGCATCCTCCTGTGACTGTACTGTCCTCTCTTACCATGCTGATAGGTGGCTTCAGCATGCTTTGGTGTAAGATTGAAATGCTTCCTAATGATCAAGAGGCCCTTGAACAGAGAAATGTGAGTTGGGTGGTAGGTGTTTCTTCAGCTCTCAGTTCATTCAGGCTTTCTTGAATCTGAAGGGCTGAACTGAAATGACTGATTTCTACAGTTATCCAAGTATTTGGGCTTTAAATAAATATAAGAAAAATGTCGTTTTTTTTTCTCTTTCAGGTAATTATCTATGAGTGACAGAAATACTGTTGGAAAAATACATGCTGATGAGCAGAAGGTACTGTTCTGTATGATGCTATGCCTGACAGGAAAACTGCACTGAAGTCACAGTTGAAATGAGACACATTTAAAGAAACATGGTATCCATTTGCAGCATGTTTTCCAAACCTCCATCCCTACAGAGTGTCTGGTGTCTAACTGCAGAAATTTTAAGTGTCCTGCTTGTGCAATTCAGAAGACAGAAGAAATTAATGGGCAGCAGAAAGGTGAGATTAGGAATATTATTTAAGTTAGAAAAGTCACTAGCTGTGTAAGTATGTGGTTTATTCTGTAAGCTGCAGGGCAAGTAGCTGAAGCAGTGGAGGCATTTGTGCTGCCAATGCCTGTGCAAGGGGAGGAGAGATTTGTCATGAGAGGGAACAGTTGGCTGGGGGAGGGGACAGAACACAAATAGGTTGGAAACACTCCTTATTCAGGCACCAGAGTTGGGTATCTAAAGTGTGGTATCCTCCTCAGAGGATTATAACCACTGCCCACAGCCAAGCTAGTGTCCTAACATTCTGCCTCCTCAACTTCAGCCTGCTCACAGTGACCCTGCCCAGTGAAACTGTGCTGGAATGGGACCCCAGGTGACTGTGCCACACCTGGTTCTTAGGACATCATTATATTTGTAGTGAGCATGGTGGCATGGAAGCCTCCCAGTATTTGGAAAGCCACAGCTGCATGCTGTGCTGAAGTAATAATTTGCTGTAATATCTTGAGCAAAATACAGTTCACAAGCTATAGAAAAATAAAAGGAACACACAGGCACTGCTTGGATCTCAGGTCAGAGCCAGCTGGAGGAGGAGGAGACTTGCAGGGCTTTCCCTCTACAAATAGTTTTGCATATCATCTAAATCAGCAACCCCTGCAGCAGCTAGCAAAAGAGACACAGCAGCAACACAAGGAGAAGCCCTTACAACAGAGCCTAGGTCAGAGGCAAAGGTCAATCTCCAAACCTGCCACACAGGAAGTGACTTTCCTGTGTTACTAGGAAGTCTTGGAGTATAGATATAGCAATACTTTGCTTATGTGGGACCCTGCATAAAGAGATCTTTCTAAAATCAAGTTGTTTGTCACATTGATGGAAAGAATGAAGGGAACTGTTTCGTTTAGCTGCAGAAAAACATCTTGTCTGAAACCCTCCACATCCACTTCATCAGGGAATTCAAACCAGCTGAAAACTTTCTTGCATGTAGTGGTGTTAGAAGACAGATTGTAGGTGTGCCTCAAACTACAGAAAAAGCAACTGAGGACATACATATATGCACCTACATACATGCACCTACCTATTAAGAAATCATGTATCATTAAATTATGTGTCTGCAAGGTGTGGATTTGTGCATTCTGAACATCTAACAGGACTTGCCACTGAGGTTCTCTGCACTGAGATGTCATGCAATGGTCAAACTAAAAGAGAAGCTGGATTTCAGGATTTTCCATGGAATGATGTTAGGCATTTACTTACACACTCTGAAGCAGTGATGGTTAGTGAGCTGGACATGAAAGACTGCCCTTCGTTCAAACTCACCAAAACCTCCAGAGTTCTGGAAAGAAAGAGCAATAACAAATCAGCAGCTGTAAAAGAGTCAGTAAAAGCACAGAGATGCTGTGGAGGCACTTGCACATACAGACAGCTCCACAGAGGAGGTGTTCCAAGAGCAGAGAAGGAAGTGAGAGCCCCTGAGCTGCACGGGAGGGACCTCGGGAGTGACTGCACAGGAATCCCAGAACTAATGTGATTCCTTTGAGTTGTAGCTGGAAACCTCGAGCGACTTCTCAGTGATCAAGATACTTAGCTTCTAGCAGGGTGACTCTGTGGCTTTCACAACCAATTTTTGGGCATTTCAGACTGAGCTTTCTAAATTTATGCTACTTAAAATGAAATGGTACTGTGTTGATGACTGTTTGGAAATGATGTTAGTCTGCTCAATAGCAAGCTCTCTGAGGAGAGGCAATCCCTTCTCTGCTCCATGGAGCACAAAATACTCCCCAAAGCTTTACATAAAATAGCTTGAAGTTCAACTGTAGAAATAACATTGTTTTGTCTGTTCTATAAAGATCTCTTTAGTCATATGCAGCCATTATGGATTAAAATGCTGGATAATTATAACTGGTCAAGGCTTTCTATAAATAGTCCATAAACACTGCATACCAATAGTATGTGGTTTATGTTTTACAAATTAACCCCAGAAGAAAAACAACACATGGTGACTATTAAACAGAAGAAGACTCTTCAGCTTCTCTGGCTTGGATTCCCAAGATTCAGACAGATTATATTATGCATAGATGTAATTAAATAAAAATATAGATATCCATGAACTAAAATGATTAATCATTTATACTGTTCCATGTCAGGAATCTTCATTCTGGCACAAATGCTTGAGTCAATATGGAGTTCAAAGCTATTTTAACTAATTTGGCTAATCTCTTTTCCAGTTTTAGTAAAAATGAAGTAAGTTGCTTCCACTAAACTCATTTTTAAATGATCTGTGTTATGAATAATTGATCTTACACAAAGCATAACTCTAATTTGCTTCTGATCATTACTGGAATAAGTGAATTGGAACAGATAAAAAATAACTCCAGTTCCTTGCAAGGCACTGACTAAAGCAGGCTGCACTAAAACTTTTGTTAGTGATCAGTTCTTTAAATGTGCTCCTTTTATTTATTTTCAACATTTTGCTTTACCCCTTTAGTGAGAGATTTCCCCTTGACACTCTGCTCCATTTTGACTGGCAGAAAGGATTTCATGCTGGCCCTTTCTTTGCTGGAAGCAGGACTTGTGCATTTTGCACAGCTAACAGGACTTGCCATGCATTGAGTTTGCACAGTGCTGTTCAAACAGCCCCAATCCTGACTGGTGTCCTTGAAGTTTGTAAACCTTTGTGAGATTTGTGCATCATAACAACATCACATAACATGGTTTCTGTCCAAGTCACTAACCCACAGCCCAGTTGCAGACCTGAATTCCCAGTGTCCTGAGGTCACTTCCTTTTGCACCTGGTCATACCACTGCCCTATCTAAGACTGTACAGGTGTAACTGAATCAGAGTGTGTCTCAAGTTGGAAGGCAGTAACTTGCCTTCCAGGAGCTCTAAATCAAAATAAGCACACTGCACAGTTGTTATTTTTAAATGAAGATACCTTGTTCTTTAAGAATGTAGATCCTTATGTACCTCCTGAGTTTATTTTATTTCCAATCATATTTTAACTGTCTCTAAATACATGGGAGTATTTCCTCAGCTCTTTTATCTTTGCTTGGAACCACTTCTGTAGTCTCTTGTTGGGCAAAACTCCCACTGAAGTAAAAACTAAGTCTGCCTGTACATTAGGGAAGAATTGCCTTCAGAGGAGAGACCCAGGGGCTCGGGTCCCGAGCCCCTGGGTCTCTCCTCTGAAGGCAATTCTTCCAGCCCAGACTTTGAAAGCTATTTCATTCTAACAGGAAAAACTGTAGTTTTTATTTACAGTTCATAGCCCTTGCTCTGTGTGGAAGGGATTTTCCTACATTTTTGTCTTGTCAAGTATCACTGTTTGGATGTGAATCAGTCCCAGAGAACTGAGTCTGAAAAACTCATTAAAACATGTCCTTATTTCTGACCAAAGTTAACCACAGGCCTCCTGCCACTTCAAACTGCATCAGCCATGGCACACTGGCAGTGCTAATAAATAACATACCACAGTATTTAACTGGAGAAGATGCAACAATTGCCATTCTTTCTTTCCTTTAAGCCCACTACTGTTTTACTGTTAGAGGAGGGTGGCCCACTGCCATATGTCACTGCAGCTCTGCCCAGAGACTCTCACACCCTGTGAAATACAGCTGACATTTCAATCCACAGTAACCTTAACCTATTTGCAAAGTATTCATTTGCTCCTAACTTTATGAGGAGCCAATAAAAGACTGCCATTTTATGACTCATTAAAAAAGATGAAAAAATTAAATAAAATTGTGAAAGACATTGGCTGGAAGCAATAAATAATTCACCTCCCATTTTCACACACTGAACATGAAACTGGCAACTGCTCAGAGTTACAAAAGTGATGGTGACAAAGGTGTTTCAGAATCAAGTGACAGCACTGCAACAGCAAAAATGCTGTATGTGTAGGAATCAAAAAGACATCTATGTATGTAAAAGGGTGCTGTCCCTTAAAAACCCCACCTATGAATTAATGTCTATACCTTTATTACTCAGTTAATACTGCTATGCTAGTAGTGTGTCTATGTGTTCTAAATATATCTGCACATACCTGTGCATCTCTGGGGGGATATTTATATCTATATGGACAGAAATTAGAAGGAGGCTCTTTACCCAGAGGGTGGTTAGGCACTGGAACAGGTTGCCCAGAGAGGTTGTGGCTGCCCCATCCCTGGCAGTGTTCAAGGCCAGGCTGGATGTGGCCCTGGGCAACCTGGTCTAGTGAGTGACATCCCTGCCCATGGCAGGGGGATTGGAGCTAGATGATCTTTCAGGTCCCTTCCAATCTGGGCCATTCTGTGAAGTCATGGTGGTTTGGAGTTTTTGTGAAGAATTAGTACAAATCCTTCCCCTCCTCCACTCTCTTAGTGCAGCTGAGCAGTGGCATGAAGTCAAGTTATAGCTCCCCTCTTGTTACCCCAGAACTGTCTTTTTCAGCAGTGTTCAGTGGGCTGTTTGGAAACACTAAACAGCCACAAGTGCAGAGATCTGTAAGTATTTCCCTGCTGGGAAGTGCTAGTGAATTTGAAAGAACTGGAAGCCAGCAAATGAACTACCTCTGAGCTCATGGAATGATGGGAACCTGCAGTAACAGTGTATGAAATGTCATTATTCTGTTAAATTAGTCTGTTAATTCAGCTCAGGATCCTATGTCCACTGCATGATATTGAGCACTTAGTTCTGCTCATGCTCTCTTTCTTAATGCTCTGGGAACACTCTGTGCCCTACTGAGGAACGTGAAGGACTGCATTAGAAATTACTCCTGATCTTAACATTAGATCCATATGTCTTAGGAGCCAGTTAGCCTGTACAATTCATTGAGGATGTTTCCATCTGTGAATAGTTCCCATTAGAATCTAATTGTGTCAAACTAAATGTATTTCTAAAATATCTTCAGAGGTTAATATTTATAACAGTCATTAAGTCTAATCCAGCCACGTTTCTGTTTTCCCCCCTACCTGGGTTTCTTTCTCTAGCTCTTTTGGAGAGGGGAGAGTGTAGCATGTCAGTAACCAGGGAGTGGGAACCACATCTCTTTTATTTTTGTTCAGACAAAATGCTTGGGGGGAGGTGGAGAAAAGACTTAAGTGCTTATGCTAACTCTCAGTGACTTTGCAAAGAAAGGAATTAGTTCAGGTGGGAGAGGCTGAGTCAGGCCAGAGCTCTTTACCCAGGTCTAGCAGGGAAGAACAGATGTTTACATTAAAGGGTAATGTTAATGTCAACTCAGTGGGCTAATTAGCAATGAGCACACCTATGATGGAGAAGCATTGCAGTCACCTGAGGACACAGGCTGTGGAATAACAGGTGAGAACCACCGATCTGTGAGGTCACATGGCTGCTGAGGGCAGCAGGAAGCTAAAAGGGGGCAAGGATTGCTCACTTCCTGCTTTATTTTTTTGGTGTTGGCTAGTGTTACATCCTCTGTGCTGGAGAACTGCTCAGCTACTGCCTGCAGGGAAGACAGGAAGACTGAGCCCAGCGTTTGTCCCAGTGGCTGGTACCTCCCTTTGCAACAGCAGACTGCCTGCTCTCCTTCATCGAGTGCTTCCCAAGGTACAGTTCTGCAGCTGGTTACAGAGAGGTCACTAGCCACGTGGGCTCATTGTGCTCTTTACTCTTCTAAGTAATGAGTGGTATTATTTGGAAGTGAAGTATCTTGGTTAACAAGCTACCTCTTCACTGAGAAAACCTATTGAATTTTGGGGTTAATTTCTCTGGGTGAGGTGTTCCTCAAGCAATATATAGTCAGTGTAGTTTACAGACTAAGGATAAGACTTTGAGAATGGGTCCTTAAACCCACACTTGACTGTTTAAACAAGTTGCTTAACTCTCAACTGGATAAGTACTCATCACACACAGTGCCCCTTACATCAAGGAATAATCTAGGTCTGTGGCCAAATTGATCTCTTGCCTTTGTTGTCACAAAGGTTGTGATGTGGCTGTTTAGTTAACAATACAATAAAAAGAAGGTGAATGAAACTTGTTAGTTGGAAAGAAAACAGAAAATGATCAACAAACCCCACACAATACTAATCCTTTCTTCCATTATTCTGAAGGATACAAAGGTCAAATCTGCAGCTTGTATACAGCTTCCTTTCTCTGGCATTTCTCTGCATTTACAACGTGTTTCCCAAAATTTTACCCTTCTTAGCCATGGAAGAAGAATTAACAAGAATAACAGTAATTCCAGCTGTAGCCATAGAAAGCAGCAGTCATCTTTTTCATCTGGTTTTCAGCCACCTGCTTCCAAGTCCAAAGCAAACTCAGGTGTTACACATGACTTTTCTCCTTACTCCTTAAGGCAGACAAATGAACATTCTACTCTAAGTGACTTGATGAGGTTACAGGCTTTTCTGAACCAACAGGCCATCTCCTGTGTTTATCTGCATGTGCTGGAAGTCACATGTTTTGGTGTATTTGACTATTTGCATGCAGCATAAGTGGGAGATACACCTGGTGTGAAATGAGAAGATCATCACTGAAATCTATGTTTAGACTCCTTTGGTAACAGAACAGTCAGAATTTCTTAGCTTCTCTATTCTGTGGTTTTTTTCCATCTGGTAAAAGGGATGCAGAAAGACAAAGGCTAATTTTAACTTACAATTGTTGCTGAGTTACTAAACTCCCCAGCACTGAAAGGTGGCAGTGTAGGATGAGCACAGCAGTGATTTCAGTTCTGAAGTGTGTGCCGTAGGCAGTGTGACTGGGGGGTGTGTAGTAGGGGAGCTGCAGTGGTCTGTTATGCCAACACTGAAACAGGAAGATGTGAAAAGTGGTGCTGGGTTAGGTCTAAATATCAGCTTACTGCCTGCTTGGGTTTTAATGCTTGCAGCATTGTGAGGAAGTACAACTGTGTCATCTTAACAATGAGTTAATGACACTTTTTGTGTGGGAATGGAAATCTGCTGATTGCTCAAGCCCAGCCCCCACTCACACGTTTCCAAAGGCTCTCATATGCCACCCCTGAGACAACTAATGATACTGTATCAGCTCTCTTGCTATTTAGCTATTTATCTCATATTTGCTTGAAGAATCAGGCCAATGTTTTTGAAAGCATATTTAACTATACCATATGCCTACTTAAATCATCCCTATCAAACAAGTTGTAGGATGCTGCTCTGGTTCATTCTGTTCTGTTTTCCCTTCCTTCACAATGTGTTTATGTATATTTATCCAATTTGTTCTGTTCCTTTTGCCAAATTGCAGGTTTGAGATCTCGGCTATGCAGGGGCAGCTGTGCTATTGTCGATGCCTTACAAAACAAAGGTCACAGGCTGAGCCTGTAGCACTAGAACTAATGACAGCTGCATGTTAACCATTATGGTATAGGCACAGAGCAATCAGGGTTCACAGAACCTGAGAAGCAGGAATAAATCTTACCTTGCCCTTTGGTAAGCCAGATCTTAAGTCTCATTTTTAAGAAGTAATTTTTGTGCAAATTAGCCTCTTGCAAAATATCCTGCTGTTTAGTTAATTTATTGACATAATTCCTCCTCCCGTTTGAGGGGAAAAAACCCACCTTTAAAGAGCCAAACCCCAAAAAACAAAATGACAACTGAGGTGGAAGGAATGATCTCTGCTGCTGTTGCAGCCTAGGAAGCTGCTGACCACATAAAGAAGTAGGCTACCACAAGAGGACATTTCCTTCAAAATAAGGTTGCTTCCAAACCTAGCCCAGCAACTCCAAGGAATGAAACAGCAGGGCGGGGCTGTCTCAAACGCCCTTTTGTTTGGTGAGAGAGCAATCTGCAAGGCTTGGGAATGCAAAACTATTTGCCCCTTGGGTGGCCTGACATATTATTCCTTCTGCTGCCTTTCAGAGCAGAAGCCAAGGGTCCAAAGTTGTTAAAAGAGTTTCTTAAAGCTACGTGTAGCTTTTGAAATATCAAAGAAGAGGGAATGTAGTAGTTGGAGCAGACTAATGAGATGAGGCACATGTCCACAGCCACAGCTGAGACTCTACAGCTGGCTTTGAGGCTGCCTGTCTAAGGCTACTTCACCAGTGTGCTGTTAATTATTTAACAGAGAGCACTGGGAAAACCACCATCACATCTGTCACCCACATGCTGGCAGAACCTTCACTCATTGCAGGACCAGATGTGTTGATTTGAAACATGTACTAACTAGCTACCTAATGGGTTAGAATTATCAGCCAGAAGTTAATTAGGCAAACATATTAAACATCAGTCACCTTACAAAGCATCACTTTTTAACACTGCTTTGACTCCTTTGGAGCCTTTCTGGACCATGTTGATGTCAGAAGCAGCAGTGGATGGTGTGAAGGTGTTAATATGCTCAATATCTGGGTTAGTTGGAGCAGGGGTGGAATAGTTAGGATCCCTCCTTAGAAGCCTGCTGTGACAACCAGTTTGTAGAACACCTTTCAGCTGCTCTTGAATGAGAGCTGCTGTCTAGAAACTAAGTCAGGTAATTTACAGGACACAGCCCCCAATCCATTCATCTTTGCTTGTTTGCTTTCATGTGTCCATGCTCTTCCTGTTAGGTCTGGTGCTGGTATTCAAAAAATGACACTTTGAAACTGGAAAGCAAGACTCCCAAGTACCACTGGTGGAAACAGCTTTCACTCACAGCACCTAGCAGTAGATATGAGCTATGTGCTTGCTCTTTGTACTGAGAGACTCTTGCCTAGGGAGGCAGAAGCTCAGGGCAAGGGTGCCAGTGACACAGCTTGGCTGTAAATTCCCTGGCTTTCAGCTAGGTTCAGTTTTTGCCTACACAGCTGCTTTAAAGAATGTTGAAGGCCCCTAACACAGCAGGAACTTCTTGGTGCATTCTGTAAACTGCAATGAGTATGTTTCATGTCAACTCCTCCAGTACTGTTTTACTTTAAACTGATTTTCCATTGATTTGCCAGAGACCCCTAGGAAGAAATGCACTATAGCCACAAGTCTGCTTCTCCACTGACACAGAGCTACAGGCTCTTCCAGGAGGCACAACCCTGGCTTCCTTTAAGCCCCTGTTGAGAGATGGTTTCAGACCTATTTAACTTCAAGTTTGTGGTTAATTCCCAATGTCCTCAGCCCTGCATGTGATCCACAGCAAAAAGTGGAGCTGCCAATTCTGCCCTAAATCTGGACTTGAGAGTTTCAGATCATGCTACCAAATCTTTGGCTGGAGAATGAGAAAACTTAGCTGCAGTCAGGCTAGCACAGGCTGGAAAAAAGCAGTATTAAGAAAAACAGAAAGGAAATGGAGCTTGTTTTAGCACTAGCTCAAACAAAAATAGAGAGAGGGCAGGTGATGCAGACTGTCAAACATGAACAGCCAGGTAGCATTACTAAACATGACAGGAATTATTTCCTGCAGTGGAAACAACAATTTATTGGAGAGGTTGAGAAACTTCTTAAAAGGAAGACACATGGGTGCAGTCAGTGGTTAAGCCAGTTCCTGAAATAGGTTACTTAAAGGCTGAAGGTGCTAGAGAAAATAAGGAAATGGGAGTTTCTTCCCTCATCTTTTTCATTCCAGAGGGCTAAAGGACAATAGTCAGTTGTAAAGACAGGGTCCAAAGGAAATCCTGACAAAGCAGAAACAAACTATTAAAATCTAAAGACCTGAGGAGTGACAGTGCAGAAACTACACAATGCTGCTGGTGTTTCTGAATTCCCTCTGAGCTGCTATCCCATTCACAAACGAGAGCAAAACAAGCAAAGCAGCTGTTGTCAACAGGAAGAACAAAGACTTGAATGACACAGGCTCCTCCTGTGAGAAGTCTGGTCAATAGCCAAATAAGGCCATGTCTCAAGGTAGCATTTGCAGCTCAGAAGCACAAAGCAATAGGCTTACTCCTAGAGATCACTTACCACTAGGGTTTTTTTTTCTTTCTAGGACAAAAGCTGGCACTTGTAAGAGTCTGAGCTATTTATTCTCCCATTCAGAGACTCCTAAGACTTGCTCTGTGAGTTTCCCAATTCCTTGCTGGAACATCTGGGTAGCAGTGTTTAACATTGCTGCTGCTGCTGCCACTGACAGCTCTTACTGCTAGAAATAGCCAACGTCACCTGATGCTCCCTAACAGATTATCTCCTGGGTTACTGTATGCTGTTCCAAGTGAACTGCATGCTACAGACTTAACCTTCAGTCAGCTCCTCTCAAACTGGAGGCAATTAAGAATTTTGGAATACAAGTGCAGTAATTTTCCTTCCTACCACACACAGTAATTCCTATTTAATCTTTGCTCTTTAAGTGCCACCAGCTGTTTGTGTTGGACAGGATGTGGGAAGGGATACATGCAAGCTGAAGCCAATCTGATTTGAGTGGAGGGCAAATAAGGTCATGAAAACCCAGCAGTGCAGACTGCATGCAATCTCCTCAGGAACTCAAGGTAACTGTGAGCAAGGTTCCACTTGCACTCAGGTTTGTGTTTGGATTTGTCCTTTCTGGCTTTGTTATTCCTTCAGCTTACAAGCCCAAGGAGAAAGAGACTGCCCACTTCTATCTAGGGCACCCTTCAGACAGGCAGAGTCAAGTGCCATTTCCCCACAAGGGTGTCAGAATGTCACTCAACTGAGTGATGGAAACCTATGAAAGCAGTGATCCCACTTAACCTGATGGCTGCCCTTCTGCTGGTGTCTTCAAACACATAACCAGTTTTTGTAGATGTGCTCAGACTTAGTGAATGTGTTTCAAGTTATGAGAAGCTTATATCCTTGTTGGACCAAGGGCTAAATGTTCACTGCACTTCATGGGCTAATCTTAGAGCAAGCACTGTATGAATCCAAGTGGATGCACAAAGGTGGAAGCTGGCCAGCACCACTACAGCTGCATTAAAAAATAAACTTCTGTGTTCTCTGAACTATTTTAAGAACAATGATTATTTGTTAGCCTGCTGGTTAGCTCTGAATAATTCACTGCCTAGCCTAGCTCTAACCTTTCCTGCTTTGCTTAGATGAGTGTCTGCACAAGATCAAATTGGATTTTTTCAGCAGACAGCATTTTTTCCAAGGTGAAACTAGAGTTCAAGCAAAAAGAGGTAAATTGGTAGGCATGGAAATAGTCACTAGAAATAGTTTAGTAAGATATTGCATTGTTGTACTTGCTTAAGCTTTTGTTCTTGTCATCAAGTCATCAAATAAAAGAGAACTTGTAAGTGTTCAGGAAGTAAGAGGAATTTCTGTTGTTTTGATAGTCTTCCCGTTGAAGGCAGAGGGGTTTTACCATTGGCTTAGAGGAACAGAACCATCTGCTCAGAAGTGAAGCCTACAGATACACTTTCTGAATACCTGCTGGAAGGAGTTAAGAGCAACATGAAAAGAACAAAAAAGAGACCAAAGATAGCACAGGAGCAGAGACTTGTGAAATATACCAGTTTCTCCTGAACTGGTGTCTTTGAAAGAGACAAGGGTTCTTCTTTTCTCTCCGAAGTACCATGACAAGACACATCTAAAGAGACTTAGATTCACATATCCAGAGACTCAGACAGGCTGGAGAGTTGGGCAGGGAGAAACTTAATGAGATTCAATAAGGCCAAGTGTTGAGTTTTGCACCTGGGAAAGACCAACCCCATGTATCAGTATGGGCTGGGGACTGAGCTGTTGGAGAGCAGTGAAGGGGAAAGGGATCTGGGGGTCCTGGTGGGTGGAAGGATGCCCGTGAGCCAGCAGTGTGCTCTTGTGGCCAGGAGGGCCAATGGGATTCTGGGGTGGACTAGAAGGGGTGTGGTTAGTAGGTCAAGAGAGGTTCTTCTTCCTCTTTACTCTACCCTGGTGAGGCTGCATCTGGAATACTGTGTCCAGTTCTGGGCCCCTCAGTTGAAGAAGCATAGGGAACTGCTGGAAAGAGTCCAGCACAGAGCCACAAAGATGATGAAGGGGCTGGAACATCTTCCTTATGAGGAAAGGCTGAGAGAGCTGGGTCTCTTTAGCTTGGAGAAGAGGAGGCTAAGGGGTGACCTCATCTATGCTTATAAGTATGTGAAGGGTGTGTGTCAGGAGGATGGGGTCAGGCTGTTCTCAGTGAAGCCCAGTGACAGGACAAGGGGCAATGGCTGCAAGTTGAAGCACAGGAGGTTCTGAGTGAATACAAGAAAAATGTTTTTCCCAGTTGAGGTGCCAGAGCAGTGGCACAGACTGCCCAGAGGGGCTGGGGAGTCTCCTTCTATGGAGATACTCAAAACCTGCCTGGATGCATTTCTGTGTGACCTGGCCTAGGGAATCCTGCTGTATCAGGGGGTGTTGGACTAGATCTTTTGAGGTCCTTTCTAAGCCTTAACATTCTGTGATTCTGTAAAGTAATGAAGAGGTCAAAGAAATCTCTGATTCAGTTTGATTCCCTTGAGCTGTGGCAGGAGAGCAAAATTAGAGGCTGAGTTAAAAATGGGAACACATTTTCTCAAATATTCTGCAAGACCTTAAAAATATGTGGCTCTTAAATGGTCAGTGCAGTAGAATCTGAATCCTAATTTTTAGTGACTAAGCTTAGTTGCCATGTTACACTTGCCCTCACCATATGAGTGATCTCAAAGTTCCTGAAGCAAAGAAATTCATCTTAGGTTTGTCTCCTCCTCTTCTTCCTGCAGAGTATACCTGGTACTCTTCCTCTCTGCACCATTTCAATACTTTCTAATACTTTTTGGAATGAATAGGTTGCTCATGTAGAAACCTCAGTTCTAATTTGTTTGCTAAGCACAGGGTCTTAAATGAGCTGGTTTTATAAGCAGCTATGTAACTTCTGCACTTGTGAAGTGGCAGGACAAAAAGGTATTTTAAATGGTACATGCAGCACAGTCATGTTGTCCCATAACCTGAGGACACCACATCCATCTGGTGCATGGCACTGTGGACAAAAAACCATCTGAAAAAGAATACTTGGTTAAATCTGCAGCTGGCATTTTGGAGACTCCTAACTAAATGCAGCCAGCAGCTGGGAAAAAAAGTAGAGATACAGAATGCTTTAAGTCTAGGAGACCAGGGGTTTATCAACCCAGCATCTGGGGTGCTTTGGCATTTTATCTATTCCATGTGGTTTTCTGATCCGTATGAGAAAACTGCAAATTCATCAGTCAACAGGGAGTGCCTCCAGTTAGGAAAGCATAATGAAGCCTGTGAAGTGAGTCTTTACAGTTCACCCAGAAACAACAGCACAGGTTTGAAAGTGACAAAGCTAACTTTGCTTGTGCTGCTCTTAACTCAGTAAAAAGAGCACTAGAAAAATAGCAGACTGGTTGTTGCCACATTAGAGACTAATAGTAGCTCCACTACAGGAGGATCCAGCAGTAGCCTGAGCTGTGCCAATGGGAAGTCAAGAGTTCAAGTATGTACATATCTTTCATAGCTGTCACTCTTCTGCACAGCAAGCTTTTTACCTCTGGGCCAAAGCTGGGACTATTTCATTAGCAGCTTACAGAAGTGTATTTCACATAGTACCCTTTGAAAATGTTTTTCTTGTGAACCTGTATGATTTCAGGTGTATTGTTCATACATCTTCTTACAGACACTGCTGGGAAGAAACATGCTGCAATTGGGTGCTTGATCTAGGCTGCAGTTAGAGCAGGGCAAGTTGTCTGTTGCACTAATGCTCCACAGGCCAAACAAGCTCTGTGCAGAGTAAGACAATGCAGCATGTTCAAAAAACTGCCCCCATGCTTTAGCCCATGTAAATATTCCATGCCTTTCCCATCCATTTGGCAGGACAGGCTGTTTACATACTCTCAGACTAACAGTGTGGTGAAACCATTTACAGCTTCAGGTCTTGGGGTGCTTAATACTGGGAGCCTCATTGGGTATTGCTCCTCTTTTGTTGTAAGGTAACTCCACTGAAATACTTGGCATGGAGAAGGAGGGGTTCTTAACCTGACTGATTTAGTGTTCTGATGACAAAATTAGTTCTCTTCCAGCTGCACATGGTGCTGATTTGTCCTAGCTAAGACAGCAGTTTGTTACAGCTGTTTTGCAGTACAGCTGGCAGACACCCATGTGCAAGCCCAGCTCAGCCAAAAGTGGTGCATTCCACTGTTTATATTGAAAACACATAGGTCTGACCAACTCCTGCTGCCCAGCAAACAAGATTTCACACACCTATGTGTAAATGGCAATTTGAGTATCAGGAAAACATTAACAGCACTAAAAGCCCATCCCCTTCCTCTGCTCTCCATGTAACTCTCCTCTCTGCTCATCTGCCCTGCTCTGCCCTAAGCCAATGTTTACTCCCCAGAGGGGAGCTCTGGCAGCAGCACTGAGGCTCTGATGTTGTGATTCACCTCGCTCTCTTACACTAGGGTTAATCACTCAAGCTTTTTCTTCTTCTGCTTTCCAACTTTCCTCTTCCTGGTTGTTACTTAATGCACAAAACAGATGTATTTGAGGTTCTGCTGTCAGTCCTGCAGCACAGCTGAGGCACTCGATTGTAGCTTAACTCAGAGAGCTACCTCCTGAAAATCATCCATGCAAGATGCTTAGCTCTTCAACTGCTCTCCTTAGCAGTTCACCACAGAAAAATGACCACACAGAGCTGGAAGGAACTGCTGTGCTTCCTACTGGATTAACATTAACCTCATCCCAAATAACTTGCTGAGAAGTACTTGCAGAACAGGGAGAAAGCCAACAGCCTGCAAGCCTTCACCCTCCTACAGCACCAAGACCTGACATGCAGTTTCCTGACTTCTGATTAGCTTAGAACTTCACAAATGTGAACCATGAAGTTGAAGTGATCTTTAAAGCCTGGGGCATGTCTCAATTTGAGAGGAGGAGGGAAGGATTAGTTCTCAAAGGGCCAGAAGTAATGTGTAGCCATGGCCAGTGACACGTAGAATAAGGCTAGAACTGCAGTTCAGCCCCAGTGCTGTGAGGAGATTGCTGCTGCTGTTACATTAGTGCCTCCTTTTACCCCTGGATGTTGAGCAGTGCTATGCATCTTGACACATGATTTTAATAATAGCTTGTAAGTGTCAGTGGTAATGTAATCTATTTAACAATGAGCCTAAAGATTATCCAGAAGAGAGCATATTATGCCCTGTTAAAACAGCTAATCTGCATAAAACTTCTGACAAGCCAGACCTTTTCAGTGTTTAATAAACTGGCTGAATATTCATTTTTAAGGCACTGTCCAAATTGGTTTGGTCACAGATGACTATTTAAAGCCCATTCCAAAGCTGGCCAAATACACCAGGGAAATAACACAGGAATGGGGGAGGAGAGTGGAGAAGGGCAACAACAAACCCACCCCTCTGCAAAAACAACACAAACATTGCCTTTAGCCAAAGTGCCTCATGATTAACAGCAGCAATAATGAGTCCAATTCAAGCAAAACACAGGAGGACATTTGTTTCAAGTACTTACTGGCCACTCTTGTATAGGATTGGTGCAGGGCAGAGCAAAAAATCAGATTCCACAGTTTGGGGTTTTTCATCTGGAAAAACAAATGACATGAGTTTAATATATTGCACTCTACATAATAGGCTGATGTGTTAGCATGCTGTAGTGTCCCTTCTTTTCTCACTGGATGGTGGTTACTGGTTTGAGAGTGTCTGGAGCTTGCAAGCAGGGCAGGCCTGAATTAGGGCATAAAGCTGTTGCTTCTTTAAAACTGCACCTTGAACACAGAGATGGCTTTGAAGTGTGAGTGTGAGCCCACTTCACATTGTTGTTTTACTCAGGTCAGCTCATGCTCTTCCAGAGAGGTAACACCTAGAATCAAGACCATTTTTGCAAAAAGTGAAAACATGATTAGGGGTTGCCTAATATTTGGAAGACAAAGGTTTGTTTCTAATTAGCTCCAGGCCTGTGCATTGCATTCAAGGGCTGTTTTATCAGTGGTGACTGGAGTGCCTGTTTTTCCAGTGTTTCTCATGCTTTTGAGTCTCTAGCTGTTTGCAGAGCTCTGACACTTACAAACCATGTGTTTGCAGAGCACCCTGTTCAGCAGAGCACTCCTTTTGTGCAGTTGTGAAAAGAAGAGGAGGGAACTCTTCTACCTCATCCATTTGGTAAACTGGGAGAAATTTTGCTCCTGTATGCAGAACCACCCTCCCAAACTTCTCCATGACAGCACTGCTAATTCCCCTACTGGAGCTGTTCCTGCAAGCACAGACTATCTGATTTAGGGGTGAGAGCAGATAAAGGATCTGCCAGATAAACTTGGAGATGACACTGTCCTGCATTTAGGGAACAGGCAGACATACAAATAGTTCAGGGGTAGCTGAAGGAGGAGCTGTTAGCATAAATGAGCTTTTCTTGTGTGCTGTAATCTGCACTGACTGCTTGGCCTAGATTTGGGCCTAGTTGTGAAGTGGGGAAGAGGGATTAGCACATTGCCATATGTTTTTGTCTTAATGGTATGTTTCATAGATTATTTTTCTATCCCACAGCTACAGTTGGCAGGTTTCCTTCCTAGCATTTGGTAATGGTTCTTTATAAATGCAAAAAGAAAAACATGCCAAATGCATCTTTTAAAACCAGAAGAACTGACAAAACAACATTTTGCTCTGAGGCTGGTCCCAAAGCAGAGCCCAGGCTATCAATAAGAGGAGCTCTTAACACTCAAGTACATCCTCATCCAAGTACCCTCCATTATGACCCCAAATGGTGAGGGTTCTGCTCAGAGGCTGACAGTTTTTCACAGAATGCCATGACACAGGAACCATCCTCCTTTTCTTGGGACCTTCTCCTTCCTCCTGCTACCCTTCATACCCTTTTGCCCATCCTAGCTCCACTGTTCCCTTAGGTTTCCTCTGAGACAAAAGCAGTGGAGCCCAGCACAGAGCTGTAGAGAATGAGCTTGTGTACCTGGGGAAGGACCACATTCAGTTTCCTCATTTCCTTCCTATACTACTCCCTAAAGGCTTGCTCTTGTCCACTGCTGAAGATGAGAGCCTGGGTGGGTTGCAGCAGGCCTCTGGCAAGACCCCATACAGCAGATTGTGTTTTTATGCTGCAATGTATAATAAATACCTCACTATGCCACTCCCCTCCCTTCATGTGCTTTAGCTCACTCCTTCCTAAAGCCAAAAAAAACCCAGGCAGCCCAGAGATCTAGTTGGAAATTCTCACATCAGATGCTAGCAAGTATCTGGGGGCTTTGCCCTGTCCAAGTGTAGCTAATTCTGCTGTGGCAAAGCAGACATATGTATGCCATACAGCTATGAAAGACTGAACAATCAGAGAACTGGAGAAACCAGAGTCAGAAAACATTTCCAAAAGTCACTTAAAGATGACATGCTTCAGTCATTCTTTGATGGCACTCATCTAAGCTGTTAAAAGGCTTTCTAGACAACCTCTTCTAGGCCTGAAAAATGTTTATAGTCAGAACCATTCTCCTAAAACCTCTCCTAGACCTCTTGCAGAATTTGAAACTTACTCCCTTCTTAGTGGATTGGGAGAGCCCAGCAGCAGCCAGTACTTAATTGCTTTGACCATTCATTCCTATAGAAGTAACAAACTGAACTTGCCTGTCCTTCCTTACAGCTTCTGTTCTGGACTTCTGCCCACCCTTGCCAGCTTCCCCTGGACACTCTCCACAGTGGATTCATCCCCCCCTGGCTGCAGGGAGGTACATGGAAATCCAAGCTCCTAGGGGCTGTGGCTGGCAGCACAGCACAGCCCTGAACAGGACCCCTCATGAAGTACTATCAGCCTACTTGGTGCCTGCTGCTAGCACTGCTGCTGAAGAGTGCCACAACCTGTGTATGGCAGCAGCAGCCACCAGCAGGACAAGTGAGGTTCACTTTGTGATGTCTATATAAAATGGCTAAACCCCTCCTTAACTCTCCTACCTATAGGTCCTTATCCCCACCAGTACCTTAATGCACTCCCCCAGAAGATCCTGGACAGTGGGAATGCCACTAGGAACATGTTGATGCAAGGCTCAAAACACTCATGTGAAGAAGGTGTGTGCTCCTCTTTTACTTTCCCAAATGCATAGACTGGGGTGTAGAGAAGTGACTGCTCATGGTAAACAACAAATGAGGAGCAAGGCTGGAACAGAACTGAGGAGTCTGATCACCTGCAAACTAGCCACTTGATTTCAAAGTTCTAATTATCTTCAGGTCATGTGATGGATATCTCAGCTATTTACCCTAGATACTGGGAATTAGTTCATTTACCTGGAACTAAATTGGTCTGTTTCCCCACTTCTCCAGGAAAGGTACCCCATGATAATAAACACAAAACTGCAACAGTAATTGTGACATGTTCTATCTCTATGAAGCTAATTCATGCAACAGGCTTAAATGAGCAAGCTAGTTTTTAAATAGTCACCTTTGTTCCTATCTTATTGGACCTGAAAGGAAATTTATACAAGCAGAATTTATTTAGAGTTTGCCTTTCTCCAGAAGCACTGTGCTACTCTGTCATTTCTCTACATTATTGCAGGTATTTAAGAGGTAGGAAGGATTGGCAGCCCACTCAAGTACATTTGATACCCAGAGTAAGGAAGAGAAGGCACTGGAAACACTTCTTTGGCTGGGAGGGAACTGAAGACAGGCTAAGATAAAACTCAGGCAGGGAAAACATTAGTTGGGGTTTTTTTCCTGCAGGTGCATTTTTGGTGATTTTCCAGTTTGGCTACTGCTTAGAGCAAGAAGTTGGATGTAGTCACACTAGCCATCCACTTCCACTTCTGCATCTAAAAAATGGCAGAGGCTTCTATTAATGCCATTTCTTCCATCATCACCTGCCTTGGGCCAGTTCAGGGAGACTGAGGAGCACATGGAGACTAAGGCAAATTCTGGTATGACTTTTCAGCTGCCCTGCTGCATGTAAATGTGCTGAGCAAAAGAAGACCAAAGTCCTGAATATTTTGCTGAAAATCATATTCTCCATGAGCATAATTGCTTAATCAGACAGCAAAAAGTTTAAGAGTGTCTGCTCCCTCTCAGTTACCTCTAACTTCAGCATTCTGCTCAGAATTTCCCCAGTGACACTTAAGAGTTTGACAAAGGAATAACTAAGGATTGTAGCATCTGGCCAGTACTGAGTAACAACAACAAAAACCAAACACAGCCATCACCCACAGATAAAGCTACAGGGCAGGTGCCTGTAAAAGATGCTATGTCACTGTCTGAAACAGAACTTCTTTCCACAAGTCAGGAAATTAAAGAGTCCAGCTAGGGAGCTGGTTGCAATGAGAGCCACTGCTGGAGGACAGTGCTGCCTGGGACACTGACATGATGAACCATGGCAAAATAGAGACACAAAATAGTACCAGCTGCTCTGACTTGGCCTTATTCTATACCTCTGCAGGAGCTCCAGGAAGAGGACTGACTCCCTGTCACAGAGGGGAACCCACACCCTGTCAAGCCCCTGAAGTGAACAGCACAAAGGCTATACATCTGGTACACCAGAGACTGGACAGAGATGCTCCAAGATGACAAGGAAGATGCACCTTGAAAAACAGTGCCTTTAGGAATCCTGGTGAGAGCCTGTGTCTTCTTACAAGAAGGGGTGCTTGGTCAATACACTCTGGGATCATAGGGGTTTTTATTGGGCAAACATTTGCTTCCTTGAAAGTCAGGCAGCAGACAGTTACCCCCCAGCCAGCCAGGCTGTCAAGCACCAGGCACAGTTCACAGCTAATGGCAATTGCTAGAAAACTCAAACCCCTGAACAAGGTGTGAAATACCTTGCATCCTCTTACTAATGCTAAGAGCTTTCCTGTTTGCCTCCTCCTTGCCATTGTTCAATTTCAATCAAGTGAGGTAATGAGAAGCAAACAGAATCACTTGTGACACACAAGGCAGATCACCTCCAGCTTCAACACTTACGAATTGTTGTCCCATTCACTTGGTAGGTGCAAGTAATGCCATCAGTCTTCCCACCAAGGGTTAAGCCATTTCCTCTAAGAACAACTTGAAACTCCTCTGGAGGAAAAGGAAAAAGCAAAAACCCCAGATCAGCAATGTTCAGTGCACATTAGGCAAGGAGAAACTCAAGGTAGCCTGCAATAAACAAAGCACAACATAGTAATGCTTGAAACTTACTGGGGTCTCCTTTTTCACTGACCCTGGCACTGTTCTTCAGATAGGTCACTGCAGGAAAAACAAAGATTTGTTCCCAAACCTTGTTCCCAGAGGCAGCCCTATTAGAATGGAAGATGATTCTGACTCCCAACAAGATCTGGGGCTCAGCTGCACAGTAAGAAAGTTTCTCAGTAACTACTCTAAAAAAATGAGAAATGTGTCTCAGAACAGAGACTCCACAGCTCCCTTAAAGTGCCAAGTGAAGAAAACATTTCTCCATAGCAGTCTTTCTCTGGAAGTTGTGTGAGAGCCACACTGTTTGTGAGATGTGGAGAGGAAGACTGAAAATGGTTTGTTTACCCAGGCCACTGACTTCATGGAGATGATCCATGTTTTTACAACAACATAAAAAGGTGATTTTGCAACTACCTTGTTTTGATTGGTCTCAAACTGTGTGGATTGTGAAACACAGACAAACCCTTGAAATTCTCTGCAACTCTTGTACTTCAGTGTATTACCACCTGCTGCACAACAGTGCAGTGAAATGCTTTGCCACTTACACTTCACAGATGGGGGCAGGGCACTAGAAACACTGTCATGTATTCATATGAACATGCACTACAAAGGTTCCCAGAACTTTGTGACCACAGATAAAAGAGTATCTGAGTGTCAGAGTAAGTGTCATTGCTTTGAATATGAGGGCAAGCACAGAGCATGGCTAATGGGAGAGAGGCAGATACATATCTCAAATGTTTACATGCAGTACCTAAATGATGAGGGTGGGCCCTGGAGGGCAGCTCCCTTGAGAAGTCAAGAGTCAACAGAGAAGGATCTGCTGTTGCTTAAGCTCCTTGAGGGCTTTTTTTTAGAGAGATGTTTTGTAGAGACCTGTGGGGTTTCTCTTTGGGTCACAGTCCTACAAACACTGAGTATTATCTTCAAATGATAAAAGCTTACCTCCCACACAGACACTGGATGGCTCCAAATATAAAATCTCAGTGCATGATTGCTTCAAGACCTGTTACAAAGAGGAATATTTCAGTAAGAAATACTATTTTAAAAATGAATGCTTGTCCCTAGAAAGATACATGTGCAGCTTAAGACATTGCCTTGACAAGGCACAGAGTTCTGCACACCTTGCACAGTCAAGTCTCCCAGCAGTTCATGAGACTTGGATTACTTTTAAATCCAGGTGAGACCTCAAAGCAAAGATTCTGGTTTTAGTCTTTACATTTCTCTCCAGATCCCAAACCCAGTTTTCCACCAACCCAAATCCTAAGATTTAAGACAAACTAATCCCAAGGAGCCTGATCCAAAACCTAATCCAGTTAGAAGCAGTCTTTCAACAACCTGTGGGTCAAGCCCAGTGTGCGTTAGTGTGAGTGCAGGCATCCTGCCCTGTGTCAGCCAGAGCAGAACAGGCAGGGCCTTGGCTTGCTGCCTTCTGCCCCATGGGTTTTCCCTGCTGTATGAGTCAGGCTGCTGTGGTTCCCCAACCAGTCAGGAAAGGTTACTCTAAAAGGCTGGGACAGAACAGTAGTCCTCTGGTGACTGAGAAATACAAGGGATGGAATATAAGAGGAAAGGAGAAACTAGACACCTTGAACTGATTGGTACTTATAGAGGTCTGGGACACTAGCCTTAGTTTCAGTCAGGTTGCATCATTTACCAATAGGTGGTCACTTAAAACAGAGGCACACATGGCAGTTCACACAGGTGCTGAGCACTGCAGAGCAGTTAATTTCCCATTTGAAAACACTGCATCTTGAAAGGAATGGGTCAAGCCTGCCTGACTACAACTGTGGCTGGAATCTAATCATGAGACCACACTCTCCTTTCACTGTTAGGATCCCAGTCCCACAGCAGGGTCCCATCTCTTTCTTCTTTAATGTTTTTAAATGTTTAATGTTTTTATTCTCCCTCCCCCCAATGGTTTTACAATTTTCCCCTCACTCAGAAAACTTCACAGTCTTTACATAGCTTTCCCTGTAATAGTTGGTATGTTTTTAGCAGGCATTCATTCAGACATAATGCTACATGGAATCAATTCAGGTCCTTGCAGTTGTGTGCAGAATAGAAAGTGCTGTCACTGCCCCTCTCCACTTCCATTTGCTAAGAACTGTGCTTGCTTCTGAGCTGGCCTGTGTCAGTAAATATGAATCTGTCTTACTCAACTCCTCTTTCCTTCCTTTTTTTTTTCCCCACTCTGCCTACTTGCTGGTGATTTCTGTTGCTGCATACCCAGGCCCAGCAGAAACCATGGCAAATGTTTGTTGTGACAAAAATCATGCCAAGCTCCAAGAAACAGAATAGCCTGCCTCATCTAACACTTTCTGTATCACCTGTCCCCACACAAACTCTTGTGCACAAATTGTCTTTAGTGCTCCAGAACCCACTTACAAACGTTAGGGAGTATTTAACAAATAGAGACCCTGCAGGGCACACATCTGGGTGAGACACAGCAACAGAGACCACTGGAAAGAATGTAGCTTTGAGTTGAGTGCAAGTTGACCAGTTTGTATTAGCTAAGCATCTCATCTCCAAAAAAAGGACTTAGCTTTTTGATTCCTATGTCAGTGCAGAGAGAGGAAGCATTACATACTTTACTTTGGGGATGGGGGAATATTTTGTGCAAAATAGAACACAGAAAAGAAAAAAGCATTTTATTCCTGTACTGTAAAAACATGGGGGTTTGTTGTTGTTCCCTCTGAAGAGACCAAGTCAGGTGCATAGCACAACTGAAGTTAATGAAACTACAGAGCTGCTTAAACATGAAGTACAGACCTAGCAGCTGGCAGTATCAAAGCCCACTGAATTAACTATTTTTTTAGAGCACTGCTATAGAGACAGGAAGGCCCATTCTAGCCCCTATCCTGTTCTCATCTGCCCACTGAATTGGGGTGGCAGGGAGAGGGGAAGACAGTGAGGGATAGAATCTGTCTTGTCCTGAAAGCAGTATTTATGGAACTGCACTGTGTCTGATAGTGATTCTTCTAACACTGTGCTTCCAAATGTGATAGAAACCAGGAGAAGAATCTATTTGGACATGCTTAATTCCCTTTGGATTTAAAAACAAACTAGGGGATGGAACTGACCCCAGCTGAGCTAAAATACAGCCTAGATTTAATGATTGTAATTCATTAAAAAAAAATCATTTCAAGAGGGGGTTTAGGATCCCTGATCTCCCCCACAGCAGCACAGAAGCCATGTTTATACCTGTAGATGTCTATTCTTGCATAAAGCATGGGGTTTAGAACTGTTCCTAGAAACAACCAATTGCTTTGACACTGATTTTTCATGATTTTCAATATAGCTGTTCTCCACTTGGCTTTAGAAAGCTGTACTGTTCAGAGAAGCTCAGTCTCTTGCAAGGATGGTGGTCTAAGATGCCATTTTCACCCAGAGAAAGCTTACATTAGGAAAAAAACCCCCAAACCTGTGTGAAAATACTAAAATTCAGTTTTCTAAGTTTAACTAGTTCTTTTCCAGCCTTGAAAAAGCTTTCTGATACTTCAAACAAACAAAAAAAAGATAACAGTATAGAAATCTTGACCCTGAAAATCCCTCCCCTCAATAACAATCATCAAATAACCTGAAGAAGCAGAAATAAAGGAAACCTTGTAAAGAAATGACTGGAATAAGGTGGAACCAACCTAAAAGCATACAGAGAGCTCTTTGCTCAACCTTTTCTATTCTGAGTTCTTGTCCACACTCCCTCTAAGCAACACCAAAGCAATATGCACAACCAAATTTTCTGTCAATTAAGGAAAAATTAGAGCACTCTTGCAAAGGGTCAAATCCCAGTAACTGTACCAAGCACAACCAGTTTCAAGGGTCTGGCTTTCCTAGGTCAGGATAAGCAAAGAGAATGATCTGTCAATGCAAATTCATTAGTTAGAAACCTCCTGCCCACGAGAACAGTTGAAATAATCACTATATAAGGCCATCCTTGGGTGGGATTATTTACACACTCTGCTGACATCAATTCCATTAAGGCTATAAACTGCCTTAGTTTAACAGCATGCAGGGAGAGGTTCAGAGAGTTGATGTCACCCATTTCATTTCCAGAGCCCCACACCAAATCCAGGGCCTGCTTCTGGGCTTGCACAGGCTTTGATTCAGTCACCTCCCTGAACGCTACCTGCCCCAGAAACATTTCATAGAATCATATCATAGAATGGCTCAGGTTGGAAGGGACCTTAAAGATCATCTAGCTCCAACCTCCCTGCCATGGGCAGTGACGCCACATGCACTAGACCAGGTCATCCAGGGCCACATCCAGCCTGGCCTTAAACACTGCCAGGGATGGGGCCTCCACAACCTCTCTGGGCAACCTGTTCCAGTGCCTCACCACCCTCTGGGTAAAGAACCCCCTTCTAATCTCCAGCCTAAATTTCTGCAGAAAACAAAGTGCCCAACAGAGCTGGAACCTGTCAGCCTGGGTCCTGTCTTCTTCCAGCTTCAGAAATGGAGACCTGTGGAGGAACTGCCTCATGGCTGCTCCAAGCCTGAGACCGAACTGCGCTAGATGGAACCGGTTCCAGCCAGAACCCCAGAGGCTAATCGAAGTGGAAGGGATCCCATCGACACCACAGCTGTGTGCTCACCATTCTGGCACTCAGCAGGCAGCTGTGGGGCTGCTGGGGAAAGAGGCAGTGGAGTTCTGCTCTTTAAGGTAGTCAGTCTCTTGTACTTAACATTAGATGTGAAATTCAGGCCCCAAACGTTCTCTTGTTTAACGACAAAACAACAGACCCCTGAGGAAGCCCTGTTCTGTAGCTCGTCCATATACACTGTTTGTTAAATCCCTGCCATGTTGCTACAGCCAAGCACCTAAGGTCAAAAAAAGGTTGCTGTGCTGTTTTCTAGGAGCAGTTATGACAACAGCTACCTCAATAACAAGGGGCATAAATGCAGCTTAAACTCAATGCTGAAAACATCTCCCAGCACAGCTGCTGAAGGCAGAGGAGCCTCTAAGTCTTTCAGTGAAGTCACATCTTGCAGCTGCTAGGTGAAGAGACACTGTACTGCTCCCATTTCAAAATACTTCCAAGGGCAGAAGTTATCAGAACAAAGGCATCCAAGATATCCCATTGGCACTCAAAGGCAAATTCACCCTTGATGTTGAAATTACTGACATGCTGGGATTCTGTTTGGCCAGACAACTTTTCTGAAGGGGTCTCTCCTCAGTCAGCAGCTGGACTGCTCAATTCTGTCTGGGAGCCAGCTACCATGTTCCTTATCTGCACATGTAACTGTAAGCATGTGATTATTCCGTTCAGTACAGTGGGGTGAGAACCTGGCTTACAGCTCAAGATTTTGATCAATCCTTGTCAGGATTGATCCTTTCATGGCCCATACAGACAATTAGATTCAGCTTCCTTCCACCACAGTCCTGTAGAATCTGGCACACATACAGCTCTCAGGCACTCTCTCCTTTAAAGGAGGCTCTATGTACTCAACTCTTACTGTCACATGTTTTCTATCAGCTCACTAACAACAGCAAAGCACGCAACAGTCAGACCAGAACTGTTTAGCTCCTGACGAGCATACTGGCATTCTGATTTTCTCTTTTACATCACCCAGTTGTCACCTATCTCCATCTCTCAAGCAATTTCAGAGGCCTCCAAGCTACAGTTTTGTATTCAATGTAAGTTTAGTCTTCCTCAGGCACAAACAAGTACACCTGTAAATTTTTCTTAGAACAGTTGGGACCACTTTTCACCCACCAAATTTCACTGTAAACAATCTTATTGCTAATCAGTACTTAAAATCCTTATCAGTGGCATGGATTTCTGTACACTTGCCACTAAAAGGTTTCTGAAAGCTCACATAAATTTCATAGCCCTAGTGGTTCAGTACTTTTGCCATTAATAAAACATTTCATTCAATTAGAGATGTTTTACAGAAACATTGTCAGACCTGTAGGTGTCTGAACTGAATAACAGAATCCTGTTTTGTTAGATTTAAGCTGCAGAAACAATACACCTACATCAGTAATTACATTACCATAGAAAAGGCAGATGCCCCTGCAATAAATTGCTCAAAAGAAGCCAAACAAGAAGATGATGTAAGGCTCACAAGTGCTTATAGTCTCTCCAAACTCCTCCTCTGGTTACAGATTTCACCTCGTGAGAGATACTGACCCTGCTTAATGCAAACATATCTTCCTGCAGAAAACATGCCTTTTGGATCTGCCAGTGCCTTTTTAACTTGTCACAGACTGGCCCCAGCTCTGCTCTCACTCACTTTTTCACCCTTGGCACAGTCTCTTAAAAGTTCTCGGAATTTAACCAGCAAAGCAGTGCAGTTCCTGCAGCTTTCTAAGTATTTTGACTGCCATACACTCTGAACATACTGTGGGATAGAGCTGCACCACGCACTGCAGTGTTACATGCAGGCCAAAACAACCTTCCCTTCCAGCATGCAGTAGTAATGAGTCACAAGCAAGCCAACTGTACATCGGCAGTTAACAAAATACACCAAGTGTCAAGTTACTCCAAGGCACCATGCGATTCTGCTTAGCCCCAGTATGCAGTTCCAAAGTTTTTGGCAGCAGGCAGCACCATAAATCCTAACTCCCATGGCATCTGCTCCTCCCCAGAACTGCAGGCTGAGTTCAGGATTTAGGGCAGGTTGTCAGCACAGCTGCCTTCTTTACTGAGCCACCATAACCATTTTTAAGTCTACTGTTCTGAAACTAGAACATTATATATGGATGTGTGTTTGCTTCCTGATAAAAGAGGAGTGTAACCTTGAAGTGGTGCAGGAAAAGAGCTCACTGACACATTTTGATTGACTTGGCACACTAATAATTTTGAACAACTAAGGATTTCTAGAGTCACCAGTGGCCTTTACTCCCTATGCTGCAGATCCAATCATGCACTTCTTTGTTTACATCACTGCTCACTGAAGCTGAGCCCAAGTCAGGCTGCCTTGACTCTTCACAGTGGAAGGCAGTATGGTTCTGTGAGCAGAAGTGTATGCACTGTAACAGAACAAATGCACATAACTTCCTATTTCCAGAACCAAGCTTTAAAGAGGAAAAAAATGTTCACCTTTAATTTGCTATAGTGATGTATGGCAAGGCATGTGCAAAACATGCTGAGAATGCAATAGAATCACTCCCCCAGCAAAAGTCTATATACAGCAGTATCAGCTCCTGCTCGCTGCACCCTGAGCTTGTGCCTGCACCGCTGCCTGTTGACATGCTGCCAGCCACTCATGTGGAGACTCGCTGCAAAACGTGTGCTGCACAACTCAGAAAGATGGCAGAACAGCACTAAAGAGTGCCTGCAAAGCTAGTTGAACAGCAAACTCAAGACAGTGGCTGTTCTGTGGAGATTTCAGGCCATTTTCTTTCCTCTCTCCCTTACAAACCTGGGGTTCATAATTTTCTCTAGGGGTGCTATAAACACAACACCTAGGGAGTAAAATATATCCAACCCTGAGGAAAGCAGATCTAGGAACTATGGTAAACTGCAAACATAATTAAACTGGAGCAGCTACATTGATAGTGTGACATGCAAAAAGGATGTGCTTTCCCTCATGTGCTGTGCCAAGGGCCTCTCTCAGTTAACCACAAAGAGCTGCACCTCCTTCAGTTCTACCCTTCATCAAGATATGGTGCAGTTAGCCACTTACAGCCCTATAATGGTTACTGCAAAACACAGATACCTAATACAGAAACATGGATGGTAAGAAAAAGGGCAGGAAGGGAAGATGGCACACACTACAGTCAACTCACAGAACAGTGTCTGATAACACAAAAGCATTTAAAACTATCTTTAGCATTAGTAGTCTCAGCTGGATCTGTGCACAGAGGCAAAACCTCTTTGATTGTCACCTCTAACACCTGGGTTCTGTGTGCTGTTTCCTGATGAGGGATTGCCTACCCCTGGGGCTCCCACCCAGTGCTAACCAGGGAATGCCACACACCTGTACAACTGGGCTTGGGGAGCAGTTATTTAAGTGGCAGGCAGCAACAGAGTTGTTTGACTGTGGCTAAACGAGATTTAGAAACTCTTTGTGGGCCTCTCTGAGCCTGTGGAATGATGCTCCTGTGTTAGAGTCTTCTCTGGTAAGTCAATTCTTTTTTGAGCTTCATCCCAGCTTGGAGCTGTACAACTCCTCAGAAGGCTATGTAATGAAAACAGTGTTGTACTATTGCTTGGCTTTGCCATTTTGAGTTGGGCTGGGTTTGCAGCCTGTCTGGCTGAAGCAAATCAAGCAGAACTTATCAAAACTAGACTCACACAGGTGCTTAGCTTAGTTCCTAAAATCATTTTGCTTTGTTTGTGCTGACTGGCTGAATTGGGACTGGGCTTAACCCATGTTTCTGTGTGGTTTTATTTTTCTATGAGTCACTTAGATGAGCAGCTTTATTTTTTTTTCCTTCCTGTAACTTCAAAGATTCCCTTCCTATTGTTGAGGCAGTAAAAAGGATATTAAAGTAAAGTAGGAGGTGTTTAATTGCTGTAATGGACTCATTAGCTTTTTGTTCTAGAGAATGAAATGCTGCCTGTCCACAGATGAGAATTTTTCATACTGAATTCACTGACTCCTACAGATGTAAATGTGAACATGTGTGAAATCAGAGCAGGTTTCTCTCATTCAGGAGCAGTTGTTCTTCTCACCTGAATAGGAGTTGTGCCCCCTTACACTGTGGTAAGAGTTAGGCTTTAAAGACAAAGGCTTGGAGTAGGTTACAAGGGAAAAGTCACAGCAAAGGAACTACAGTAGTTAATAGTTAATACCTAATAGGATCTACTTCTGTCTGCTGCCAAACATCTGTGCTCTTAACCACAACTCCCTGCCAGTATCAGCCTACTTCCTGACACTGCTCAGAAATGCTGTAGACAAAAGAGAAAGGGTAAAGGGGCTGCGGGGAAGTTCCTATCTTGTCCACTGTCCAAATGAAGAAAATTCCTGAGACATATGGTCTTACATAAAATAACTGTTAGAGGCCTGGTCTGGTGTCAAGTTAGTGAGAATATTCTAATTGTGCAATGGCTGAGTGTAGTACCTTATCTGCAGTCACTGACTAAACTAAATGTAAATGACAGTACTGTTGGTCATAAGAGACATGTATTGCAACAGCATCAGAATCTTTACCTCCAACTTACTAAAACCAACCCTAAGGAAAGTTAATATAAATAAAAATCAAGACAGACTGTTACCTTCCATAAAAGGGGAAAAACATGTTTGGGTTATTTTTTTATTTGGGGGTTTTATAACTAGTAAGTAAAATTTGGCTCAAACTTACCACTAAGGAAACACTAGATTTTATTTGGACATCATTTATAGCACGTTTTACAGCATCCTTTATGTAAGAGACCTGATAGCCATGCAGGGATAGCTGACAAGTCAAATACAAATCACAAGGCACATACAGGCTCAATGGAAACTGGAGCCATGTCAGTTCTGTTCCTGGCTTATCAAGCTCTCCATTCTCCAGGAGAATGTTATATGGTTTGTAATATGTCAGAGAATGTCAAATTAAAGGCTGTACAGCAGTGAAGGGTAGAGCAGAAAGCATTCTATTCCAGGCCATTGATTCCTTTTAACAACTACATGCAGTAATTCCCAAAACTATCTACTCGGTCTCAATCACATGGAAAACATAGCACAATGTTAGTTCTGAACCTTGCACCCAGTGCAGCTTGAATATTAGACCATTCAAGGGGATTAAAGAAGATGACTGATTTATTCAGAGTAATTCTTTTAATGATAACTTGTTGCATTTCTTCTCTTCCCCCCCCCCCTCTTAAATGTTTAATAGTTTGCTTCCTGGATACCCAGTGCATAAAGTGAGCATATTTTCTTCCTACAGGAAATGATCCAATTAAGTTGATGTATAATTGATAATGAACTGTTTAAGCTGATTTTGCTCTTGAGCAATCTTAACAGCATGTAGTCAGTTGCCTACTCTCCTCCCCTCATCTGCAGCTCAGGGACATTGTTCAAGGAAAAAGGAGGGAGCAGACTCTAAGCAAGGTAGACTAGGGAGGAATTTCAGCACTAGTGAGCTGAGCTGGCGCAGGGCAGAAGTACTGACTACTTCAAAATAATGTAGACCCTGATTACTACTCAGTTACCAAGCTACCTGCAACTTAGCCACTGAGACACAAACAATTCAGACAGAAGAGGCTCAGTAACTGTTTACATCCAAGATACTGCACCTTTACCAGCATGATAAACCACAGAGCAGTAACTGTTGCAGTTAGGTTTCCCACTCTCCCTAAGTAAGAACTCTGCCAACCTGTCTTGCTGCCCTGCAGTGGGTGATGTTGGTTGACTGGTAGGAGTTTAATAATTTGCTATCATCCTGATGCAAAAGCCAGGTCAGAGCACAGAAGTGCTGCTGGTAGTTTACCTACTGCAGAAGGTAAGCACCTGCACTAAGCGTTGTCAAGAGCTCGTGGGACCCCTCTGGTGAGGCATTGTGATACAGGTGTAGTGACAATGGCTGTCACTGCATTCAGGATGAGAAGTGACTAGCCAGGTGTGGAGAGCTGTTCAGTGTGCCGTGGCACACCTGCAAAGTGAGCAAGCAGAAAGAGAGCTTAGCAATTCTAGGTCTAACCCTTTTTGAGTAGTGTTCTTAAACTTTGTAACAACTGGAGATGAAACAATTTTAGATGCAGGCTTTTTAAACTGCCTACTTCCTCTGAAGTTGTTCTTGTATCAGTTCCTGTAGCCTTAACTGACAAGTTTCTGTGGGGTTTCCTAAGTACAAAATAACTTCCTGTATTAAATGCTGCCAACTTACTTTAGTATAAAAATGTATTAAGCCTACTTAGAACTGTCACACACTAATGTTAGTAAAGTGAGTTCCATGCATGTAAGTTTCAAAGGCACAAGCACAGTCTAATTCTGCCTGCAGTGACAACTAGGCAACTTTCACTCACAAATCAGCAGGACTTGTGTCTGCTTAAGCAAAAGGGGAAGCAGAGATCTTGCACTGAGCTTCTTTTTCAGAATGTGGCACATAAAAGCAATCCACATTTGCTGAGCTGTGCAAACCACATGCATGGAAATGTGCCACAAAGGCAGGCAAAGCATGAGAAACCTGCAGGAAAAACTGAAAATAAAATAGCATGGTAATTTATATTGAGTCTTATGGGAATCGTATAGCCTTATGAAATATACTGTCTCGTGTCAAGAGTCAAATTGAAGTGGCAGGAGCACCTTGGCTTCCAGCTCCTTCATTTGGTTCCTGCTTCTCAGTATTCCTCTGTTTCATAGGGTATCAAACAGGTAAATTGAGTAGTGTTACAAACAGCAGAATCATTTTTCTATGAGCACAAACATCTTCTGCTCCCCTCCCTGACAGGGAGTCCAGTACTGGCTTTGGCACTATGGAGAAGAGTTTACCTGCTGCATGAGATGCTGTCCCACTCTCCCAAGGCTGTCAGCCCCATAGTCTCTAGTCACCTTGCAGAAACTGATCCTTCAGGAAAACTGAGCCTGAGCTATTCAATAAGCACAGAGTCTCCATACACTGGTTTAGGACTGTATCAGGTTAGATGCAAGTGAGGCACTCTTGAGTTAGCTTGCTTACAGACCACTTCCCTACAGCTCAGCACCCATCAAGGGATGTGTAGCCTCACCAACACTCTCAGAGCCAGGTAGGAAGGTGCTATTTTGCTTAGGACAGATGGACTCAGATCTACCAAGGTAACAAAATTCCAAAAGTGTTCTTTATCAAATAGGTTCACAAAAGAAATAAAAATGAAACCATAAATGACACATAGGAAAGAAGAATTGTCCAGACCCTCACAGTTCACACTGCTTGGCTTGCTCATGAGGCTATATTCCCAGTATAAAAGTAAACTGTTCCTGATAGCATAATACCTTGCCTTCAGCATTTTTCTTTCAAGCCCTAGACTTTTGCTTACATTTATGTACCCTGACAGTGCTGTTTAGTTACTATTTTAAGTTGGTTATTAGTAATGCCAAAAGAGCTGGAAACTTCACAAAACAGTTGCCTCTTTAGAGTGTTTTCAATTGTTAGTTGGTATTATTCAACAGAAACACAACACAGCATGGTGGTGCTTAAATCCTTACTTGCTTCACTGGGATTTTATCTGAACTAAGAAGGTGGTCAAAGCACAATACAAGCTCTTCAATATCTGAGCCAGGTTGTCTCTAAATGCCAGTCTTGTCTGTCGTGAATGTTAATTCCTGAACATGGTTAAACATATTTTGTGTAACTGTCCAAAGAAAATAATCTGGAAATTCAATTGCTTAGAGTCAAACAAATGCAGAAGCAGGTTCTAACATGCTCTGTGATAAAGCTCATGGGTTTTTTCCCCCCACCAACTAATGAAGATTAACTACTCGGCAATCCTGGAATTTGCTGTGAGTGTAACAATGTAGCAGCCAAAAATTTTCACAGCTGAGTCCAGTAGAGACAAATGTAGAAGTTTCAAGCAGCTCCTCCAATCACTCCTACTACACAGTTTTGTGTTAATAGTTTTGCTTAAGGGTTTTAATTGCAGAGTTGCTGCCAGTTCTGTAAATAGTGTGTTTTTTTCTAAACAAGAAGTGTTCAGCAGTGTTCAAGGAGGGTTTCATAACTGCACCTGTGACACCATACTCTAAGCAATACCTCTGCATGTTTGTGATGTGGGTACTTCATTTTCATTTGTTTTCAGATTAGCTTTCCCTTTTGTGACAGAGCATCTCTGAGCCTGTGTTCTCTGCTAACATGCAAACTGAAATGGATTTATATTTGTGAATGAAAAGAAAAACTGGGACTATTTCATGTTCAATTAGATCTGCCTACCAAGTTTATAATGCTGTGAGATCAAATTACCACAATTGGTCAAACACCACACCCCCCAACCTACCCTCCCAAAGAAAACAGTTGTAACTACAGCACACCAAACTAGCATGTGAATACAGCCACCACACAGGCTAGCCATGGATACTTGTCTACACTCTGTGGAACAACAGGGATGCTGGCAGGGTGTCATTCTCCCCCTGCTTCCAATAAATACATTCCATGTGCTTGCTAGGGAAAAAGAGTTTTGAATGCATTGAAAGCTAAGTTAAACTTGGGTTAGATTCAGTGCTTTTTCAGAAAGCTATAAACAATATTCAAGCCTCTCAGGAGCTATCAAATCACTAGCACTAGCTGATTTTGTTTGATCTTTATGCCAGTAAATGAGACTGATGCAGGTAGGAAACATCAACTGAATTCAGTCTTCTTGTGCTCCTTTATTTATCAGTGAAAATATTTTCCACAGCCCTGACAGCCACAATGTAGAAGTATTTTTACAGACAGAAATATGCAGTGAGCCAAGTGTTGAAATGTCTACTCCAGCTGCAGTCTGTTAAATAAAACGTTGAACAATTCAGGAGTTCAGTCATAGTTTAAAGGAGACAATGTACTGAAGCTGTAGACCAGTGTACTTGAAGTTTGCTTATTCTGTACAGTCCCTTTTAGTGCGAAGTTATTTTAAAACAAGCTGCTGTGGTTGTGTGTGTCCTTTCTTGCTCTGCACCTATGATATGCATGCATCTGGGGTTTTTACACTTGGGTTTTTCACAAGTGCCATAAGAAGCTGGACTGAAGCTTGTGCAAACACAGTCTGCCAGATTTTACCAGGAAAGATTCCCTCGCTTTGTCCACAAAAAAGTGGAGGTGCTTGAAAGTTTTTGGGAGGTAATGAAGTGGCAGCTAGTGCTGTTACTAGCCAGAGACAGCCCAAAAGGACCTTGGCTGACAATGCCACTCAGTCTGCTGTATGTTTGAATTACAGATTCCTCAAGCTGAGCTCTTCAGAAATCTGAAGTAATTGTACTCCTGCTGCTTCCTCAAAGAGCAAGAAGAGTGGAGAAATGTGACTCCTTGGAAGAGTCCAATCTGCAGGTCAGAGAATCTCCAGACTTGGAAGGGACTCTCATTAGGATCATCTAGTCCAATTCATGTTTAGGCACAGGGCAACTCCACAGTCACACCACGTGTCTAAGTGCTGCTTAAATTCCGTGAGAGTAGGGGCCATGACAGCCTCCCTGGGGAGCCTGTTCCAATGCTCCACCACCCTCTGGGTAAAGAAGCTCCCACGAATATTCAATCTAAATCTCCCCCGGCACAGCTTCATGCCGTTCCCCAGTGTCCTGTCGCCAGCCACCAGAGAGAAGAGGCCAGCACCTACCTCTCCCTCCCTGGTAAGGAAGTTATAAACAGCTATGAGATCTCCCCTAAGTCTCCTCTTTTCTAGGCTGAACAGACCAAGTGCCTTCAGCCTTTCCTCATAACACTTCCCCTTCATTCCCTTTACCATCCTTGTGGCCCTCCTCTGGACATTCTCTAACAACCTCATGTCCTTCTTGTACTGTGGCACCCAAAACTGCACACAGTACTCCAGGTGAGGCCACACCAGAGCCGAGTAGAGTGGGATCAGTACTTCCCTCGATCGGCTAGTAATGGAGTGCTTGATGCACCCCAGAATCCTATTGGCCCTTGTAGCCACCAGTGCACATTGCTGGCTCAAATTAAACCTATCATCTACCAAAACACCCAGATCCCTCTCCACAGTACTACTCTCCAGCCTCACATTCCCCACTTGGTAAGTTGGTTTTGGGTTGGCCCTACCCAAGAGCAGAACCCAGCACTTGTCCTTGTTAAATTTCATACCGTTTATGGCAGCGCATTCCTCTAATCTATTAAGATCCCTCTGAAGTGTTTCTCTGCCCTCGCTAGAGTCAACAGCACTTCCCAATTTAGCATCGTCTACAAATTTACTTATTATACATTCCAGTCCTACGTCCATGTCATTTATAAAGATATTAAACAGGACTGGCCCCAAGATGGATCCCTGTGGGACCCCACTTGTCACCACCCCAACATAGTTCCATTCACCAAAACCCTCTGAGCCTGACCGCTAAGCCAGTTATTCACCCACCTCCTGATTCTTCCGTCTAGTGGAATCCTTGGCAATTTATCCATTAGGATGCTGTGGGAGACAGTATCAAAAGCCTTGTTCAAGTCCAGAAAGATGACATCAGCTGGTCTCCCTTGATCAACTAGATGGGTGATTTTATTGTAAAAGGAAATCAAGTTAGTTAACATGATTTCCCCTTCATAAACCCATGCTGGCTAGGACCAATGACAGCATTATCTGTCAGATGCTTGTCTATAGCACCTAGAATAATCCTCTCCATAATTTTGCCGGGCACAGAAGTGAGACTGACTGGCCTATAGTTATCAGGGTCGTTCCTGTTGCCCTTCTTGAAAATCGGAACAACATTTGCCCGCTTCCAGTCAGTTGGAACCTCCCCAGACTCCCAAGATTGTTGAAAAATCATCAAGAGAGGGCTCGCTATGGTATCTGCCAGCTCTTTAAGTACCCTTGGGTGGATTCCATCAGGCCCCATAGACTTTTATAGGGGTCCAGTTGAAGGAGCAAGTCCCGCACTAGTTCAGGGTCAGCTAGAGCATTAACAGACTCGATGCCACTGATCCCTGGCTCATGACATTGAGTACTCCAGGTCCCATCCTCCATGTTAAAGACAGAGGCAAAGAAAGCATTAAATGCCTCTGCCTTATCAGTGTCGTCAACTGCCAGGAGACCATCCCCATTTAATAATGGGCCAATGTCATTCCTGGACCTCCTTTTACTGTTAACATATTTTAAAAAGCTCTTCTTACTGTCTCCCACAGTATTAGCCAGCTTCAATTCTAACTGGGTGAGAGGGTAATGTATTCAGCCTTTAAGAAGGTGGGATCTCCTGCCGAGAGCATCTCGAGACCGTCAGGGAATGATTCCACCAATCAGTCTCTCTCTCACACTCCCTGATAGCTCTTAATCTTTCTACTTCCTCTTTCAGCTCAGCTACTAGGCTGAGCAGACCATCTATTTGCTCACATCTCACACAGCAACCTTCTGCAATCAGCGACAGACTCTGGCACTCCCTACAGCCAGACACCTGGGTGGCTACTTGCTCATACCGGCTCTCCGTCTGAGTCCCCACTTCCCGACAAACTGTGGCTTTCTTCCTAGTGTTAACTATTACTAGGCGTTTCCTAGGCTAGTGACGGCCACTCCTGTAACTCACGTCAGAAGCCTGACACGGTACAGCAGTCACTCGTTTGCTCTGCCTTTAGGCCCTGTCTGCATGAACTGCCTCACAAACTGCGCCGCACCTGTTTGCCCGCTCCTGTTCGCCACGCTCCCAGGGCTCGGCTAATACAGGAGAGGGTGTATCAGCCTTCAATGCTGGCCCCGCCCAGTGGCTCAGAGCTAGGAGCTCTTCGCAAACCGCTCCCGGTGTCGGGGGGCGGGTAGCTGGGCTGCAACAGCCGCTGTTTGCCTCATGCCTTGCAGTTTCTTGCACGCTGAAAAGGGTCAGCGCTGTGTCCCCGACGCGATTCTTGAGCAGATGTACACGCCGGAGCAACCTCGCTTCAAATGGTCAGTGATCCTTGCTAACGGGGGGGGCAGACTGAACCAAAAAGTCTTTAGTTCTGTCTCTAGTTCTAGGTTGACATCCGTTTTGAAACACAGTATCCTTGGAAACTTAATGTAATCAACAGGGGTTAAACATTCAGTTCTTACATAAGTCTATCACTGGTGGCTTCAATGTTGCATTACTTAGCACTAGCAGAATAACTGATTCTTCTAAGAATTCAAAATGGCATAGCATAAGACTTTTAAAAAGCAGTACCACATCGGCTGTACTCTCTTCTCAGGAAAATAAATGTCACTGCCTGAAAAGGTTGATTCTCTCTTTAGAATGTGCAAGGAGGATTCTGAAATTACATTTATTTTAAGCAACAAGAAGGAAAATAAGTTGTTTCATTGTGATATTAACTTCCACAAAAAGCACACTATTGAAGGGAACTGGTAAATTCATGATGGAGTAATACCCTTATTAATTAAAACAAAGGGAAATGAATTATAGTGGGATCTGTCTCAGAAAAGAAAGGATTTTATTACTGGTCCTGAGTTGACTTTTGACAGTAAGCTTTTTTCCATTGTGCAGTCTGCATGCAGCAGCAGCGCTATTAACCTTGCATAAGGCATATAGCCTTTAGTTTAAGATAAGATAAATTGAGACCCCCACAACCAAAGGTGTCATATTGACACATGGCTAAAATACTGTCAAACCACTGATTACAAACAAAATGTTTCTCTTGCTTTGATCCCTTCTTTCAAATCAGAGTAATCAGTTGAATTGCCTCATCTCAATGATGAGAGTTTCTCATGGCACGTTAAAAGGAACTGAAAGTCTTATCACTTACTAGGAAAACAACTGGTTAAAGTCAAGGCTAAAGTGTGTATTTAGAATGCCTCTCTGTATACAAAGATTTGGGCAACTCCTAAATTGCACTCATTCCCAATGATTTGAACCAGCTGTTCTCAACTCTTTTCAAGGAAGAGTTGATTTTTTTTCCCAGATTAAACGTACAGCAGCCATTCCTTCCTTCATCCCTTTCAAACTCACTGCACTTGTCTGGAGTCCTCCAACTCCACACGAGACTGAACATGAACAACTTGAGTAAAGAATGCTGTAGTCTTGAGGAAATGGTGAGCTTATTGCCTGATACTCACAGAATTGATTATCCCCCTAAGTGCCTGGAATCCTCCAGTGACAGGGAAGACTTGCTCTTTTGTGTCAGCAATTTTTTCAAGCTGTGGAGAGAGAAATGTGTGCAAACACGTGAATCATTTGGCAAGCTAAATTCATCCACTGCTTTCCACCCTTAAAATGTAAGTGAAAGTCTAAAAACAATTCCCATCAACTCTGCAAAGAGAAGGAAAATTCTGAGCTCCCTCCCAGTGAGCTGTGACTTTCCTAAATGGGAGAACTTACTACAGCCTACTGCAGCTAACAGAGTGGTACAGTGGCAAGCCATCATGTCAAACTATCACTCTAAAGAAACCTTTTACACTGTATTTTGGCGGTGATTTCATAACTCTTTCCAGAATTGCCTTCCCCTTTCTATGTGCCTTCCATAGTAAAGAGTCTTTCATGTACTTCTCCAGTTGAGTCACACTCACAGTACAAGGGTAGCTACAGCCTTCATTAAGATACAGCAACTCTGAAAGAGCTTTCTGTCAGTGAAGGACATGGATCCTTCTTTCCTTTTCTTATCCCAAGGCTGCTGCTTGAAGCTTGACTATAGCTATTCTGTTCATGCAAACTGTAGCCTGATCTGGTTGTCACCTTATTGAAAGGGGTTTTGCCTGCATCCTTTCCTGCTGGCACCTACCAGTTAGCTGAGGTATTTCCAATGTGTCTTCTCAGCAGTGAATGTGACACCCACACCACAAGTTCTATTCATGCCTGTTTGACCCATCTGAGCATCTGCAGCCAGAGCCAGAGGAGACATTACACTGCCTAACTTCACTAAATCAATTTCTGTATTACTCAACATTAATTGTATAAAACCCTGTGACAGGGTACTGCTCAGTAATCTAAAATGCTCATGTTCTTACCTGTTCCTGTAGAAAATCATGAACACCAACACAGTAAACTCTAGCTCCCAGCTCTCTGGATTTCTTTGCCTGCCCCAGAATAGAACAGAGGAGTAAGTACTTTTTCATTCAACAGGCAACACCCAAACTCTTAAAGCTAGAACATGCATTTTCACCTAGTGCTCACCTCTTTCTCTGCATACAAGGGAATCTGACCATCTAGCTTGCCATCTGTCAATGCAATGATGATACTAGAAAATCTTGAGGCTCCTTGCTTAGCAATCTGCATGTTAGCCTGAAAACAAAAAGTATTTATCCAGCTTAAAATTACACTTGAACTTTGAACCAAGTCTAGCATCTAAAACAACACTCAGCCCCATCTTCAAACCCATCTCTTGTGACAATCTTCTGCCTCCCTTAATTCACTATTAACAAGGAAATCATTCATTATTTTCCAGTCAGCAGTGAGTCCATCACTGAAGTGCTGGGGCTGCTAACTGATCAACCCTTGGAAACACTTGATTCTTTAAGGACAGATACTCTCTTTAGTGGAAGCTTACTTCTCTTTAGATCCACCATAAAGTTTCCATTGGTACCCCCAGATTTTAAATGCCAGTCAGCAAGTTCCATGATCTAAAATGAATGCCTTAACTTTTTTTTTAAATGACAACAAATGTCTGTTTGAGCTTTTCAGTGCACAGATCACAACTACAAACTTGGCTCCACAGGCATAAAGGAAGAAACTGAGTTTGTCCACAACAGCAAAAGCTCAGATCCTCACCTCCAGGGCCCAAGTCTTGCAGCAAAATAACAAAGTATATTTTAACTGTAAGTCTGAAAAAAAAACATCAGCAGTTGGGAACACTATCTAAAATGAAAACCATTGCCTTGAAAATGCTGATCTGTGCAGTAAATTCACCATAAGCACATGCTCTAGAAGGCACTGTTAGACTCACAACCCTACAAAGCTGTGTGACTGTTTACCATGTAATTGGTATGCTGTGTTAGCTGTTAAATTCACAACAAAGAACAGCTCTCTACTGTGAAGGATCAAGTCAAAGAAATTCCATATGGCAATTTTCTACAATGGCTAATCTTCTGCATGGGATTTGCATACTGTCTGGGCAATCTTGAGACCACTTAGGAAACCAGACAGATTTCAGTGTAACAAACTGAGGTATACAATCAATAAATGTATGTTACAGGTTATTGCTGTTGTTATCCAAAGGGTGAGAACAGAGGATATTTTGATTACAAGAGGATGAGAAAAACCTACCTGTTTTAATCCTTCATGTATGTATGTGTCACCTGCTGGCTTTACCTCCTCCAAATCCTTAAGACCTTTCTTGATTTTCTCTCTGAAAACAAAAAGGTAGAAGACTGTTAACGTGATTTGAAGTGGGGAATGGAGTGATTTAGTTGATGGAAAAAATAGTATTTGTCATAAAGGAGATCTGAAATTAAAAGCTGTAAAATCCAGCATTTATGTGAGATACCATGTGGAGGCAGATTTCATATTCACAAGTGAAGCAGCACCGTGGTAACAGATAGTTTAGATCTAAATAACGCAATATGCCTCAAAGTCAAAGAGCTAGAATCAAGTGAAATGCTTCAGAGGGAGCAGAGGTGGCAAAGAGGCAAAGCCTCAGTATTAAATAGCCCAGTGGAACTTGTGTTACATTAGGTCTGCTTTGCTCAACTAAACCAACTTCATTTTCAACCATGCTGCAATTAAAGGAGAAATCCCCTAAAACAGGAGTTCTATCTGGAGAAATCTGCCAGGTCAATATGAAGGCATTGAACAAGGTAGGACAGAACTGCAGTAATTAAAATCTTTTCTCTTTAGTTCTAAGTATCAACAGGCAAATGCAGCTTAACTCTTAAGACTGGAGAAGCCAGCTGGTAGCACAAGAGGAATTATTTCCAGTGCAATCAGCATGAGCAGGGAAAAAAGGGCAGCAAGACTTTACTGAAAGAATCAAATCTGGAAGTTCTTAATTCTTACACCAGCGAAGTTCCAGTGAAGCCCAGGAAAAGCTGTGCTATGAAATGACAAGTAAAAACTAAGTGGAGACAAAATTTGGGCCAGAATGTATAGAACACTACAAGAAACATAGGTGACTTTAAGAAACCAGCAGGGGCGAGGAGAGGGAGAGAAAATACATTGCAGGATGCGTGAAAGCTTTCCTTAGGGCAAACAAAAAGAATGCATATGCTGCTCTGCCTGAATGCTACCCACTAGTCAACTGTTCTACTGATGGTCTTCTGTGTATAGAAGTTCTGTTCCAAAGTACAAACCATAGCTGTAGTAAGCTCCCAATTACAAGGTAAACCAATACAGTCAGGGAGGGGAGAGGAAAAAGAGGGAAATGCAGCACTGAATATATGGAAGAGAACAAGTTATGTAAGGTAGTACAATCTGTTTGATCCAAATATTTTACATTCAGCATCTATAGAAACAACTTGAAGCTGATTACGTATGAATGCAGATTATAAACCACATACTCGGTGCCTGCCAGAACTGAGTGGCAGCACATCACAGGCGTCAGCGTTCTGCTGCCAAGGAACAAGTAGCAACTGAAGCAGCAGTTTTCTGAAACAGATTTCATTTTGCAAAAATAGCTTTTGTACAATCACTTCAGGTTTATTTATCTTCTAGTTTTTTTGTGACTCGGTCACACAGAAATCTCTTGGTGTTTCCAGACCTCTGCCTACAAGGGGTTCCAGGAAAATCTTTGGCAGCATGAGCTTTTTTAGCTGCATTTAATCAACCACCATCTCTGTCCCTCAAGGCACATCTGTACCAGACAGGCCCAGCCAGATGTGAAGCAGCTCAACTCATGCTCCAAGCCGGTCAGGTACAGGGGAGTCCTGGTCTGGATGTCACAAGGTCAGTGTGGGTGCAGGACTTGGGACCCCAAAAAATGAGTCCCACCATTCCAGTGAGAGAGGTTAGTTCAATCCTGCTAAAGCTGTCACCCAGCTGGTTTGCCAGGTGGGCACAGGAGCTACTGTCTGCCTGAATCATTCTGATAGCATGCAGTCAAGCAGCCAGAGCACTCTGAAGCCCTCACTCCCACTTCTCAGTGTTCTCAAAACTCTCCTTCCTCTAGTAGCTGTAATAATTTTTTTGTAGCCACAAAAAACCACAGAGAAGGTCTGGTTTTAAAACTCATCTCTACTGAAATAACAGAGCCATGACTTCAGCCTGGGTACCTGGACACTACCTCAGTACAGTTCAGTAACAGGAATAAAGGCTGAAGGGCCACTGGCTTCATGGCTTAAGTCAGACAAGGGAAGGAGTCAAAAAAAAAAAAAGCAACCTGTCTGTGCTTGGGCTGAATGAGTGCAAATTATGCACTGCATCACATCTCTGTTTTTTTAGAAATAGCTACCCTGTCTGCTCTCTCTTTTAAGCTTTGTAACTACTTCAGATAATTCTTCCAGCAGCAGCCAGCCAAACACAACCACAGTGACAAACTCTCTGTCATTTTGCTCTGTGGGTTCTTTCTAGCCAGTCCCTGAACAGGGGCTGCAGATATAATCCTAGCCCAGCTGAGGTCAGGAGAGGTTCTGGTGGCAGCTTGAGAAGTACTTACTGCTCTTATCTGTCTGGGGAACTCTGCTGTGCTCCCTCCTCTGAGCAGGACCTTACACCACCAGCATTAGACAGTTCAGCTGCAGACAGCTTGTTTGCTGTGAGGGAAGCTGTTCCAACTCTGCTGCAAGCCATACAGACCTATCAACAAATACTGCTCCCTGTACAGGCCAAAGTCTACACTGAGCTTGTTGCCTTGCACCTTCAGTGCCTTCCCAAGGCAGGGCAGCAGAATTCACTTTAGAGTTGAGAACAGACCATTTAGTAAAGAGAGATTACAAAGCAGCCCAGCTTTGCAAATGCCTGAAGAAATCACCTAAACCTCTCCTTACCTGAGCATGCTCCAAATTCAGATATACTTGCAGATCTAAATGTAACTGATTGCCTGAGTTAGCCAAGGCAACTATCAACAGTTCACAGGAGACATTCCTCTGTGTAAGCCCTACTGCACCAAGCTGCAAGCTTTCATTTAGGCAACTCAACAGGTACTGTTTTCATCACTATTTAGTATTAGCTCTTGCTTTAAGTCAGCTTAATTGGCACAATACTAAAACCAGTGTTGTCAGCAGCCAACTGGTTGGACTACTGATGTTGTGAAGGCACTGCCTTGTTTCCTTGCATGGACAGGGCCACAGCCAGCACTCGCTGGCACTGGAAAGCAGGGAATGCTCCTACTGCAGCAGGACATAGGTCACACCCTGCCATTTGACAGGACCAACAAGAAAGCTACAGACCAACTACAAGGCACAAGCCACCGTAGTTTCTCAGAGACAAGATACTGTCTTTGAGAGTAAGAACACTTTTAGCAGAAACACACAATCATCTGCCTTAAAGGAAGCAAATGTATATTCAACACATGCAAAGAAATGCTTATACCTGCTAGAAAGCAAAGCATGCTTGAGGACTGAATCTTAAAAGACATTCAAATCCCTGGGTTTTTTAAGGAGAAAATGTTGTGCTTGTACATTAACGCTGTGGAGGTTAGAACCAGCTGAAATTGCCACCTAAGCCTCAGGTCAGGCTGATTCAGTTGGGGAAGGGGCTAGCCTTGTATGAAACACTCAATCTGTGCAGTTGTAAGTAGTGGTGTTCTCAGCTCTTCTGGATGGGAGACAGTACTTGTGTCTCTTTTCCACATTGCACTCTAACTACTGAAGTGCTGGACTTGTTTTCCAGCATGTTGAGATTACGAGCACTGGCAGGGAAACTGCAGTTCCTAATGAGCATATATTTAGCATCAGGAATTAAGCTATGTGCCTGCAAGGCAACGTACTTCATCTCTAACAAATAAAGGCAAACAAAACCAGGACTTAGCTTTTACTGCTAGGAAGGAAGCAGAGTAATAGGACAACAGAAAAACTTGTTACTGAAACAGAGCTAGGGTGACAAGTGTTCTGTAACAAAAAGAGCTCCCTGACAGAGCTGTCATACAAGTCTGCACATCAGCCTCCTCAGATACCTAAATTGGAGGGGGTTCCTGCTTTCTACACCTCTCAAATACTACTGAGGGCTCAGTACAATTATAATAATGATTGTGCTTCAAGCTTCAGGCCTCCTGCATGGGCTTCAAATAGAAAACATGTATGTAGCTGACTCTGCTATACTTTATACACTAAGCAGAACACACTTCCTGCAAATGGCTCTATTTTGGCAAGCTTCTTGAACGAAGGATAGGGTCAGCTCACATAACCAAGGCTCAAACAGCATAGATGTCTTACTAGATTCCATGGCTTTGTGCAACAAAGGAATAGTCACTGCTGCATGAGACCAGGGACAAGGACAGTGAGTTACAGTTGGTCATGGACCAGGTACTTGTGTCCTATTTTTACACCTTCAATAATATAATCTTTCTTCAGCTCCAAAAGGAGTTTCATCTAGGCAGGGTCAGAAGGGCTAATCCTGGCCATTGCCATCAGTCAAATGCTGCAGGAGCAGGCTTACAGAAACCCAAATCTTGCTGGCCAGCACAGGGCTGCTGGGAAGAGAATGCAGACTGACACTGTGGCATCTGGATGATGTTGGTAAGTGTATCCACTCTTCCAAATGACTTCTTTTTCAAACCTAGCAGCAAAGCTCAGCCCTAAATGTGAGTGCACAAATCCTTCTTTCCCACTTAAGAGTTTCCAGCTAAACTTCACAGGGGACACATGTACCTCTAAAATGGGATACAACTATTGTGAGAACTCTTTTCCCTCTGGGTGTTGTTTTTATTCTATGTATGTATTACAGCATTGTGTGTACTGTGGTTACCAGTGACTTCTGGTTCCAGAGCTATTCATATAGCACTGTTTATAGTCACTAAATATCTGGTAATCTGGAGTCTCTGGTGCTATGGTGTGGGTTTCTTTATATCCATAGCTTTATTATGCAGTAAAAACCAGCAAGAACTTTATGCAAACAATCAGAAGCCTAAGGCTTTCAAAACAAAAGAGGCTTCCCTACTTTGAAGTAACTGCTGGCAATGAATTGTGGTTTCCTGACATTTGGGAATTAGCAAGTAAGCAAACAAATACTCTGTGAGTTCAAAATGCACACAAAAACCCCAAGGCCGTAATAGCCCATAATCACACACACACACACCCATCCCCAAAACTGCACTGTACTTAACACCCTCATCTTCTGTTTGGAGGAATGGCAGTTAAACATCCCTAGTCATTTTCCTCTGCTGACTTCTTTAATATTTAAAAGAACAGCTGTTCCAACTGTATCTATCCACTCTTACCAACGTACATATGGTCACATTTACTAATGTCATCTTCATTCTCCTTATGATTCCTCCTAAATGTATGGTAGTAATTTCCTTTCTGCTGCCACACTAAAAAAGCATCAGCAAACCTTGCATTAAAGGCAAGTTCTGCAAAGGAACTCAAGAACATTCTTCCTGTGCTTTAAATGAGGCTTGAATTATGTTGAAAAACATGGCTCTTTCCATGGCTTACAGCATGCCACAGACAGAATCAAAAAGGCATTTGTGTTTCCATGGCAAGGTCCCAGAGTTCTGCCCAAGCATTCCAAGTGATCTGCACACTATCAGAGCTGACTCTGCATGCTTGATAAGGAATAGGCCACTGACAGGGATTAAAGGCCTATTGAAATCAAGAGAAAGGACCTCATTGACTTCAGCAGTCCTCTGAACAGGCTTAAGTGTCCTCTCCTGTCCTCTCTCAAGCCATCTGGAGAGATGGCTTATAACCTTGTTTCTCCCTGCAGAGAGCTGATCCAGTATTGAAGTCAGGGCTGGAGGGTGGTGAAAACATGACCATTCTCAAGTCAGACTGCTTTTTAGATGCTAAAACAACAGGGGCTTAGAATCAGGTCTTCAGACATCTTCTAGGATGTCAGCATACCTTTCTATGCTGTGATAGACATTTGCCTGTTGCCAATGACAGGTCTCTTCAATGAGTCTTGTACTTGCTATTATTTTAGGAAAAACAAAACCAAAAAACAATACACAGAGTGAACAGACTATGGCAGACCACATTTTGTTTTGACTCTACTGAAGGGAGAAGAAAGGAAGGACTACCTTGCTTCTGTCCTGCCACAGTTCATTAAAATTACTCCTAAATGTTTTACACATGTGCTCAGTATGAAGAAATTTGTGCAGTGTGGTTAGCTTCTGGGTAGAAAGGAGAGGTGGAGGAAGTCATGTTGGTTTTGACAAGGCTGAAAGGATATGGAAGGACTCTGACAACAGTGCAACTGTCCTGTGCTGAAAGCACTGACTCCAGAACATCCTTTTCCAGTTCCTGTGATTTTAGTAGTTAATTTTGCAAACAGTCTCTTCTCTACCTGGTTTTCTCCTTCTGTGTTTCCTCCACCTATCTCTGACCTATCCTAGATGCTAAACCTTATTTGCTTTAGAAATCAGAGTGGGCAGCCTTGAACCCCATTGCTTTGAAAACAGCACCTGAAAGGAAGAGTTCAGGCACATCCATACATCATCACAGTGCCAGAAAGGTACCTCACCTTTCAAGGAGCACGAAGTCCACTGTCTAAAGCCAATGTTGAAGTCATGATTTGAAAACACTAAATCAAACACCCACCTTATATGAGACTATGGGAAACATTCATTTACCATTGTTATGTTTTATCTAGACAAAAAAATACTGAAGACATCTGACACTGCTTTACAAAAGTAAAAGAACCACTTCTCCTGCTGTGCCAAGGAAGATGCAGTGTCACACAGAGGTGAAAGCATTGCTTGGAGTTGTTCTGCAAAGCAGCAGCAGAGTTCATATCAAGAATTTATTTCCCAAGGTTCTTCTCCTTCCTGTTTCACTAGGCCATCCGTTGATGCATCCACAAAATTAAATCCACCTCTGCAGAGAGACTGGCCACCACTTAAAGGTATCAGTTCTTGTTCAGTATCTGTTACTGCTCCTCTGATTTAATAAGAGCCCTTGGGGGGAGGAGGGAGAGGGAGAATTAAAAAAGCAGTGCACTAACCTGTCTCCAGTTAATGGCATAATGACGTGTGCCTGGGTGGAAAAGACGATAAATGACAGTCTCATCTTGGGGCTTTTAAAAAAAGGGGAAAAAGAATTAGCCAAATGAAGAGAACTGTACAGATACACAGCCCTGCATTCACTTATCCATGCTCCACTAGCATCAACTTTATTCTCCAACTTCCAAAGAAGGTACCTTTGAACTACAAAGCCAGAGGGAGAGAGGAATTAAAGAATTTCTGCCCGTCTGTTCCTTACCCAGGTGCTTTGAGAACAAAGTAGCAGAATTATTATTCCTTCCTGCCTGACTACACTCCAGATTGAGACTTAACAGTGAAGGTCTCATGCAACCCAACCAAAAGTGAACTTGATAGGTGGTGACCTTCCAATGGACGGAAGGTAACACCTCCTTTTATGTTTTCACAGTCACTGATGAAAAAGTAAGTCAGGGACATAGGCTCAGGGCGCACTTTTGCGCTAGAGTATTAAAACTGGGCATGTTAAAAGTCGTTTTCCCCTTTTGAAAGGTTGATCCTGACACAATGAAAATGTGAAACTGTGCTTTTTGGTCATGAAATAAAAAAAGTCAAAGGCATAGTAGCATAACAAGCTCTTTCAGAATAAGCACATTTTTGTTTTGATGACATAGAGTTGTGACACTTAAGATCAACTTCTACAAAAGTATATGGGAAAATGTCATTCTATAAACCAACACTGGAAATTGATTTTATTCTGTCTCTTTTGAAGAAGCCCAACCTGTCTCTTTCAAGAAGATAACAATGAATTACATCCAGCTCTCGGTGGAAAATGTGTAAGAACTGAAGCTCTGGAAGCCCAAGACAGTAACTTTGCTAAGGCAAGTTGAAAGAACGTCTGTCCTACCTGCTTTTAATTTGCATTCATGACTATTTTAGTATATTCAGTAATCTTCTAATTCACTGTACATGTGTATCATTGTCAGTTAACCAGCTTAATGTTGGTAAAAACATAACACTTGTAAAGATGAGTAACCATACATTTTCAGTTCATGTATGTCGATGATGCAACTTAAAATTACTGGCATCATGGAAATGTAAGTACTGGGCAGATCTTGGATTTAACAACCAGTCTTGCAGTCTTATCTCTTAAGGATTGGTATACAAAAATCCAAGATGCTCTAAATTAAATTATAATCTAAAGCATGGGATTATGAATCTTCTCAGCTGCCACAAGCAGTTGCCAAACAAAAACCAAGCTCTTGCAATCCCATTCTCTGGTAATGACATCATCGCCTAGTCCAAGTACTGTGAGAGTTCCCTATTTGAGATATGACTCCGTGTGTAATAACCTCAAATTTATGGTTTAGCTAACTTGTCTTTGGAATAACCACAGGACTGTCCTCTTCACAAGACATCCCCTTTCTGTTCCACTCTCCCAGCACTCAAACACTGTGACGATGGAAGGGGACCGAATGAAGCCACCCATTGGATCTGACAGCTCTGCCAAGCACAGCCCTTTTGGAACTGTGATCATCAGCATGCAGCACTATTACTGCAAACATGCTCCTTACACACAAGTCAAACAGGAGAGCAGATGCACCACCATGAATTAAGTCTTCAGGTGAGGATTGATGGGAACTGCTACCAGTTGGTTCTTTGCCTTCTTCCCACAATTTCTCTTTTCAACTATGAAAGGGCAAGGTTGAACAACTTCATGCCCTATTCTTAAAGTGTACTGAGGCCTGAAGGAAGAACAAAGCCTCACCAGCCTTCAGATGCGCTCACTCCAGCCCCATCAGGGAAACATACAAGGAGACGTGCTGTCCAGGCTTCTACTGGAGCCCAAATACTGCCATGCTGCAAAGGGTTTGTGCTACAGAGGGCTGAGCACTTGGCACCAGGACACCAAGCAAGACGTTCGTCAGTGGGACTGTCTGGCTCTGCTCTGTGACTGATCCTCTTGTGCTCTGAAAGGTCAGCCAAGTAACCAGCCAATTCCATCATTTTATTTCAGATGCTGCAGCCAGGCCACTGCACAACAACTGCTGCAAAAGGGTGTGTCATTTGGCTGTAGAACACGATGAACTGGAGATTTACACTGAATGAGCACCACCCTTTCGGTGAGGGCAAACCTGGGGGGCTTTACCACTCACCAGCAGGAACTGCTGCTTTGGGTTTGGGGTTTGTTTTGGTTTGTGGGTTTCTTTTATCCTAAAGCTTACAAAATAACTTTCAAAAGCTTGTGTCACCCACTCAGTTTACAGAAAACTTGCTTTTTACAAGAAGAATGTAAGCAATATTTAATTATGCAAGTCTAACTGTATCCCTTTATTAGCAAGCCAAGGTTATAAGTGCCCACTATACTTCTTTTTGTTTGGCAAAACTACCACCACATCTTCATTTGTTCAGTTCTGTTGGTTGGAGTTTTTTTAAAGTGAAATGCTGCACCACAGTCATGCTTGGCTGTCTGTACAGAGTACAGGTAGCCAGTATTTACAACAGACACTTCTGGGGCAGCAGTGCTCACCAGACAATACTGCTAGTCAGATACAAGATTTCTCAGGTTTATGTACAACAAACATACTGTTGGCATGGCAAACACTTCCTGTACCTTTGAGCTTCAAAGATAACTTACTTCCTTCTGACCTGCATTGTATATTCACATATATGTAGACATGTATACTGATTGCCTTCTTTATATAGATCTCAAAGCAATATACAAGAAGCACTGTATCAGAAATGAAGCATGTGGCTCATGGAAATAAACAAGTTTTAAAAATCAACAAATGACATCTGAGAATACATCTATGTGTTAAGTATTTAAATATGGATCTGACTACCTCTTCACTGAGCTCCAAACACAAGAAAATGAAACACAACTTTTCCAGTATTTTCCAGAAATTTGAGTGTTACAAGCTAAACTTTTACCATGTTTGTGAAACCTATCTACTGAGCTTACACAAGCATGGGCTTTTTTTCCACATATCCCAGTATTACAGATGAAGTCACAAGGAGAAAAACACACCTCACAAATCTTTCCGTCAGCTGATTGACAAAATCAAATATTTCATGCCAGTTCTGTGCTACACTCCCAGATCTGAAAAGAAAACAAAAAGCACATTAGTAGGCCTTATTTAAGGAAAGCAGGCAAGAAGGGTGACTATTTAAGAGAGACATTAGAAAATACAAGACAATTTGCTTTTCTAATTATTTCAAGGTATCACCGACCCCGGCTCACGGTGGTACTCGCGCGTGGCTTTTGTCGCCGTTTGTCTCGCTACAGCAGGGCAAAGCGCACACGTTAGACGGCACCCCGTGATGAAAGTATACAAACAACCTTGCGCCGAGGCCCAGCGGCCCCGCTTCTCCTCCAACCTCCAGCGCTCGCTCCTCCCGTAGAGGCAGGGCGGGCTGATGGCGATCCGTTTGGACAAACTTCCCCACAACACCGGGATCATCAACAGCTGCTGAGGGGGAAGGGCGGCAGACGCTGCCTCCAAACCGTCCACCCGTGCACTCCCGCTTAGGAAATCTACCTTCGCTGAAATCCTCCTTCCCGCGAACTTTACCATGTCCACAGAGGTGGGGGGCGTGAGGGTACAACCCAACTCGACTCTCCCCGCAGCGGGGCCACGGCGACCGCTTAAAACTTTCTGCGCCCCCCGCCGCTCCAGCGAGGACGTTGCGCGGTGCCCGCCTGGATCCCTCTGCAGCAAGCCGCAGGCGGGGACCAGCCGGCAGCCGGCGGCGGTCGCTGGCCCTCAGAGACCGCTGGCCCCTAACGGCCGCGGCGCGCGCAGCCCCTCAGCCCGCAGCGGCGGGAACAAAAGCCGCGCCCGCAGCACGGTGAGAGTGCCGGTGGGGTTCTCTCTCTGCGCTCTCCTTACTTGTCCAGCACGAAGTACATGTCGAAGGCGCCGTGGCACGACGGCTCGTCCGGGGCTGGGGCGGCGGCGAGAAGCAGCGGCAGCAGCAGCACTGGCAGCAGCGGTAGCAGCGCCGGGCCGCGTGGGGCGAAGCGGCCCAGGAGCGCGAGCCCTNGTCAGCGGCGGTGCCTGGGGCGGGGGCCGGGGCCGGGGCCGGGCGGGCTCGGCGCGCCCCTCTGCGCCTGTGTGGCACGGCCCGCCTCCCTCACCGCCCGGCTCCGCCGTCCGCCCGCTACTCCGGCAATGGCGATCACGCCGCGTCCCCCGTCCCTCAGGCGCCTCCCCGGCGGGCGGCGGCCTCGCCGGCGGCCCGCCGTGACCCCGGGTTCACGTCCCCGGCGGGAGCCGTCTCCCGGCTTCAGCAAAGGCGCAGGGCCGGCAGCGGGGCTAGCTCTCGCGCGGCGACGCGGGGGGCAGAGGAGGCCGCTCTCTCGCCGTCGGTGTCATCCGGCGTTTCCGATCCCATGGGGCTAAGCCCCGCTTCAGCGGGCAGCGGCGAGGAACCGGGCAGGAGAGGTGGCAGTGTCCGGGGGGGTCGCTGTGCCGCCCCGCGGGGCGGGAGCTCCCGTGGCTGCGTGAAGCCCACCCGTGGAACAGTCACCGGGGGAACAGAAACGTGCCAGCATTCAGCCTCATTTGGGCAAAGTTTAAAAGCCCACAGAGCTTTTCTGCAGCGGGCCAGGAACATGTTGTTTCAGGCTAACAATGAAAACGCGTAGGTAAAGCAAAACTCGGAGCTTTCCAAGCTTTTGGTGCTCCGGGAGGGCAGACAGCTGTCCTTTCCATTCCTCTGAACTGCTTCCCCACCGGGATGTGATGCTTAGCCTGCCCATAAAGTCAGTGTGTGTCAGTCATCCCTCCGAGGAGATTTTATGCAGGAACCTCCTGCGATCTCTTTTTTCATTATCTTTATTTTAAAGTAAATCTAGGGGTTCTTTGCCAGAGGTGCTGAATGTTGAACATTCCTCTATGGCAGCAGCCAGCTAAAAGCTGTTGGAATCCTTGTTGCAGGCATACATGAGAGCCATTTTCTCTGTGCTCGAAACCAGCTACAATAGCTCCAAACTGTTGCTTTGGGACTGTGCATGTGGTAACCACCAAAATGTCCTGATTTACAATAGACTTTGCAAATCTAAATATAGAGCAGACATTTGGTTTGAAGCATAATCTGGATCCCTCACAGTCAACATGAGGCACAGTAGAAAGCATCACTTTATGCTGCAAGAATATTATCTTTCATATTTTTCCATCTGTGGTTTCAGATTTTTGCAGGAAGTTAAAACATGCTTAATAATCTTAAAACATTATCTGAAGGCTAAAAATATACATGAATTTTCTGTGAGGAAAAATGCTAGTCATGTGACAAGTAGCATAAACCAAAATTATCCTGTAAATAAAAAATAAATGTCTAGCCTCTATTTGTTTGTTTCCTTTCTGGAGTTTTCTCCACAAGCATTATGTGACAAGTGATTAGGAGGACTTGAAATAAAACTGGTTATTCTCTTTTTCATCCTTTATGTTGCTGGTGCTTTGTTTTAATAGCTTTAATTTACAGTGGGCTGCATTCACTACTGTGATGCGCAGGAGCTCAAGATGTGAGATTCTCAAGCACCAGAGACCTCAGGAGACTTCAAATTAGGATCAGACTCAGGATTTTCCATCTTAAAGTGTCAAGTCACATTTTGCTGACCAAGTAGCGTACTGAAGCCCTTGGAAGCCTGTTTCCCATCGTAACATCCATCACAGGAGCAAGGAGTCAATAAGGCTGCCCAGCTGCAGAGAGGTAAAACACAGTTCAGAGGTGCCTTGTGCCTTATTGCAAAAAAACATTTCATTCAGAAACTGGCAGTTCTGGCTTGCAATGAAAGTGGTCAGAGGGTAAGCTCTTTATCAAGGCAAAAATCCCACAGGAACTCTCCTGGCTTCCCCCATCACCAGCCCAGTGAATTTTTCATGAGTCACTCTGGGTTTATTACTGGCACTAAGCTGTCATGGACTGCGGCTTTTATTACACTGGCATTTCATGGAGCTATGTGGAAGACTACCTGGAACCCTACCGTTTGCTCTCAGCATGCTCTGTTTTTGTCCTCTTAGTAACTCTCTTATTTCTTAGCTTGGTCAAGTGTCTTGTTGACACTTCCCTCCCAACAGACTCTGCTCTGCTGTTTGTTTTAATTTGATAAGAGCTCCTGATGCTGCTGGGTGTCCCGCTGCTGTGACACAGAAGTGTGGGTGCTCTGGGAGCCTTCCTGCCAGAAATGCCCTTGGCACTGGCATTGCAGGGCACAGCCCTGATGCAGCAGCAGACCTAATGCACAGGGAACATAGGTGAGAAGGGGAGCAGGGATCCCTTCAGGTTCTGCACCATAGGTGTGTACATTTCCCAGCAGCACAGCTAGTGCTCTGGCCACCAAACCACAAGACCGTGTCTTACAGCAGGTACTTTGTGCTGGAAGGTGAAACAAAGTGCATCTCTGATTCACAGTGGGTTACTGAAGAAAAGTTTATAGAAGAAACACATTGTTTGTATTTATCTGTGGCAGGAACTGATGTGGCCATTGGAGAAGCACAGCTTACTGCCAGCATCTTCCATCACAGGATCTCCTGCTGCTTGAGCACCAGTGACAGGTGAGAAACGTACACAGGATGCAAGGGCTGATGTTTGTTATCCTCACTGAGCCTCCATCTCTCAGTCAACATCCTTCTTGCTCATGGGTGATAAAATACAAGAAGCATCCCACATCAGTCATGGCAAGGGTAAGCTGGCAAAGTTGATATCTTCAACATGCATCTTCTCCTTGTCACTTCTGACAGAGGGGTTTCCCACGCTGAGCTGCTCGTTGGAACAACAGGACACCACACTGAATTACCAAGTGTTGCCACAACACATTCCCATCACTGTGAGAGCAAACAAATTATTTCTATTTTCCCTGCTGCAGACTTTTGAACAGCCTTAGTCTTTAAACAGGTACTATTTCTCATAGACAGAGCAACCTGAGGATTGCAGATTGCTGTCAGCATTCCCCCTGTGCAGTCTGGTGTTATTAAGCCCTGAACAAGTTTAATGTTGACGATGTACTGGTGTTACAATATATTTTTTTTCATTTCTGTATCATTTTATTTTGCTTTCAGTGCAAGTAAAAGTCAGATGAAGTAGCTCTGTCAATAAGTGGGAATGGGAGAATTGAAAAGAGCTTTATGAAGTATGTAAAATAAATACACAGAATTACATGCAGTTGGAAATCAGTCCTGATCTATACCATATCTGCACATCTTAGTCTACCAATGATTGAAAGTCATCTGCACAAACATCACAGCATTTTTTAACAGAGACAGCAGCCTAACCAGGATCATGTGGCTCTCTCAGGCCATGTAGGTGAACCAGGCACATGTTTTTCTCTAGAAAGGATCCTAAACCTCTTCCCTCTGCAAGAGGACCTGGGAAAGCTGTAGTCAGAGGCGGCCTGCTGGAGATGTCTCATTTCACCCCATTTCCTGCCAACTTGGGATGGTTTCCTGCAGGCACAGTGCTCTGACCTGACACATCCATGTCAGAGTGCCTTTGCCTTGCCAATCTGAATGCAAAGCCAAGCCTCAGTATGATGCAAGTTGGAAATTTCACAAAAGTCCCTGGATCAACAATGGCTGATGTCAGCTGAAGATGTGGCTCGTGAAGTTCTTATTGTCTTTGTGCTAGCAAGGCTAAAGGGTTAGTAAGCAGTATTTTACAGTCCTTGTGGATGCACAAAACACAGAAGATTAAGGACTGAGCAGCCTGTGCTTTGCCAAAGACCCAACTAAGTGAAGGCTGACAATCCATTAGATCTCAAACCGCGGTGCCTCTCCCCGCAGAGGCGTGCAATACGGCAGAGCAGCCCTTCTGAGGCTTTCCAGAGCAAGCTGCGCTCCAGCTTTCCAAGCTGCACGAGTCAACCCAAAGCCCTAGGAGCACTTCCTTTGCCTAGGAGTATGTGTCATGTTACCCAGCTGTTGGAAATTGTACTTCAAGTTCATGTGATTGACTGTGTTTGGAACAAGATACCGCTGCTAGCTAGGGATCTGTGGTAGCCAGGGTTTGCTTTTTTCCTGTTTCCAAGTGTGTGAATTCCTCTTTTAGCCTGTGGTTTCTGGTGAAGGAGCAGATAAATCATGGCCATTTTGCTGGAATGGTTGGATGAGAGGGAGATAAGCAGGAGGAGGTACCAGCCAGTAGCTCCTGGCTTCTTACATAAGTTAAGCACAAGGGCCCCAGGGCCTCTTTTCCCAGTTCGCAGAACCCATTAGATGATGCTTGCCTCTTTCCCTTCCTCCTCCACCACAGCGCTGAGTCAGTCTTGGACTGCAGCACCCTGCCCCAGCGGAATGGGTGTTTTTCACTCTGCACACCAACAACGGAAGCACAGCGCAGGGAAATACAACTGTTTGTGTACAAACCATCAGAAAAACAGCCTCGTGGAGCTGAGCAATGCTGCAAGGTGTTCCCTAAACCAGATCCTCTTGCTGCCTCCCTCCGGTGCCCGTGGAGGTACTTGCTTCTATCTGAGGAGCTGAAGAGGGTGTCAGTAGACTGCTAGGACAGAGAAAAAGATCCTTTTGCAGCAGAAGGAGGAGACTCTTCATGTTGTTTCCAGTATTGAGGGACCAAGTCTAGCTGCATAACTCTGCCCCAGCAGTGGGAGAGACTTCTGCTGCCTCTGGGTACCTCTGGGTACGAACAGAGAACTACAACTAAGGTGTTGGGGGTTTTTGGGTTTGGGGTTTCTCATCTGATAATGAGGAGTCATATTTTGGCTATGACAGATTCACAAGGCAGAAAAAGAGTATTCATACTCCTTCCAGGGATCCTTTTGTTCTGCCTGCAGCAAATACACACAATGAAAGGAAGGTGCTAGCTAATCTAGAGCAGGGAAAACCATGGTCATTTAAAGCAGAACTTTCAAATACAGCTTTAAAATAGCCTAGCAACTGAAGCAGAACTTTTAACTTGGAAGGTTGCTGTGCAGATGAACATAAGTTTATTGCCAAGGTTTACTGCAGAGAAAGTAGTAAACAGTACAGTTTACAACACGTGTGGGATTATACAGCTCCTTTCTTTTTCTCCAGCACTTGCAGATGACTTCCCCACATGTTGTCCCTTAAGATCCACCCACTCCCACCTTCTTTTTGGCTCAGACTGGTTGGGAGGACCTTCAACAAACTGTATTTGTGCCAAACCAGACTCAGTGTGTTTCAGAAGTAAGCAGCTGGAATGAAAAGTTGACCTGCACCTTCAGTGTAACCTGGCTGTCAGCCTGGCCCTGCCCTTGGAGTCTCTTTAACACTGCAGAAAGATAGTGCCTTTTGGTAGGAAATGCTTGCTTGCTGTGATGACGTGACCTCAGCAGGAGGAAAAAGGACCTTAGGGCTTAACCAAAGTCAAACAGTCGGTCAATGTGCTGATTTGGGCTACAGTAGAGTTGATTTTCCACACAGGCTGCCTTTCCTATAGACTACAAAGGATCAGGAGTTCTTTGTTGCTTGTTAAATTCTGGTCCAGGATACCCCTGTACCACAACTGTGAGACAAACTGCTTTCTACAGGATACTCAGTAATCACCAGAGTTTGGTCTGGCAAACACTAAACTCGTGTTTGTGGATGGCTGCAGTTCTGAATAATTACATACACTTTCTGATAAAGGTCTGGGTTTGTCATTCTGCTCCAGGCACCAGCCAGCGCTTCGGGACAGTCTGAGCTGTAGCTGCACAGACTGAAGGACAAGGCTGAGTGATGCTGATGTGAACCCTTGAGACCTTCCAGCTTAAAACAGAGTTTGACTCAGGGCAGCTCACAGGAAAATACTTTTCTTCTCCCATCACAGGATATAAACAACATGTGGAAGTCTCATGTTTACAAAAGGAAAGAGAAACAAGAGTGACTCTAGGAGTTACACAATATGCAGTAGCTATTCAGGAGGTGCCTCCTGGAGGATTAGCAATACAAATCCTTTCTCCACTTTACAGATGTAGCCTCATGGTCCATGCTTATTCTGTAAATTAGTGCATAGATGAATAAGAAGGATGGCATTAATTAATGCAGGAATTCTCATGTTAGTGTGGTGCTGCATGTATTATCCAGATGGAAAGTATCTGTCTAGACAAATCTGGGAATTATGCAAGCTCAGAATTCCTGAATAACCATTCCTCCCCAACATCATAAACAGTTTGCCATACCCACACAAAAAAGCAGGGGGAAAACACCTCTCAACTCTGAAAACTAGGAAGCCTAACTATTAGCAGTATGTTGCATAGGAGAAGCTATAAATGTGAGAATACAGAGTGATGTCACTACTACATGTACACGAGACCATTAGTTGCCCAGACAAGCCAGGGATGATAACTCATACTCATTCCTGGTCTCAACAAAGGGGGAGAAGGCTCCATTATTTTTTTGGTGTGATTATCTGCTGGCTGATTCCCTGCACAGGGCACAGAGATGTTTGTTTCTGCTTTTTCAGAGCTGTTTGTTTCCACTGTGCTCAGATGAGCAGAAGGAATGAAAACAAAGAAAGAAAGATAAGCTGTCCTGGTGCAAACCATCACAGAATAAAATTAAACTCATCTTGGCCCAGGAGAGGGGAAAAAAGCAGGATACAAAACATGGAAGTCCTGCTCTGCCCTGGGAGCTGCTGCTGGCTCTGAGCAGCACTGAGGGATAACTCAGGCTGGGATTTTAGCACAACTCTAGAGTTGTAGTGACCCTTTTTGGTCTTCTTGGGAAACAACGGCCAAACTAGAGGAGTCAAAGGAATAAAGTGGTTAGGAACTCTCCCTGAAGAATAGTTCAGCCCATAAAAAAGGACAACACATTTCAGAGTAGTATAGGAAGAAATGAAAAATAAACAAGCACAAGCAGGTATCAAACAGGTCATGGCCCTACAGCCATCCAGCTTGCAACAGTTTCCTCATCCATGCTAGGGGGAAAAAATCAAACCCCTCCTAGGGTGCACCCAAACAGAAATGTTACTTTTGTTCTGTTTGGAGTTATACTGGTTGAAAAGTCACTAACGTTTAGCTACCTAGCCTGACCTGTTTGAGGATGGAAAGGAGAGAGGACACTATGGTGTAAAGTCAGTTTTGTCTTCCTAGGCGTAGCAGAGAAAGAGGAAATAACAATTGAGCGGTTACATGGCAAAACAACTGCTTACACCACTGTTTGGGGGAAATCATGTAAACATTTATGCAAAGGCAGCTTTGCAGGGCCATGAGCTGCTGCAGGACTCCCCCTGACAGCCGTGCCTGAGCCACTATTGGATCAACAGCCTGAAAAGCAGATGTGCCAATTTCCTGTGGTTGATGATGATGGGTCCTAATTACTCCAGAGCTGTGGCAATGTCCTTTCTTATGTATGACTCTTAATTTTGTTTCATGAAGTCATCTGTGCAACGTTCTTCCGGCATGCAATCATGGTCGAGTGACAGTCACGAAGAGCTTTGTGCTTAGCAACAGCAGCAGGCAGCTCCTGAAACCTGTGACTCCTGGTCGTGCCGGGGGTTTGGGCACACCGAACAGCCCCATCTGCCATCGGCATCACAGTCACTCCCTGCCAAAGTCCCCTGTGCCTCCTTAAGAACCTGGTTCAGCTGAGTGCGAGCCTCTGCCAGACCTATAGCCAGGGACACATTGCACTTGCAGCACCCCTTCTGTGTCAGAGTACAAGGTGCTCGGACACCTTGCCCATGCTCTGACTAAACAGAACTCGTTTGCAGTCCGGCAAAAGCCCACGGGGATTTGGGTCTGCTCATTGGCCTTTTTTACCTCTTGAGGTCATTGTGCCTACTGACGGGATGCCTCCGCTGGGGGACAATCCAGCAGGGAAGTGGGAACACAGCAGAGACTAACGCTGAGAGAGGCTGTTAGTTTGGGACAGGGGGAGGGATTTTCCACTGTGTTTTTTTGCCAGGGAAGATTTCGTTGTTGGCATTGTTGCTGGTGCTTTTTTGAACAACTTTTTCTAGTCTTTTTTGGAGGGTGGTTTCCTTCCTTTTTTGACAGTTTATTTGGATCTTTTTTCTTTCTGCTTTTTCCCCCCTCTTTTTTTGTTCCATCCATAATTTAAGGAGTTCCCCAGTTTTGAAGTTTGCAAACGGAAGATTTGTTTAGCTTATTTATTTAGGTAGAGGCTTTTGGGGTGGTTTTGGTGGGGTTTTTTTTGCAGCTCTTTACTTGTGTGAAACTTTAAGGAACTTTTTTGGCTTTCTTTTTTTTTTTAATTTTCTCTTCTCTGCCTCCCAGTAGAAGCTCCTCTGTGGGATGTGGACATTTGTCTTTCTGTGGGGCTCTGCTTTCCACAGGTTGAGGTCACTCCTCTGGGTTGCTCCTGGGGCCACCTGTGGCTGATGGCAGCTGTTTAGTGTTCCCTGATTGCGTGTCTGTGATTATAAAAGCTGACACCTGAGGCTATTTTGCTTTGCTGGGTTTCACCTGGGGAGTTTGGTGCTGCTGGGAGGGAGTCAGGGTGTTGCTGCTCTGCTGAGAGACGGTCATGCTCCTAGAGCTCAGCGTGCAAAGAATTTGGAGGTTTGCAGAGCAGGGAGAGGTAGAAATAATGTTTCTCGAAAATGAGGGCTATGCAGTGGGGCTGTATGAGGGCTTGGTATTTGGCTGGCATCTGGCTGTCCCTGCTGCTGGTGGGCTCACAGCTGCCCTCAGCAAGACTTACTGCTGGCACAGGTCTGGCTGTTTTCTGGCCTGTGGAAGCCCTGTGGAGGAAAAAGCTGGTGATGGGGCTGCACAGCACCAGGAAGGGCAGATTGGGAGATGCCAGACCTTCTCTGGAGACCTGTCCACAGGTAGGTAAGAGCTGTGGCACATGGCAATAGGTGTGGCTGAAGGTGGTACTGCCGTGAGAAGAAGATCCAATGTGGAGCAGGTTGGCAGCTTGTGCCACCTGGCAGCTGGTTAAGGGCTTCTCTGCTTTTTGGTCTTCATGTCTACTACTGTGATAGCAAGGGAGGGAGGAAGCCCTGCAGAAGGAACCTCTGGGTGGTGAACACGAAGGGCAGGGTGATGTCTGCTGGGGAGTCCTTGGGAGGATTAAAACAGCTCATATGGATACTTGTCTTGAAGTCTATAGGCAGATCCTTGTGGCATGACAAGCATGGGAGAAGCAGAGCCTCCACATGTCCTTGCTGATGCAGGATGCCATGTGGGCACCTGAGAGTTGGGGGAACTGCAGCAGGGGATGGATATGGGCTACTCAGGAAAGAGGAGTTGTCTTCCACAAGCAGGATTGGTTGTGAGGTGAGGAGTTACTCAGGGGACTAGGCAACAGTATAGATTTGTGCATAAGGTAGGGATGGGAGGGCAGCAGCATGCTGGGCAGTGGCAGCAGAAGATAGGGAAATGTTGTCATCACAAAGCCAGCTGAGCCCTGGGGCAGGGCAACCCAGTGAGGTGCAGTCTGTGCCCTTGAAGAGTTTTCAGTCTTGACTAGTTAAAGCCCTGAGCCTTGGTCTGCACTTGGTATTTACTGTGCTCTGAGCAGGAGCTTGGAGCATCTGAGGTACTTGCCACCCTGATTGCTTGGGTTTTTTCCTTCTTTAGCTTAATGACACGATGTGCTGTGGCCATGCAGATCTTGTGTATGGCTGCAGTACTGTCTCCTGCTGCCTTGTGTAATTTCAGGTTACTGACAACTTCTTAAACAAAATTCAGCCCCCTGTCCAGCTTTCTAGAGAATGTGCTTGGTAAAAACCCACATTTACACAGTAGCCTGGGATTTCCACCACAGCCTGTTGTCTTGCTCAGTCTGTTGCTAGACTGCTGGGCAGAAAGAGTGCTTGTGTTTGCCAGATGGGTCAGAGCCATGCCAGGTTATTTACCAGTCCAGCCACACTGGTGATTTGGCATATGTCAGCCCTACTGGCCCTGTTTATTGAGCAGTCTCCCCAGCTTCCTGGGTTATAAGAGAAGTTCTGTGCATTGATGTGACTGTACTGGACTTCAGACTAGGATGTAAATTTGCATGGCTTCAGATAACTTTCCTCAATTTCTCAAAACTTGAATGGAGTTAAATTTGTACCATGTAGTGAGCAGTGCTCATGTCCTGTTTCCTGTCATTCAAGAATCTTTTATTCTTCCTAGTTTGGGCAGTTCTGGTAGATAGAGGTTGCATAGTGTTGCCTGGGATTGTGGATTTCTCTTCAAGCAGTGGTGTTAGCAGAGCAGTGAGTGCTGTTATCTATCACAGAGAGGAAGGGTAATGTCTCTTCATGCAGCGGTGTGCAGATGAAGCAGCTTTGAGGGTTTCACGTTTCTGGTGGCCTGAAAATCCTAACTCTGTTAACTGAGGCTAGCACTGAATGTATCTGCATGGATCAGCTTCTCAGGGTGTATAAGGTGGCATACTTAGCAATGGTTTGGGGGAACTTTTACATTTGTCATAAAGCAACAGTCACAGGAAAAGGATGTAGGTGTTAAGCTGCCATCCTGGTGTGCCAGTTGGTATTCATGTTGAATTCTTGTGGTCTGTTGGCTGAAAAAGAAAAGACACTATAAAATAAATGGTTTATTTAGCAAAGCTAAACAAGAGGCAAAACAGATCATGGTACCAAGGAGAGGAGGTGGTCTAGTGGTTAGAATTTGGCACTCTCACAGCTGGGACCTGGGTTCAATTCCCTGTCAGGGAAGCTTTGTTGTGACCTAGTCTTAGGGAATCCTGCTCTGGCAGGGGGGTTGGGCTAGATGATCTTTCCAGCTCCCTTCCAACTCCTAACATACTGTGATACTGTGACAGCACTCTCTGCATGCCTTTCTAGGGTTTTGGGAAAAGTAAGACTCACCTTGTGGTTAAGGCTCAAAAGCTGATTGCTTTGTGCTTATTGTGCCTATATCTGTGTCCTCTGGCTAGTTTGAGAAGTGTTCCTCAGTTTCTGCATGGAAGTAGCTTTTCCTCTTCATTACAAGAGCATAACACTAAGGGACACCTGTAGTGAAGCACAGAGTGGGAGGTGCTTCAGTCCCTGTTGAGGATGTCTGTATAAGATCCAGTCTAATTTCCTGGCTAACTCATTTCCTGAGTTGGAGACAATGATGAGTCAGTGTGTGCTCACCTGGGCAACCCATGGACACCTCACCTACACACACACACACACCTTGAGGCACGGATCAGCTGTGGCACATCTGCCCCTTATCATGACCCTGCCAGTTCTGTGTCATCTCCCTATGCTCAGTAACATTTACTTGTTTTTCTGTTTGCTTATTTAGGCTTTCTTGCTCCTGACTTTACAAGAAACATTGAAACCAGCTGCACCTCAGGGAGTGAGCCAGTCATCCTGGGCTTGAAAAAGTATTTGGAGCACACAGAACAAAAGAAACAGGAGATGCTGTCAGCTGGGGCAAGAGAGGGGTATTGTTTCAGCTGAACAGGGTTCAGCTGGGATCAGTCCACTGCTCTGCTACTTGTCCTCTTGCTTTTTCCTGTTTTGCCCTTAGAAATACAGTTTGCTTGGGACTTGTAACCAGTTAGATGTGTGCCAGCACTGTTTCTCCCTTTTGGAACTGCATTTCACTCTCTGCATGTGCTTTCAGCATCTTCCTTCTTTTCTGCCTAGCACTCAAGCATCTGCTAAAGCTGAACTATGGTAAAAGTCAGTTCTTCAGAGTTTAGCCAGGGGAGGTGAATCATGAGCCCTTGTGTAAGCAGAGGGATATGAAGTATGGCTTACAATTTCTTGTTGAACTGGACTTGTCCTAGATGGTAGATGTCCAGAGTGAGATAGTATTCCTGGGCAACAGGGACAGTTCACTTGGATGGGTAGAACTGCTTCTGCACACAATAATGACTACAGTGCAGAGCTTGTGTTCAAACACCAGCAAAAGATGTCTGAATTCACTGGGGTGGTTGCCACCTGTGAAAATCTCAAAGCTTGCCATTGGTCCAAACAGCCACAAGTTCAGGCTGCCTAAATGCTGCTGAATTCTTGTCTGCAAAGCTGCTCCAAGTGCAGTGCCTGGGAGACCAGTCAGACCAGAAGGGGCACAGGGATGGCAATAGTTATTCCTGTGTTTGCTGTGCAAAGCATGTTTCATCCTGGTGGATTCAAAGTCACTTTGCAAACACAAAGTGGAAGGCTGGCCAGAGATAGAAGTTGCAGGGAGAGCACAGCTACTGAGCTTGAAACGTGGCAACTGCTTATTGACGCTGCACATCCTTATCTGCAGGAAGTGAAGACTAATCCCTATTAATCTTGTTCTATAAATCAAACCCTGTTCTCATGAGCTGGAGCACAGGAACCTCAATGAATGGCAGTAAAAGACACCTCTGAATCATCAGCAGGGAGTCCTCACCTTCCTGCCTACCTCAGAAAATTTTTTGTATGCCTTGTCAAAAAAATCAGCTGCCTTTGGTCCTTGCTTTCCTGAGATAGAACTGGCTGAGTCAGTAAAGCATCCCTAGTACAATCCCTCACACTAACCTTCAGTTTTAACTTGCAATCAACATAAAAATAAGTTTCTCTGGGTTTTTTTATCTTTTCCTCCACTGTCCTACCACCTTACAGAAACATGGGACATCTCCTGCTGCATGTCACAAGAAAGCCCCCCCCATCTTTTGGCAGAGATTTTCAGTGAGTGAAGCAGGCAGGCTCTCTCTGTCTCTTGTTCTTAAAGTTTCCAGGTTTTCTTGAATAAGGTGTATTTAAGAAAAGGAAAAAAAACCAACCAAACAAAATATCACCACACTTTCTCACTTGGTGCTGTGGGAATTGAAGCATTCAGCATCTTGTAGGAAGTGTTTCACATCTTGCAGGATGAAATGCTTAGTTATTGAATGTAGTTCATCAGTGTAGAGTGCTGTGATATAATTTAGAAGTTCATTAGAGATGATTATCATCATGGCAGATGTTGGTGAGAAGTAGGAAACAATAAAATAAGGAGCTATTTGTCACAAGAATATTAGCTACAAAATATTGGGGACAAAACTTCCTGAAATTTCAAAGGTTTTGATTATGATTTGGAAGTTTGTAACTAGGTTTATTAGTACATAGATCACTTGGAAAATAAAGCTGAAGCACTCATATTGAAAGGACTTTTCAAGAAATCACATTTGCTTTTAACAAGCATAACTTCAGATCACATCTACTAAAATATGCTGAAGTTGGGCATTTCTTTATCTCACGTTGTTCTTAACACTAACTTTGTGCTTTGAATGCAGTGGGGGTGGGACCTGTGCTGTGAGGTGGGAGAGCTGTGCCTGTGTAAGGGAGTACCTTGACTCTGTGCTTGGCTTGAGTGTAGGTTAGTGGCATGCATTCTTCAGAGCAGGATTGTTAATGGCTGCCAAAATGATGTTATTTGGCCAGTTACTGGAGTAAGCATGAAACTGTTAAGACAGATCTGGAGATGTACACTCTTCCTTTGTGTTACCCACTTCCTTATGGTTGCATCATCAAGATTGAGACAGATTTCACAGTAACACATCACTGCCTGTGCAGGATTTGGCTCCTGCTTGGTTACAACACCTCTTCCCTCAAGCAGCAGATAATGAGTGTGTTCAGGAGAGTGGTGTCTTCAGGAGGGGTGTATCACCCACAGCTTGAGGGAGAGGGAAGAGCAGCAGTACTGTGGTGTGAACAGCTATCTGGAAGTCTCAAAGTCGGTGTGATGCCATGCACAGTGGTGGTTGTGGCTGAGCAACTGAGTAAATGCATCTTTTCACCAAGAACCTAACAACTGACCTGCTAAGTAACCTCTGACTCCCTGCAATGGCCACATAAGTGGTCTGGGTTTGCTCAGGCTGTTTGAGCATCCTCCCAGGGCTACTTTCCACTGTGTGCCTGCACACCTGGAAGTGCAGCATCCCACTTCTAAGGCAGTTCTGCCAACCACTGTTGCTCAGGGTGTGGGTGGCCTCTGATAGGAATCTGCCTGATCCTGTGTGTGAAGAGTCCCTTGGATTTGAAAGTCAAGACAAGAAGATGGGGTGTGAGCAGCTGCTCAGGGATGGAGCAGCCATCTGCAGGAAGGATTTCTATGTGACAGAGCTGGGAGTCCTTTGGCTGTTCCTAGGGGTATAAGCCATGAGTTTGGGAGTGCAGAGGTTGTAAAGTTGACCTGGGGCTTTTGACCAGCCTTGGGAAGTGAAACTGTAGGGTTTCACTAATGGGAGTGTGTTAAAAAGAAATCATTGTCAGACTGTCCTGGCATGTGGGCTCACTGGGGTGTGAAGTCACCTGACAAAAACTTAGCCCAATAACAAAAATTTCTAAGCAGAAAATGAGCTTTCTGTTGCTGCATTGCTGTTCTTCTGAGGTTTTCCATCTGCTTTACAAACAATATCTGACTGAGCCTAGCAACACTTCTGTGAGAACAGCATCTCCAGTGACAGTTTCCAGCTGTCTAGCAGAGGAGAGCACCCAGGTGCTGTGGTAAAGCAGGGAGTGAATAATAACTGTTCCTACTTAGGGAGGGAGGGGTGCTGTTGCAAGACAGAAAGGGATGATCTGGTTGGACTGTTTCACAGCTGAACATCACTACATAGGCATTAAAGATGTGAGCAGGAAGTGTGATACAAGATCCTATCAGCAAACAGAGGACAGAAAAAATCTAAGTAGTTCAACTTACTTCATCTTTGGAAATGTGGCCTAAGCAATTTTGGCCAGCTGCTGCTAATGATCTTTAAGTTGCTCTGCTTTGCAAAGTATCCCAGTTTCAGAAGCAGGATATGGTCCACAAGGACCAGACTCGGGGCTCAGTGTGTCTATTTCCAGATCTGCAGCCTTGTGCCCACTGTCCCTGCTCTTGATGGCCCTGCCTGGCCCTTCTGTGAGAGCAGGAGGGATTGTGTTGCACTGTAGGATACTGAGTGCAGTCAGAACCTTGAGCTGATCTGTGGCACAGATGATCTCCATAAACTGTGATGACATTAATCTAATGTATGCATTCTCCTACAAATGTGAATACCAACAAATACAAATTCTATGCAAATAAGGCATTTGCACAGTATGTGCAAATGGTTGAACATCTGAGGACTCAAATATTATATCAGAAGTTCTTCACATGCATGCCTGTTCCAAAATTTGCTGTTACAGAGCCCTTCTGTGTTACCATGGGAGCTCTCAGGTAAGGGAGAGAGATGTGCCAGCTGGTCTCCTTCAGCTGAAAGGAGCACTTGAAACAGGGACCATCTCCTTCTCGCCAGGTTTCTCCTCCTTCCCCCAGCCTGCAAGTCTGCCAGACACCTGGCTGCTCAGGAAGACTTGCACCAGTCTCTCTGACACCCCTCAGCAGGAAGAAAGGTGGAAGTTAAGCCTTCCTCAGAGAAGGAAGCAGTACACTCTGCCAACTGGCAAAGAGCAAGTGCTGGCACTAGCTGCAGAAGAGGAATTATTCATTCATTCTGCAGGAGCACATACTGGGAATCCCTCTCCCAGCCCTTAGATGCTCTCCCAGCTGCAGCCTAGGTGTCCAAAGGGCTTTGGGAGCATAATTACCCCCAAATGGTGGGGCAGCTTGTTCTGGCAGCACCTCTGTGAGGTAAGAAAGCTTTGCTTGTGCTTCTTCTTGTGAATGGGAGAAAGAAGCAGAGGGCAGCTGAATGGTTTCCCAAGGCAGCAGGAAGGAAAGTGATTTTAGTTCCCTTGTGCTCCCCATCCAGCACCATGGAGAGCCTGGTTTGCAACAGAAAGGAAAAAGAAACTAGTGTGAAGTGTAAAAGAACCTTAAGGGTAAAAGCAGGATGCAGGGACAATTTCCCTCTGTTTTAGCTGCTGGGGAAAGATCAGGGGTTTCAGGACTTCAAAATTGAGCTGGATCTTGTAAAACAAAAGTATGATGGAGACAGCAGGATTCATAGGAACCTCCTAAGAATAACAGGGGAGGGAGGGGAAATAACCCAGTAGTTCATGTATGGAAGCCAGAAGCAGTGCTCCAGGTGGAAGGACTAGGAGTGTAGATATGAGAACTTCAGTGAAGATTGTTGGTAGAAGAGATGCAGAGATGTGGGGTTTTTTGGAAACACAGAACTGTTCAGATTGCTTTCCCTGTTTAAAGTTGCTGTTGCTGTGCCAACAAGGGCAGTGATTTAGGAGAGGGAGCAATTCTGTTGAGGGGTTATCCCCCACATAAGGACTCTCTTCCCTTAAAAACGGGTCAGCTTTTCTGGTGGTGACAGGAAGACCACAGATGTGAGCTCTGAAGGCATCTGTCTTGGCATTAGCCGTAGGGTGTTCATATGGCTCAAGAAAGAGTGTGCCTGAAGAGAAAGGGAATGCCTTCCACATTCCTCATCAGCTGTGCTTTGCCTTTCCTCTGCTCATCTTCAGCTCACAGATGGGATAAAGCAAACAGCACAGATGTTCCAGCAACTACAGGATGCAACTTCCAGCTTTCCCCTCACTCTCCCTTCCATGCCCTCAACTGTTCAGATGGCTTCAAGAGAAGAAACTTTCTGCTAACTTTTGTGCTTAAAACCAAAAAAGTCTGATAGGCAGTGGCAAGCTCTGTGGGATGTAATCACATTTTCTCTTAACAAGAGCAAGCAACTACTACATATATAGCCTTCCTTAATAAAAAATAAACCCTCTGCCAGCAGGTTAAAGAGTTAGGGCCAGCAACCCATAGTAGGTTGATAAATCTTCATTCTTAGCCCATTAGATCATCAGCCTGCCTCTTCAAGAGGGATTCACAAGAGGTAATACAAGGCTGACCTTTGCTCTGCCATAAATGCCAGTGCACATGAACCAGTTTAATCAAGGCACCCTTTTTTTGGCTCCCTTCATGCAGTTTGTCTTGCTGTATGATTGGTGCAATGTCTTATCAGGCAGCAGCAGCAGCATACAAGCTGCTTGGGGTTTTTGTCACTTCCTTCTGTGCAGCAGCTTGTCATGGCCTTGCATGGCAGCATAGCCTGTGCTTTCCTTGGGGCTCTCCACAGCTTTAGCTTCTTGACTGCATTGCACTGGGGTTTTTTTCATTTTCTCACAGAGTCCTTATCTTTCAGAATATTCTGTGATTGCTGCATTGATTTTTACTGCAGTAAGGGAGAAACAGCTTTTGATAGCCAGATTGTATGTTTATTCTTTTATTTTTGGCTTCTTGGGAGTTTTTTGCTACTCTTCACTTTCTAATTGTCTCTATTTCAAATCCAGGCACTTGTCAGCATAAGAAATCTTGGCTTTGAGCATGTTTTATCACCTGCTGGCTAGAACAGAATAGAAAAAAATGGGTTCTGGCTTGAGGATCTGAGAAAGTAGGAAAACACAAAGGCTAATTTTTGAGCTTTTCTGCCACAGGATAGAGAGTTTTTAAAGGCAAAAGACCTTTACAGGGAGCTCTAGCTTAAGCTTTATAACAGTGTTTATTTTAACTTCAGAGGAGGAAAGAGGGATCCTGGTTAACATTGCAGGGGGAAAAAAACGAATGAAAAACTGCTAGGGTACCCAGACTGGATGCAGTTCAGGATGATATAGTGGGGACTTGAAAGAGGTTTTAGGTGGTGAGCAGGTCTGTTCTGTGTGTAGAAAGGAAGATAAGCAGAGGCTGTGGTGGGTATGAGACCCCTGTGAGGGAGGTTATGTGTGCTGAAAAGGGATGCTATGGCTCAAGACTAGCACAGAAAGGAAAAGCAGTCCTTGATCTTTTGGGAGAATGGCATCTGTGTGTCTCAGGTAATATTGTCATGCCTGGAGATGGAGGAAATCTTTCAAGAACTTGCAGTGACAATACTTTGCTGGAGAGGTGTGCAGGGGAGTCATGGTTTAGTTGTTTGGTTTAACAATGTGAATATCAAAAGTGATGACTCAAAAGGCAAGTGTTCCTCAGAGGCATCACTATTTCTTTCCCTCCTCTAATTCCCCAGGCAACTTAAGGTTCACTGATGTGTCCTGGTGCCACAGGGGTGCAGAGTGCTGGCTCTCACCAGGATTTGCAGCAGCCTTGCTTTAGCCAAGGCACAGAACAACCTCCTAATGTGTTGGATCGCTCCCATGATTTCTGTCTCCATGTACACTGATAAACTGAAAGACAGATGATTGTGGCAACAGGGAATTCTAAAATGCTTGTTGTGAAGGGTGAAGCTGAATGCTAAATAGCAACATTTTGAAATACTTCATCACAGCAAAGTCCCAGGTGGAGATGCCAGGCTCTCTGCATATGAGGAGCACCATGACATGGTGCTGCCAGTGGTGGTTATGGCAATCAGGTGTTGGTTCCTGTTTACCCTCCTATGCTGGCTCTGGAAGAAGTGCTCCTGCCTTCACCAGTGGGCTCTGAAGTGCCTTCAGGAATGCTCTATGTGAGCATTGAGGCAGATCCTTGCAAGTTATGCTCACCCAAATGAAAGACTGTTTAGCTCTGTGCTGCCCTAATGCCTGTGCTAGGGCTGCTGGACAGAAGGTGCCAGTGCTCAAGTGATAGCCCCAGCTCGCTGGGACCAATGCCAGCCCAGGTCAGAGTTTGGCAGCTGCCATCTACCTTTGAGCATGTGTCCCAAATCATCTGTTCCCTTCACAACTATTGTTTGCTAGAGCATATTCCCCAGGGATTTGTCAGCCTACTTGCTTTGCATTAGCCTGTGAGCAGGACCAACCAACCAGTTTTCCCTGGGAGGTTATTCCTGACTGAACAGACTTCACTCTGCACAACTGATCTTGTTCAATGCAGTTTCTTTCCTTGCTTTCATTCCACTAGTTGTAACAGGCATTCTCAGACTGCTGAAGTAATGTCTTTGTTCTGCTACAAGACCCTTGATAGATACACAGCCTTCCCCCCCCCCCCAAAAAAAAAGTGCATCCTTTAAAACAGGTAAACTGCCTTTTCTAAATTGCAATTCCAGTTGATTTTGATAGAAAAGATGGAAGAATTGTATGTAGAAGAAAAAAAAAATCCTTTTAAAATGAGAACTGAAGCAAATATAGTTTAGTAGTGTACTAGTTACAGAATGAACAGCATATTGTATGTGCTGTGTTAGAGGTATGTTATGAATAACAAAAGCACTGGAGCATTTACATATTTGTTTTCAGAAATCCTGGCAGTTGGATTTCACCATTCTGTGCCTCTATGCCAGAATCACTAAACAGTGGTACATATGGCTTCTGAAGTACCATATGCCATGGAGAACGTTAGCTGATGCCTATACTGATGCCACACGCTATAGTCTTTATTTAGATTTTTTTGCAGTTTTGAACAAAGAATATTAGATCATGCAAAACATTATGCAAGCAGTATGTAGTAGCACATAGAGTAAAACATAATACATAGCACCCAAAGAAAAGCAAACTAAAAAAGAAGGGGAAGAAATGGTGGTATTGTGAATCAGAATGTGCACATGCTGCAAAATGCATCAAACGGCGTGACATGGTTTTGTAGGGTGAGGCAGGAGGTTTTCTAGGGCTTAAAGCAAAGAGTTGAGTCAGAGCTTTGTGGATGTACAGATTTGAATCCAGCCCCAGTTCTAAGAGTACCCTGTTCCAAAAGGTACTTAGGCTTAAATTTTAAGTACATGCTTTAAATCCTTTGAGAGCAAAGGAAACGCGTGCATGGGTTCTTCTCTGCACAGAGCCCTCTTTGTAGGAGCAGTGATAACTCTGCTCTCTCCCACATAGTCCTCTGAAAATAGTGACAATGAACACAGCTTTAATGAGTCATGTGAGAAACACCTTGAAAATAAAATGCAATGTAGTTTCAAACACAATGAGCACCATATTCAACCTGGAATGAAAAGATGAAGTTCAGCTTTTGTTTTGACAAGAGTTTTAAAAATACATTTTTTTTGTTCTCTCTTGACAGCCCTAATGATGACAGCATTTGCAGTCACTGGGAATGCCAAACCCTGAGGGGAGCCTAGTCCAAGTGCATTAGAATACCAGGAGCAACCAAAGGAGACCATGAACCCAGCAGCACCTGTGCAGTGTTCCCCACCACCACAGCTCCCTCCCAAGCTGTGCCCTGCTGACCCCTTCCCCTCTTTTCTCACTTCTCTGCACAGACACCACTGCGCTGTGAACGTTTAATGGGCTTACTTCAAGCACCACAGTAGGTCCAGTGGGTTTACTCTCATATATAAGCAAAGGTATGTTTGGAGATGGAGGGGAGAAGAATCGCATCTCTACCTCTCATTTTGGTTCCTGCTCTTAAAACACACCCAGTTCCAGTGCCTGAGTATGGCAGGTTATGGGCTTCACACAGCCCATGCCAAAAGTGTGTTGATGTGGTGTTACAAGTGTTAAACCATAAAAAGTAGGAAATTGGGGAAATATCTTAAGTTTACAGATACTAAGTTGATTGATGCCAACTGGCTAACCAGAAGGGATGAACCCAGTTGAGTCCAGACTCAAATCTAAATACAGTTAGAGCAAAACAGCTTCCCTGGGAGGTGGGAGCAGAAGGCTAAAAGGACAAAGGCTTACAACTGAGCTTGTGCCACAGATGGACAGGGGAACTGAGGTAACCATGACTGCTGGCTATGGGAAAAGTTGTCTGATAAGCCTTGGGAGAGCACACGTGGCCTTAGAGACAGGCACCACCACAGTGCAGCGTGTCAGGCTGCTAGGGAAGCATAGATATGGGGCTGCTGGAGGCCTGTAGAAAGGTCTATATGGAGATTATATAGCACAGGTAACTGTAGAGAGGCCAATGCTGAGGGAGAAAAAGCCCATAATTCCTTGACTGGCTGTAAGTAGTGGAAAAGACTCTGCAAGAAAGCTTTCAGTGGTCTTTGACTGTGAGCAAAAGTAGTGGAAGGTTTCAGATACTGGGGCTGTCACAGAAATTCATCTCTGAGGCAAGGACTGTATGCTTGTGTGTGTAGGTAGCATTTTACACATCTTGTGAACCACTACTCAAATGAATGGATGTAAACAGAAGTAGGAGTGGAAGCCAAAGGAAGGGAGACAGAGAAAAGGGAAGCTTTCATTGAGCACCTATTTGAGGTTGCTTCTTGAGTTCACTGAAAGCTCAAATTCATGCCTCATTAGGTGGTTGTAGTTTTATGCAAGTAATAAGAGGGGGAAATTAGCATCTTCACACCCATTTCATCTCAAGTTGTTTTAATTCCTTTGTAGGAACAAGGACCTTTACAGGACCTATGAGCAGAGGAAAATGGATCCTGCCTTCCCAGAGAAGAAGGTGGTGGCAGTGATGAGCAGGCGTTTCTTCTCTCCGTCTGTGGGGTACACATCAATTAATGGAGAACAGGGTGAGTTCCCAGCTTGCCCCAGTCATGCAGTTGCCCTTTATAGGCAGTGAACTAAGATGTCAAAACCTGTACAGAGCCCACAAAGTCACATGCAGGGAGGTTGCCCAGAGTGCAGCGAGTGGACCTCCAGAGGGGAAGGACAACCTGAGTCAGGTCAGTGCAGCTCATTCTCCTGTGCAGGCAGCAGGTTGTGGCTGGGCAGGAGGACAGTTGTGGCCTTGTTCCACCAAGGCAGTGGAGAGGTGGGTCCTGCAAACCTTCCCTGCCTCCCCTTCATGGGGTTTGTAAGAGCTCACAGAGAGGAAATCTGCTTCAAAGTTGCTTGGGTTTATTTCCAAAACCAAGAAAACCTCTGCACAACTCTGTTACAATTGTATATCAGAGCCCACCCTGGCTGCTTCAGTTTGGTTTCAAACCCACACTCACGGGTGCCAGAAGGTGTGACACTAAAACACTCATGGGCCTGAGCTGCTTTCCAGGCTGCTTGGACATGCAGTATCTCCATGCTGAAGATGTTGAGTCCTTCATGGGTACGAATGTGTGATTTGCAGTATTAGTCTCATTCCCTTTCCTTTGAAAAACAGTCTACCCTGTGGTTTGGAAAGGGGTTAACGCTTTCCCTTCCTAAACCTCAACTTGCCAGTGCATCTCTTGTGTGCTGCAATTATTAAATGACACTTCACAACTTCATCTCCTCTTCTGCTACATCTGCTTGCTGCTCCCATGTGCAATCCTGCTCACATCCCAAACATCTAAATGCATTGTTTCCTCTTTCTCTTGCCAGGGTGGAAAGAAGCCATCCTTGAAGCAGGATTGCCTTTGTGCTGGCAGCACCCGAGTGATTGGCATTGGGCATTACTGCTGAGACTCTGGCAGGCCGTTTAGCAGAGAACCTTGGCTAATGAATGTCATCCACACCTAGCAGATGTGCCACTGGCTGCCATGCCAGATTTTTGACATAATACAGTGCTGCTGGACACGATAGTGCTAGGGAGAAGCCACAGTGTGACTTGTGCCCTCAAAGCAGCATTCATCTCACTTCCAGTTCTGTGAGAGAAACAAAACCTTGCACGAAGGAGGGTGATATATCCATGTCTCCAGCTCCTCATCCCTGCTTTTAATCGGTGCATAAATCACATTTGTGCTGGCTTCCTTCATGTGCCGGGGACCTTAAGAACACCCCGAACCCACACCACCCTTTTTTTCCTGTGCTTTCAGCCCCAGCTGGTCCCTCCAGCCCCCTGGCTCCTGCCTGGCCTCCCCGCCGTGGCCGGGGACAGCACCGGCTGCAGACAGGGATGGGGAAGGAGTGGGAGTGGGCATGGGGGTGCCGACCCCCACAAACACCCCCCGGGAGCTGGGTCTGCTGCAGGAAGGTGCCTGGGATGCGGCTCTCGCCGCCGGCAGCATCTCCGGCTTCGTCTTTCCTCTCCTGCCCTCCATCGGGGGAATGCAGCATCTGCCCTGCGAGCAGAAGCCCGGTGGGGGAGAGCCGGCCTCTCCCGGGACCCCCTCATCCCGCCCGGGACCGGACCGCCGCTCCTAATCCCAGCCGTGATCACGGGAAGCGACATTGGAGCGCGTGGCCGGTAACCCTGGCTCTGGGACACCCGGTCCTGGGGGACGGGTCCCCGCGCACGGCGGGGATGGGGTGGGGCGTGTTCGGCCAAACGCTTTGCTCGTACAGCACCGGGGAACTCAGTTATTAACCTTCTAATTAGCCGGCGGTGATGCGGGGGCGGAGCCGGAGAGGGCTGCAGGAAGGGGGCGGAGGGCCACGGTCCACCGGGGCTGGGGGTGGTTGTGGCCGGTGCTTGTTCGGCCGCGGCCAAGCCACCCACGCCCTTCCCGCTTCTCCGGCATCTCTCAAGACCGTCTTTCACCCGCTCCCAGAACTATAACTGGCACCTCTGGTTCTTGTTTCTGCGACCGTGGCGGAGGTAGCGGTGAGCTCCCCGCCCTGGGGACAGGTACCCCCAAATCCAGCACCAGGCAGCTGTCGGGTGTCCCATTCAGACTGTGAGGGTGCGGAGGAGTTTAGGGTTATCCGCCCCCAGGCGCCTGGAAGCCGAGTTCATTGCAGCTGGGCTGGACCGATGGGATGCTTCCAGGAAGGGACGCTGCGGGGCCAGTGCGGGGGCCATGGTATCACACTCGGAAATGCTCCGGTTGCAGGAGATTGGGTGCCGATGCACGAGAGTAACACAGATCACTTTGCCACTCATCTCGGTTTTTGACTCAGTCTATCTTTCAACTGGAAACCAATTAAAGGTTTCTATAAATCTGTTAGCATCCCTTTTCTGTGGGGCCTTCTGATGCTTGCTGTATTGCCCTTTAGATGCCTCTTCCTTTTTTTGTTTTACAATTGTTGTACCGATATAATGCTTCCTTTCTTTCTCTGTCTCTATAGATACAGATATACAAGTCAAACTAAAGGTTTCGACTGCTATTCAGTGCCTCCTCATTTGTCCTGGAGCCCTAACAGTGGTGCCCTTTCTCTTCTGGCTGCTTTTCCCTGCTTCTGGAGCAGAAGCTATGGGAGAAGCAGATGGCTACTGATTGGGTGAGCTTTGTGGCTTTAATACTGAATACTTTATGGAAAAGGACTTTATCATGCTTGGTTGGTCAGAGGAACAACGGGATGAGATTTATGACTAGAGAAAATAAATCTTTTTAAGTTTCAGGCTCCTTCACATACCCCACATCAAGTTGCTGAAGCAGACTAGAGCTGAAATCCTCTGCATCTTTCTTTTTCTCCTCCCTCCCCCCTCCCTCTTTCTCTCCCTTCCCCCCACACCACACCCCCCTCGGTTCTGTCTGTCTGTCCTTTCACTGTTCTCCCCACCCCCTCTCTGCTAGGTTTTAGCAAACCCTTGCAAACTTCAGGGATTGTCACTCTCTGGAGCAGCTGAGGCCTTCGCAGCCTGCACAGGGAGGGATAGGGCAGTCCTTGGATGTGGATGATACCCCTGACAGGAATGTACTGGGCAGTCAGCTCCTGTCAAGGCTTCTCATCGTGTCAACCCAACAGCAGCTAGCCATGTTCCTAGTAGGGGAGTTATGAGTGATATCCTCATAAACCCAACACCACTCTGGGGCCACCAGAGAGATGCCTGGGTTGGGCTGCCCACCCCTTGCTGCAGAACCCAGATCTCCTGAAGGAGAGGGAGCTCAGCACTGCTTGCCCCCCACTGCACCCTGCATTCGGCAGCCCCTGGCTGGGGCTGTGGGACCATACCCCTGGTGAGCAGCTCTCTGCACTCTCTGGTCATCTCCACCAGCTGCAGCATGTTGGCCATCAAGTTTTGCTTTCTTCACAGTCTCACCTGAGTAGTACAGGGGAGTGGCTTCTAGCCTTAGTGTGGAATGCTGGCAGTGGCACACAGTGACAGAAAGGTCCAAGGACATAAAGGAGGCAGAAGTAGACTTCAGCCCTAGAGAGTTCCCCCATTTCATTTATTTCTCTTTCCTGACTCGTAATGCCCATAACATCCTCTGTAAGGCTGTTAAACATTTTAAGGAAGCTAAAGCTAGGGGAAAGCTTCCCAGGTTTTAAACTTAGATGCTATTATCAATTCAAGTAAGGAGAAGAAATAGAAAGCTGTGACTGAGAAAAAGGATTTTTGAGATAGAAAGTCAGCAGTGATTTGGGCTATATATTAACCATTTAACCAATCACCTTATATTAGTGGTCTGTTTTCTGGTCAGTTATTAAAAAAAAAAATCTGTGAAATTCAAGCACCATCAGGGCCTGAAGGAAAAGCCAAGGTGCCTGTGGCATCTCTGAGAAAGCCGGTGGGGAAGGGACACTGAGTCCTGCTGTGGCTGCCTGAGGCTTGGGGAGGAGCAGGAGCGTTTGCTCCTTCTTGAGGTGAACTACAGCCAAGGCTGGCATCTGGCAAAAAGGGCTTCGTAGCTTTGTGGTGTGGCAGTGACTTGACCTGTGGCTCCCCAGGCTCTCCTCAAGCATCCGTAAGATATGGCTAAAGGGTCGATGGAAATTGCAAGGGATGCATGCGTGCTGTGGGCTTACTTGGGAGCTAAGCTGGAAATGAGGTAGGACAGGCATTGATGGCATGTCTTGGCTGTGGTGGGGAAACGTCTGGCTGGATGTGGGGCTGAGGTGTGCCAGAAAGGTCCCTGTGCCTGGTTGGAAGGATTACCAGTAGGAGAAGTACCACTTGTCTGTGCTGCCATTTGCTGCTCTGCAGTGTGTTGGTGATGCTGGTGACACCCTGGTGCAAGACCTCCTGGGGACAGGCACCATCCACAAGCGAAATGCAAAGAGGATGATTTGTCACTCAGCTGAGGCCCCAATTTATTTCCACTACAGAGGCCTAGCTACCGTGGTTGTTTAAGGGGAAGGGAACCGTTCTGTCTTTGTTTCTTCAGGCACCAGAAAGGCTTGTGGCTCCACGTTTTGAGTTCCTTTTCAGTTTCACCTTGCCCGCTCCCCTCCAGGACTGCAGGCCAGCTCTGCCTTAGCAGCAGGGAGACAGGACAGCAAGGCAGCTTTGGGCATCACTTTATCCCTCACCCTTGTGGTTCCCCAGCACCACATGAACTATCCTGGCTGTGCTTGTGTTCCTGGGAACTTGTGTATTTCCTTGTCAGTTTTATTTCACTGGTAACTTTATAACAGAGTCACCTGTGAGCTGACTCTCAGCTCTGTGTATGTCTCCACAGAGGAGTAACCATAAATCCGCAGGCCTGGTGTGTGTCACAATTTTGAGGCAACGTTTCATGAGGGTTGCAGGAGTGTTTCTGGGCACAGGTTGTGCAGCCTCACCTGGTCCCTTTTCCCCTTCACCCTCCCGGGTGAAATCAGGGGATGAAAGAGAAGGTTCCTCCACTGTAGCTGGGAGGGAGCCGTGACATCTTCAGAGAGACAGATCTTTGGTCCTTTGCAGCCATCCCCATGGTAACTCATCATGGGCAGAAAACTGGCACTTCCTTCTTAGAGGTTAAGCGATATCAGTGGCTGAGCATCCCTCTTCTTCTCTTCCCTCCCTCGCCTGCCTTTGGAACCCACAGCCGCCCTATACCCCCACTGCACTCCGGGTCGGGCACCGGCAGAGCCCGGGCCGGCCACTGTGGCTGGACGGCTGTGCTCGCCCCGCGGGATCGGGCTGGACTGCCCGGATCCCCCCGGGCCCGAGTCCCTGTCCTGCCCCGGCCACTACCGAGACTCCCCTTCCCGGAGCCGGTTGTCGGCGAGCGCCTCCGTAGCGGGCCGGTGCGGGGGTGGAGGCGGTAGATGCTCCTCGTCCCGACTCGCCCTTGGCTCTCCGCGGGAGGTTTTTCTGGAGGAACAGACGCGTGTGAGGTGTTGTACGTAGGGAGGCACTCTGTGTGCGGGCACACTGCCACCGCTCCCCCAAACAATCCCGGTGCGGCTCTCCGGGGAACACGGGGGTGCAGCTGCCTCCTGAAACCGTCTCGAGTCCCCCGGCCACGGGCACCGGCACCGGCTCGGGCAGGCACTGCTTCGGGCAGACTGCGGCCCTGGCGCTGGGAAACCTGGAGGCACAGGACAGAGTCCGGTTCCCTCCGCGCTGTGCCCGGGACGCACTTGTAGGGAGCATACGGGCATGCAAAAATGTTCCGAAATGCCGCTACGGTCGGTGTCAGCCCCGGGAGTTTCTGTAGCTGAGAGAATGTCGAAGCAATTCCGAGATAGTTCATGTGCCATGGTGTCCCTTAAAATTCTTGCGAATAAGAATAATGCGTAGGTTTTCTTTCCCCCCTACTAATGCCAGTCATTCGGACAATTTCTATCATACAGCGGGAGCTGCAGCGTTTAAAAAAAAAAACAAAACACAAAAATAAAATAAAACAAAACAAAAACCCCTCGAAAAACAGCAGGAAAAAAAACAGCAAAAGGGGGGGAAAATCCCTTTGAAGCAGGAATTGAGATCCAAATTTTTACAGACTCCCATGTTTTTAATGTTATGACAATCTCCCTTTTAGGAGACGCTGTGCTTTGTCGAATTAATAAGATAAATGTTGAAAGCATATTATATGCAGGCTTTAATCCTAATGCAAGGAAAATCGTAATTATTTAGAAGATGAGTGAATTTGAAAGCCGAACATCAGCCCACTCTCTGATTGCAAACAACGCTGCGTTCGCCTCTGGAAAACGCTTTGTCTCTTCTTTTGTTTAGTTTTGGAGGGTGCATATTCTATTTTAAATTTCTTTTCTTTTAATCTGTTTTGTGTCTGGAATTACGGCGGTCAGGGAGGAACTAGTAAACGCTTTCCTGTGCAGTAAAAGCCTTATTTTGGCACAGAGCACCCGCGGACGCTTTCTCTTACCGAACCCTCGTGCCTGTGGGTCGGAGCCAGACCCCGCGCCTGTAACGGGGCTGCGGGCCCGGGCGCTGCCCCCGCGCTCTGGGAATGAGCGGTCTGCCGTGGCGGGAGACGCCGGGGGCTGCACCCTTGGCGATGCTGCCCGCTCTGGTCCCGCCGGGGACACTGGCTTGGGGAGGGCTCCGGCGGCAGCACCGGGGCTGCCCGCCCTCGCCGCCCAGCAGCACGTCGAGCCTCTGCCGGATCCGCGGATCACGGCGGGCGATTAATCCCCCTCGGCACGGACATCCCCGCCTGCCTTTATCCCGGAGAGGAGGGATTTCGTTCGTGGGCCGGAGTGCTCCCCCTGCCCGGCAGGTGATGGGGCAGAGCGGGGAGACGGCGGCCGGGATCCCGATGCGGGCGGAGCGGCCGTCGGGTACCCCCGGCTCCCCTCCCCACACCACCTGACAGCCCCGTCTGCAGCCCCCAAACCCGCTCGCCACCACGGGAAGGGGTCGATTAGGGAGTGCGCCCCGTCACCCCTTTCCCTTCTCCCCTCCCGGCAGGTGCCCGGTGGCAGTGGGGCCAGGTGAGAGGCGGGCGGGCGGCGAGCGGGCAGCCCCCGAAGGGGTTAAAGGGAGGGGACGTGGGCTGTCACGCGTCATTGGGCAGATTATGTGCAGCAAACAAAAAGTGTGTGTCTGTGTGTGCCAGTCACTCACTGCATCGGGTCCATCTGCACCGCTCGCCTCCCCGCCTCGCCCGCCCGCTCCACGCCGCCGCCCGCGCCCGGCCCCCGGCCCGCCGCCTTCCCGGCCATGGAGCTCCTCTGATACAATAGCGCCGGGGGCAGCGGAGGCAGAAGACTGGCTTTGTATCACTTGTCGGGGCCAGGATTATATCCGCACTCTCCCTGGTGAGTACCGCGGAGGGGCCCCCCGCCGTCCCTCGGAGCTTCTGCCGCGGGGCCCAGCGCCCTGCCGGGGGGAGCCGAGCAGAGCCGGAGGGAGCCGAACCGAACTGGAGGGAGCCGAGCTGAGCCTACCCGCACCGGCGGGGTAGCCCTGGAGGAGGGAACAATGCCGAGAGATGGCCGTGCCGGGGGCCGGGGCGCGGCGGCCCTGCCCGGGATGCGGCTCTTTGGCAGCTCCGGCTCTGGGAACGGCCCCGGCGCCACCCGGCCCGGACAAAGGGCGGCCGGGGAGAGGCAGCGCCGCGGTGCTGGGGGGGCACCCGGGGAGACGGGGAGATGCGAGACCGCGGGGAGCTGTGCGAGGCCCAGGGAGGGCGGGCGGAAAGTTTGGCGGGGGCCGCTCGCTGCTGTTTGTTTCGTTTGGAGAAATAGTCCCTTCGGGGAAGGGATGCGCTGGGCAGCACCGTAACGAGGAGGGCGGAGGGGAGGCAGCGAAAGCTCCCTTCCCCCGGTCCCCGATCCCGGGGGGACCCGGGACTCCCGCCGCCCATAGGGGCGAAGTTCCCGGGGGCTTCGGGGACCCAGTTGTCTCCCGAAAGCGAGGGTGAAAAAGGCGGGTCCGAAGGGCCATGCCCGCTATGACAGGCTTCGGGTGTAAATAGGCTCACGGACAGAAACGCAGATTTATTCCCAAGCGAACCCCAAATGAACGATTTCGATGCCAGATGGGGTGGGGAGAAGGCAGCCTTACACTAATCGGTTTGGAAGGGGCAAGGGCACACCAGCCCGGCGCGCAGCTCCATCCCTGGCCTCGGCACCGGGGAGTGTGGCAGGAGGCGCGGGCAGACCGGGGGCCGCTGTCCCGCTGTCCGCCTGCTCCCTGCCCGCTCCCTGCCCGCCTCGCCTGCATCTGTCCCCTCGCACAGCACGGGAGCGGAGGCTCACCCTCCTCCATAAATAAGCGTGTCGAGGTAAAAATAATTACCTCTGCTTGCTGCTTTTAATTAAAGTCTCGGAGGGAAAGTGCTGGATTATGGTAATGAGCAGACATACGTTCCCTCTTGTCGAGCGGAGCGGGAGGTGAGCTGACATACAATCAGCGACAATGACAAGCCACTTGAAACCCATTCGCTCTGCTCCTCTGTCACTGCTCGGAGCCCGGCCCGCCTTGGCTCTAGCAAGGGCCCCGGACCCGGGGGTACGGGCCGGCTGGGAGACCCGCTTTCTCCCACGGCAGAGGCCCCTTTCTGTCCAGCTTTGCCCGTGACCGGAGCCGCCGCCGGTTCTCCCCGATTGCTGCCCGAAGCCGGCTCCCGCCGCGCTCACTGATAAATAAATCACCGCGGCAGCTTCCCCGCACCGCGCCTCCCGCTCCGTAGCTCTTCGCCGCCTTTATTTTTTAGCCAGACCAGCGAAAGTGCTCACCTGCCTCTTATATAATTTTTATTAATTTTGTTAATTATATATTTTGGTAATTTCGTTTTGTTTTCGCCGGCGGGTCGCAGTCGCATCGCCGTGGATCTAACGGCCCTCCGTCTCCCGCTCTCCGCCCGCAGGGATGGAGGACGCCGGCGTCCAGAGGGGAATATGGGACGGGGACGCCAAGACAGTCCAGCAGTGCTTGACTGACATATTCACCAGCGTTTACACCACCTGCGACATTCCCGAAAATGCCATTTTTGGCCCCTGCGTTCTGAGCCACACGTCCCTGTACGACAGCATCGCCTTCATCGCTCTCAAGTCCACCGACAAGCGCACCGTGCCCTACATATTCCGGGTAAGAGCCGCTCTGCTGTTGGGCCCAGCTGCTCGGGGCAAGCCCTCACTTGGGAGCCGGCCCGCCGTCGCCCCTGGCCCCGACGGACAGTGCCCTACAGCGTCCCGGCCGCGGAGCGCAGCCCCCGCCGGGCCGGGATGCTTTCCCGCGCCGCCAGCATGGGCAGAGCCGCTCCTGCCGGCTGCCCGGCCCCATCCCGTCGGTTTGTCGTGCGTCTGCGTTGCTTAAAGTGGTTTGATCTTTGTTTGTTTGTTTGTTTTTAGGTGGACACATCGGCGGCCAACGGCTCGTCGGAGGGGCTGATGTGGCTGCGGCTGGTGCAGTCGGCGCGGGAGCGGGAGGAGCAGAACCTGGAGGCCTACATCAAGAGCGGGCAGCTCTTCTACCGCTCTTTGCGCCGCATCGCCAAGGACGAGGAGCTGCTGGTGTGGTATGGGAAGGAGCTCACTGAGCTGCTTCTGCTCAGTCCCACCCGGGCCCCTGCCCGCAGCAACGGTGGGTGTCCCGCGGGATCGGGGGGGCATGGGGGGTTGGCTGGCAGGGGATCCCCGCCCGGGTGATTGGGGGAAGATGGTAGGCGTCGGGACACCCTCCCCCCTCCCCACCTTGCCCCTCATTCTCCGGGAAGCTCCGCGGCCGTCCCCGGCTGATGGTGCCCCGCGTCTCTGTGCCCGTGCCCTGCCACAGGCTCGCCGCCCTTCGCCTGCCCTGAGTGCAGCCAGCGCTTCCAGTTCGAGCTTCCCTTCGCTGCCCACCTCCGATTCCGCTGCCCCAAGAGGCTGCATGGCCCCGACACCGGCCCCGGCGGCGAGGTCCCCGGCGGCAAAGAAGCCGGCAGCAAGGAGCAGGAGGCTGGCAAGTACTGCAAGCCCGGTGGACCACTCCACCACCCCTTCCCCGGGATCGACGGCAGCGGCGCGGCCGCCAGCACCAAGCCTTCCACGGACTTCCACAACCTGGCGCGGGAGCTGGAAAACTCCCGCGGCGGACACGGCGGGTCCCCGGACCGACCGGCGGCCCCTGAGGGTGGAGCCGAGGCAGTGGCGGCCGGCAAGGCCAAGCGACGGTATCCCGAGGAGGAAGAGCGGGGCCCCGGGGCGACGGCGCGTGGCCGCTTCCCGGCGGAGCGGCCGGGGCTGCCCCCGGCGCCCAAGGAGGAGCCGGTGTGCGCCCCGCAGCAGCAGTATCGGGCGCCCGGCTCCTACTGCGGCCTGGAGGAGGGCGGCCGGCTCTTTGCGCCGCCCAGCCCGGAGACCGGCGAGGCCAAGCGGAGCGCCTTCGTGGAGGTGAAGAAGGCAGCTCGTGGCACCGAACCCGACGGCGGCGGCCCGGAGGAGGGCCAGGAGCGCGCCTCTCCCGCGGCCCCGGGACCGGGCGGCTCGGAGCCCGGGCTGTGTCCCCGCAGCGGCCCCGGGGGCCCACTGTCCGCTCGGCTGGAGGAGGGCAGCCCGGCGCGGGGCAGCGCTTTCACCTCTGTGCCACAGCTGGGAGGGCCCGGCGGCGGCGGCGGCGGGGCGGAGGAGCGGAAAAGCGCTTTCTCGCAGCCGGCCCGCTCCTTCCCGCCCCACGTCCCGCCGCTGGTGCTGGGCCAGAAGCTGAGCGGGCTAGGCGAGCCCTGTCCCGACGGCGCCGCCGCCCCTGCCCGCCTCTACGCCGCCGAGGCGCTGGCCGTCAAACTGCCGGGCGGCGGGGAGCCGGCGAGCGGCGGCGGCGGGGCGGGCGGCGGCGGCCTTCCCAAGCAGAGCCCTTTCCTCTACGCTACGGCCTTCTGGCCGAAGAGCTCGGNGGCGGCGGCGGTGGCGGCGGCGGCGGCGGGGCCCCTGCAGCTGCAGCTGCCGTCGGCGCTGACGCTGCTGCCGCCGTCGTTCACCTCGCTGTGCTTGCCGGCGCAGAACTGGTGCGCCAAGTGCAACGCGTCTTTCCGCATGACCTCGGACCTGGTGTACCACATGCGCTCGCACCACAAGAAGGAGTACGCGCTGGAGCCGCTGGTCAAGCGCCGGCGCGAGGAGAAGCTGAAGTGCCCCATCTGCAACGAGTCCTTTCGCGAACGCCACCACCTCTCCCGCCACATGACCTCGCACAACTAGCGGGTACCCCCACCCCGGCCCAGGCCCGGGGACCCCGCCGGGACCCCCGCCCGGGGCAGTGTCCGCCCGGGGCCGCGCCCATCCGCCGCTCGCTTTCCTTTCCTTTCGATGCACGCATTTCACTGTCCGGGGAGGGGCGGGAGGGCAGCGGGGGAGGAGAGGAGGAGGTGAGGAAGAAAACAGGAGGAGAAGAAAAAGAACTAAAGAAAAAAAAAGCACCAGGGAAAAAAAGAGAAAAAAAAAAGAAAAAAAGCAAATTACTTAAAAATACATTTTTAAAAATGTCATATATTGCAACATATTGATGCATTTGTCATACGTTTCTACTTAAATTATTAAGCACTTATGGTTTAGATGTAATAATAATTATATGTCAGGGTAAATTTTTATTTTAGATATAAAGCTACAGGAGGGGAGGAGCGCGGCGCGGCGACGGGCCGGGGTCCTGCATGCACCGGGCGCCCCCTGCCCGCCCGCCCACCGCCGCCCGCATCCCTTTTCCTACAGACTGTCACTTGGTGCCCGTGAAATGGAGTTTCAGTAGTTCCGTGTTACCTTTCCGTTTGGGTTTTGGTTTTTTGGTTTTGGTTTTTGGTTTTGTTTTTTTTTTTGTTCCTCCCCCCTCTCGAAAAGATTTATTAAACTTTATAGTTTATCTGGGTACGTTGGATGCTTTGACAATAAATGACTTTATTTTCTTCAAATCACTTGGATATTAATCGATGCAGGGGGGCGGGCAGTGGGGAGAGGGATGGGAGCAGAGCCTCTAGTTGGGCGCCGGGGTTGCTGGGATGGGCTGTGGGGAAAGGAAGAGACCCGGGAGCGTCTCCCACCTCATTCGTTCCTTCCTTTGGACTCTTTTGCATCCTTCCGTCCTTCTATCTATTTATCTTTGGGTTTGCCCCGCATTTTATTCACCATTTCTCTCTCTCACTCTTTCATTCTGTCCTTCCCTTCCTTTCATGTTTCTGGGTTTGATTAATTTCTTCCTATCTTCTTTTTTTTTAATTTCTGTTTGTCTTTCTGTTGTTTCCCCCCCCCCCCCCCCCC
>VWZX01003380.1:145896-224971 GCA_013399015.1 Galbula dea | reverse complement strand
ACCTTCCTCTCTTTCTTATCTCCTCTATTTGTCCTTTTCCTTTTTTTTTTTCCTTATCTTCCCAGTCCCTCTCAGGCCTCCCCTTTTCCCCACAGCACCCAGCTCTCTACTCAAGTCTGTGCATGGTCCTCAGCTCACAGGGCTGGGGGAGCCCCCCTAGGGTTGCACAGAGCCTGGGACGACAGGGGCCTAAGGAGCCCCCAGCCCAGGGCTCCTGGAGCAGGGAGCGGTTGGAGGGGCTGGAGGTGGGTACCCTCTGCCACTGTGCATTCATTATTGGGGTAATGGGAGCACAGCCAGGGACACACAAGAGGACTCATGAAAGAGGGATCTTTGCTGGGCACGGGGTAACAGCCTGGTCCTGCGAGAACTCCTGCAGCAGGTGCATTTGGTATCAGACCTACATATTTTTTTCGGGTGGAAGAGAGAGCACAAGCCAACGCAGCAGCTTGGTGATGTGCTGATAACCCATTTCCATGCACAGGTTGGTGTGACCCTGGCAAGGGTCAGGCATTACAGGAACGAGGCTGCAGGTGACTCAGCAGAGAAAATCTAAAGCAGCAGGTGTGCAAGGCAGGAGCCCAAATCAGAGCTTGGGAGTCCCACCACTTTGTGTAGATGAGGTTCAGAGCGCCTGCTGCTCTGTGTTTTGGGGTTTGCCATGAAGTACCCACAGTGCTGTGGAGCTTTTACGGCTCTGGGGGAAGCTGGCTGGAGCTTCGGATAGGACACGCTTCAAAACTCTGCATCTTTTGAGACTCCTTGTCTCATCCTGAGAAGAGCCGAGGCCGGCAACCAGCACTGCCTCACCCCGTACATCAGAGGAGCCCGGGTGGGTTATATGAAACTGGTGTCAAAGCCTGGAGGGTGCTCCCCGATACAGTACATTTTCCTTTCTGATTGCTCTCCCTTCGTACTCCCAGGCTGTGCTGGAATCACTATCCTGAGTTTCCCCCCGATGCTGTCGCTCCAACAGTGCACTTGCCCTTGAAAGCCAAAATTCTCCTGACATCCAGGATTTTCCGAAAAACCCCCAAAACACGACAGGTTCCAATAGACATCCACCGATTGCCAGCCCCTGCAGCCAGGAACGCCCCTGGCTCCACCTCTCTGCAATTAAGTGAGGGGGCGAGCCCTTCACTAGTCCCCAGGAGTTTTCCCTCAAAGCGGTGACATGTTGGCGCGTTCCCGCTCCGGAAGGGCTGATGAGGGTTCCTCCCGTAGCCGGGCCGCAGTACTTGCTATCTTGTCCGTGACCGGAGGCGCGGCGCGGTGCGGTGCCGATGGTGCCGGGGGCGGGCGGGCACCGCCATCTAGCGGGGCCACTGCCGGGCAGAGCTCGGCGGGGAGTGCTCTCCCACTTCGCCGGGCTAGTCCTCGGCGATGCCGGTGCTCCGGGCCCTTCTCTCGGGGCAGCCCCAGTGCCCTGGTAGCCCCTGGGCAGCTCTCAGGACTCAGCGCACCCGAGGCGCCGGGAGGCACAAGGGGTGCTCTCCCGGGCTTCCCGTTCTCTGGCTGACGGTACCGGTGGAGAGCTGCTGCCTCAACTACTCTGGCCCTTGGCCTCTCCCGCGGGTGAGTACTGCAGAGGCTGGCCCACAACTGCAAATCTTGGGTACCTGAAGAGCACAGAGCATCTCTCCAAGTAATTCAAAATGCTTTCTGCTCTCTCGCAGCCAAGCACCTGCGTGTGCTTGCACAGCAGGCTGAGGCCCTGTCCTTCATCCCACAGCACCCTGCTCTGCCACCCTTTCATTTTGACGTGTCTTCAGGCACGGTGCTAGGTCCCAGAGGATCTTCGTGGGCTAAGGGATGTCTGCCTGCATGCTTGGCCCCTTAGAAATGCCATCTCACAGTGCCTGTACCATGCCGCAGGCACCCTGTACTGTCACTGGTACACAAAGCTCACCCCTGCTCCTCTGCATAAGTACCAAAACCGGACAGAACTCATGGACAGGAAATTTAATCAAAGATGTTAGTCTTTATTTTGGCAAAATCTGGTATCAGGATCAGAAAGGATAAACAAAACCTGACTGATGTTATCTGCACAGACAGAACATCGAGTAATAAGGGCCGTCAGGGTCCTTGGTCCTGTAGAGTCGGGTATCATACAGCGAAGGGCAGCCACAGTTTCCCCTGGGCCATTGGTGCTGAGGACTTGGCCACAGCAAGACCTTCACTAGTCGCAGCCACACTGGCTTTCGTTAGGGCCAGAGTGAGTGTCATTGCCCCAGCAGTGCTCTCTTGACAACAGTATTGCAGTACGTGAAATAGAAAGAAAGGGAACCAGCCTTTTAGGGGTTTGGGGGTGGTTTTAAAGTGTCATTCCCTGTCTATGGGCTGATGCTGTGCCACACCTCTGTGTGGGGCAGGGGCTGGCCAGGCTGCAGCACCAGCTGGACCGACTTTGCTCAGCACAGGATCCTCTTCCAGTACTGCAGCCCAGGAAAGGGAAACCTCCAGCCTCAGCCTGCCCCGGTACTGCCAGGGGAGCCCCTCACTGCACAGATAGAGGTAAAGCTGCTCTGTCTGTGGCCAGGCTTCTCTGCAAATGGTAATAATGATTCCAACAGCAGCTGGTATTAGTGATGTAATTAGGGTGCAGTGGGCAGGCTTGTGCCCACAGGTGTTACTGTTTGAAAGCAGATCTGAATGGTGTTTGTTCTGATACATGTTAGCGACATCAGCATCAGCAAAACTGTGGTCTGGGGGTTTCGTTTGCTTTTAATATAAATAGCAGTCAGGCAGCCACGGGCAACAGACTTGCAGCTTGCGAATCCCTGGGACAAAGCCAAAAGCAGCTGTCTGCCTCGGGGCCTGATCCTGCTCTCTTCAAAGCCAGCAGAAACTTTGCCTTTGCCTCTGGCTCCACACAGCAGCAGGTTCAGCTGCGGATGAGCACCCATGCCATGGGACGTGGCCACTTGAACTTACCAGCTGTGTGGGTGCAGGCTGAACAGAGATGCTTTCACCCAGATTTTTTTTTCTGCGGGTCTGGACAGAGGTGTTTGAGGGAGGCTTTCATGGGGTTCAGCTCCCCTGAGCATCACCCTGCCATGATGCCTGCATGCTGCATCACAGCCTGTGGAAGCTGCCTAAAAATCTCTCCTCCGGGTTTTCCGCTCAACGTGAAGATGCAAAGCAGCATGCTGGAGGGGTGAATGTCTGCTGCCCAGCCAGTGACACCGTACGCTGCAGTTCCCGAGACGGCTGGGCTCCTCTCTGCAAGGTGTGTGATGACAGTTAACCTTAACCTCAGCAAGCTGTTAACGCTGAAAACTCACCTATTAAGATTTCATTGTAATAGCCAGCTCTTAAAAATCAGTTATTTGGCTGTGAATGCTGGCAAAAAGACTGAAACAGTTTAATGTACTATGAACTACACAGTATTTGCTCTCTACTGTGGAGCCAAAAATAGACCCTGCTGCTAAGGTCTTATTTGGAGGGGGGGAAAGAAGGTTTTGATGGGAGCTTTTAAACAAATATACACAAAAAGCAAAATTCATGGGAGAAATTTCTCTCAAATATAGTGTGTTCTGCAAAATGCTGGAAAATACCTGGTTTGCTTTTGCTTTTGTTTTAAAGGGAAGTTCTTTTTCACTTGTTAGTGTTTCTTTTATTCCTTCCCAATTTTCCATTGTGTCAGCCAGACATTGTGCCCATTGAGGTTTAAGTGTTAACACGCTGCTGTCTCTGCCCTGTCCCACAGGTAGAAAGAGGGTACTGCCTGGCTCCACTCCTTTGCTGTGGCACAGTCCTGATCTGCAGTGATGGCTTTAGAGCTTCGCTTGCCCCAAGGATGTGCTGCAGCGCTGGGCACGGATAGGGTCCTGAGAGGCTTCCGTACCAGAGACACGAGGTGTGTACGGCTATGCACTGATACACCTGTGCTCCCAGTGCGGTCCTCCCTCTGGTACCAGCTGCCTGCCAGAAATCCCTCTGCATTGCTCCAGGTAGGGTTGTGGGTTTGCCTTCTTCTATGAGGGGTCTCCACGGGTGTCAGGGGTGCCTGAGGATGCACCAGTGTGTCCTGTGTTGATGATGAGATTAGGTAAGTGCAGAAGAGTTGCTCAAAGTGGCGAGCAAAGGCTGTGGCTTGCTTGGGACCAGCCCGTGCCCACTGCCTTTTGCATTTAGTGTAACATCCATCTTCCAGCTACACTATTTACACCGCGTTTTGTCCTAATGGACCAGACTAATTAATGAGGGCAGCAGCTGTGTGTCTTTGTCCTGCAGGTCTGCTGCCAGCCCGTGCCTGCAGAAATAGGGAGGTGGCAGCCCTGCACCCAGGGATGTGCTGCAGGGGAAGTCGTGCTCAGGCTCCTCTGAAACGAAGCACATTGAGGCCTTGGCTCAGCCTTGCCCTTTCTTGGAGCTGCCTGCAGCCGTGTCCTCTCAAGAGAAGCAGCATGCCAGGCTGTGGTTTTCCAGTGGTGAGGCTGGTGAGGTGGATTCTGACTGACTCTGCCTGCTTTTGTGCCCTTGGGAAAAAGATGTGTGTCACCCAGGAGCACCTGAGTTTCCCATAACATCTGGGTTGTCTTTTAATTAAATTAAGCTAGTTTAATGCAAATGATAACACATTCTGTGTTCAGCTCTGCACAGAGCTGCTCTAGCAGACAAGGCTTGGACCTTCCCCCAGGAGTGGGGATACTGCCTGGAAGGATGCAGGATCACCTGGGGTGCAGACAACCCTTGCCCCTGCTGTAGGTGAGTCTCCTTCAGGCTAAAAATCCTTATTGCAAAGGCTTTTTTTGCAAGCTCCCAGGTGGGCACAAGATGTGTTTCCCCAGGGAGCAGCTGCCCCCAGAGCACAAGGGACAGTCCCCCAAGAGGTTAAACCTGTCAGGCTATTACTCTGCTAATACCGTCAAAGAAACCTTCCCATGAGTGAAAGAAACAAGTGATGCTGAAAGCCTGGTGCTTTTCCCAAGAGACTATCAGGCAGGGCACAGCAGTAGCCCGGCACAGCTTGGCTTGGGCTCTCATACATGTAGATAACCATCCTGGGGGAAGCACCTCTGTTTGATATGAACAGGGCTGGTGGGACAGGTACAGACAGGGCTATAGCTCCACACACAAGCTTGCTGAGCAGTTTCACTAGCACGTTTTATGTCTTCTCAGATTGCGCCTTGCATATCAGTACTAGACTGGCATTAGGAGAACACAGTTCCTGCCATGGCAGAGCCCGGCCCCGTGTGATGCAGCAACAAAGTCCTTCACTTCAAACAGGAAATCTTACAGTCGAAACCCAGCTTACCCCCTCTGCTTGCTACAAGCTTTCTCCGTAACCAAGCCTTGAATAATTCAGGTAACATAACATCAGCACTAGGCTTTAGAAGCTGCTGATGTGTACGTAAGAGCTGCTGCTGCCAAAGGCAACTACACTGGATTATTCCAGGAAATTGGCTATTATATCTACTTACTTATTTATTTAGATTTAAGCCTCTTTTTTATTTTTGTGAGTAACACTACATAGGCACTTGGGCCATTTGAAAGTTAATTCCATGTGTTAATGACTACATTCAGACGAAAATAACCCAGGACAACGTAGTTCATGCTCAGAGTCCCACTTGGGACTTCTCTTTATTAGGGTTTCATCGTAAAGATGCAAACGTGCCGTAAGGATGGTATCCTGCCCAACGTATGTGGCCAGTGCGGCAGGATGGGCTATGGCTCTGCTATCGGTACAGCAGTCCCCAGAGGAGGGCGATGGCGTCCTGCAGATAAGCAGGAGCCCTTCTCTCAGGCCCCTGCCTACCTGTGTTCTATCCCACAGCAAGGAAAAGCGGAGAGTGTAGCGGATAAGACCCGAAAGGGCTTGGCTGGCGGTGCCCTCCTCTCTCCCTCTCTCACCCTCCCTGAACATACAATGCAGTGGAGTTGCCACCAACAGCAGGTCTAGAGGACCGGCCTGGGCAAGTACACCTTAGCAGTGTCACCTTATTGCTATCCTTTCCAACAGTCTTGCCCCGTGGGAATTTTGGCTTTCTGGGCTTTTTTTTTTCAGTGGGGGTGTGTGTGGGGAAATGGTCCAGAAACATGTGAGCAGAGGATGGCTGGCAGCCAGGGCAGTACCAGAAAATCTGATGGAAACTATGGAGATGAATACTAGGGGTCAGTCTGGGAGGCTGATGTTGCTGGTGGCTAGCTCTTCCTGGACTTCCATGTACCTCCTTCCTGCTCCTGGGCTGCTGCTGTGCCCAGTCACTTCCATGATGAAAACTTCAAATGTTTTTCCATTCACCTTAACTTACAGTGGCAGAAATGGGTTTATGGTACTCTCCACCCAGATGGAGAACAGAGATTTTTCCAAGGGCCGATCTTATGGCTGATCCTGCCTTTAAAGCAAGATACAAAAGAGGAAATCCTCCTCAAATGATGTGGTTCTGCCTCTGTGTTTGCCTCAGCAGTGCTGGTATATAAGGCTCAGAACATCACGACAGAGGTTGCTCTTTAGGTTCCCCTTTAGATTCTTGTCCTGCTTGTGGATCTGGATTTAGAGTCAGCGTGTGCATGTAATTAAATAGACAGGATGAGGTGGGTGAGGGGAAATCACAGATTTTACCAGGCCAACCACTACAGCTAGAAGAAGTAAATAAGCTTTTGAGTGTCATGACCTTCCTTCAGGTATGTGTGTCTAAATATAGGGCTGTCTATATATACACGTTTATATATAAATGTGTGTGCATATATCTGTGTGTGTATATATATATGTGTGTGTGTGTGTGCTGATAAATAGTTTGGAAGTGCAGTAATGTTGTTGTGAGATCATTTCTGTTCACAACAGACCATGCCAGGTGTCAGTCAGGCTGGATATGGCCCCTTAAGTGCGTGTCCCTCCCTGTGCCCCCAACCTTCAGCTTCCTCCAAAGGCGAAGGTCACCCTCCAAGCGTGCCACCCGCTCTGCCTCCTTCCTGCTGAATCTGATCCTTGGGTGCATAGCCTGGCCAGAGCCAATGCTGTTGATAGTCACAGAGTGTTTTCTGGGTTTAGGTAGAAAACACAGGTTTGCAAAAGCAGTAAGGACACATAGGTGCAGAGCATGGGCTGTGTGCTGAGCTGGGTGAGTTTGGCTGATACTGGCTTTGATAGAGGTGAGATTTTCCTGGTGTCTTCGGGAGATGTGCAGGAAGCCTTAAGCAGCCCCAGGAGCCAAAAAAAGCGGAATGTGCTTGGTGCTGCGCCAGGGTGATGGATGGGCTGTCACTACAGGGTCTCCTCCTGTGCGGCGGTGCTGTGTGGCAGTTGTCTCCGTAATTGGGAGGAAATAAGTCCGCGGGGGCTGGCACCGGGCACGCGTCGGGGTTACAGTGCTGGCAGCAGGAGGCCACGGGGCCACCATCTCCTACCCGGGGATGTTGTGCACAGAGAATGGCCAACGCTTCTCTGCGCCCCTCAGGATGCCGTCAGGGGTTTACGGTGGTAGCAACTCCTGCTGCTGACCCTCGAGGGCTGCTTTCGGGGACCGGGCTGGGCCTGTGCACCTCGTGCAAGAGAGAAAGAAGCTTTCCAGCTGAGGATGTGGGGGAATCATCCCCAGACTCGGGGCTGAGGCCGGGCTGGCTGTGCAGCTGCTGGCTGTCATCCCCCCGCACCCCCGGCCTGTGGGGCTGCAACCCAATCCCCTTCCCTTCCCCAGGGCTCCACCGAGTCCCGTTGCGCGGCCGCGGGGAAGGCTCTGACAAAGTATTTCTCGGAGGTAACCCGAGCACAGCCCCAGCGCCTCCGTCTCGGCGGGGCGGACAAGTTAATTCCCCAGATTTATGCTCCCCCCGAGCCCCAGCATCTGCTGCTGGGGGCGGCGCGGGGGGTGCCGGGGCCGGACACAGGTGCGGGGCCGCCGCCCCCTTATAAATACTCCGGTGGCGGGAGGGGCGTCCTGGTTACCCCCCCTCTCCCCTTCCCGTGCCCGGTCCCCCCCAGCCGGGGCTCCGCGGCGGAGCGGGATGCGGCGCGGCGCCCGCCCTCCCGCCGGCAGCATGAGCCCATCCTTCCTCCTCCTCCTCCTCGCCTTGCCTGTCCGANGGGTGGCGGAGCACTGTCTTGGGGCTGCGGCATCCTCATCCCCATCCTGGGGGTGGCAGAGCCCCTCGCTCCCTGCCGCCTTCTCCTGGGTGAGCTGCAGCCCAGGCCACTTCGGGAGAGGTGAATTTGGGGTGCTGCCCGCCCCGGGAGGGGGTCCGGGAAGTGCTGGGGATGCTGCGCCCGTGGATTTGGCTGAGATGCAACCCCGGGGAGCGGAGAGAGCTGTGCCCAGCTCACTTAGGGAAATGCTGCCCTGTGGGGTTCACCCACCTGCAGGAAGTGAGTCCCTGGAGACCAACGTGAAGGTGAAAGTTTTGTGCGCCCCACCAAGGTACTGGGGGGCAGGATGCCGCACGAGGTTCTTCTGCATGACCCTTTTCCGTCCTTTTCCCCATGTAACTTTTCCATCCTTCCTTCATTCTTATTCTTCCAGCACAACGATAGGATATATTCAGTTTAAAAATAGGACTGAGGCTGACATTCCCCTGAGAGAAAGCTGTGCTAACTCATGGCTCATCCTTCGGGTCGGAGCTGCCGTGATATCCTCTAAGAGGGAATGAAATGGCAGGCAGGGATGAAAAAATCACTTCAGAAGCCTGAGGGCTCGGGCCTGAGGTGACCCTGGCAGCACACATGGCTCCAGCTGTTGGGCATACTCACGAGGCCACAGCCACATCTGGCCTGCATTAATAATTCAGGCCCTGGTCTGTGCCATGGCCTCACGCAGGAGGGCAGGGTGCTGGACAGCCACGAACCCTGCTTGGGGTTTCGAGGAGCAGTGTGAGTGTGAGGCTGGGAGGGGTCTAGGTGTTGCTAGGGGGTGGATGGGGAAAACGGGGCATCCATGTTGGGGCTCTTTTGGCAGATGTGGGCTCGGAGGAGCTGTCTGTGCTGTGCTGCCCTGGACCCTGTCCCTCAGTGGCACAGCAGAGGGGCATTCCCCCACAAGATGTGCACAGCCTTTGATGCCACATCTGTCTCGCAAGGACCTGGATTATGTGAAGTTCTTTCCTCATTAATCTGAGATTTTCTTCCTAGAAAGGCAACAGTGGCACCAGCTTCATGCTTCAGAGCAGAGCCAGCCTTGGCTAGGTGGCTGGGGCGGGCATACTGGGGTGTTTCCCCAAGGAGCCAAACCTCGTGGGGAAAGAAGTTGGCTTTTTGGAAGGAAAAACTCCATCTTTGGCTCTTGGGAAAGTGGGCTTGACCCATGGTACCCTAATAACTAGGAGTGTGTCTCCCAACTAGCACGGCCATTCCATCAGAAGCCAGCAGGTTTTGGGGTGCCCTCGAGGACAGGGAGTGTGCTGGAAAAGGTTCTTGCTTCATTGCAGTGGGGCTGTGCAGCCTTGTGCCTCTGGGCAGTCATGGTCGCTGCAGCATGTAGGGAGAGGAGGGGTGCGGACCCCCAGGCTCCCCAAAGTGCCCCACAGGCCCTCGGTGCCGCGACCTGGATGCCTCTGGGAGCTGTGCTTCCTCCTTAAAATAAACATGGGAAGTGGTGATCCGATCCCCAGGCCTCGGGGATTTAACGCGGCTTCATGTTTTCTCTTGGCACGTTAATCCCTGCAGCCCTTAGCTGAGCTCGAGCGAGATGCTCTCACGGGCTCCTTCCTCCGGGGCCGGGGCCACTGAAATGCCCCTGGGGCCACCCCAGGGCTCCAGCTGGGGATAGCAATGCTTCTTTCCCAAGGTGGGGAGGGCATGGAGGGTGGTGTTGCTTACCCTGGCTCCCCTCAGGTGTCAGGGTGCCACCTGAACCCCGCTGCTTCCCCGTCCTCTGCCGGGGGTGGGGGGGGGGGCACCGCGCTCTGTAGGGAGGGGAAACGTTGTTGGTGCTGTTGTTAAATAATGGTTTGAAGCTTTTCTGTCTGATTAATTACAGGTCACACGTGCCCTGCTGGGGGCCAGAGCCCAATCCTGCTCAGATAATACATCTTTGAGGGGAAGGTGGCTTGTCTTGTAGTGGTTGGGCTGTGTAGCACCCCGCTGCCTGAGTCCTCCTGTGAGGAGGAACCTAACCAACCTTTAGGGGTGTTTCTAGCTTCAAAAGGGGTGTGTGACATACCTTTATTTCCAGAGCCCAGTACGTACAGGGGGAGGACAGGCAAGGCTGATCCTAGCAGGCTGGCAGTAGGCACAAGTAGCTTTTCCCACCTTTGATGGGGATATTCCCAGGGGTGAACATGCTCTGTCGCAGCCAAGTCAGACGTTGTCCACCCAAACACAACTTTAAAATCAAAGCCCACCACCCTGTAGCCCTTCTGGAGTGGATGCAGGTCCCTCTGTGGGGTGGAGGGATGGAGCAGGAGCTGCATCTAGCCAGGCAGCCGAGGAGCAGGGTTGTGTAGAAAGGAAATGCAAACCTCTGGGACTGATTTTTTATTTTTTTTTTTTTCTTTGTCACACCGATCTGAAAAGAACTGTGATTTATTTTGGGATTTTTGTCATCCTAGGTATTTTGGAAATATTTGCTGTGTCTCAGGGGATTGTAGGAATACGAGGAGTTTTCAGCAACAAATTTTTAGCGATGTCAAAAAAAGGAAAACTCCATGCAAGTGTAAGTAAAGCACTGCTTATCAGTATCTATTGTCTATTAAAGGCCTTGTGACACCTTCACGTGCACGCGGTGGCAGTGATGCTCCCGGGCAGGGCCCCAGCGTGCCAAGTCCCTTTGGCTGCCTGGAGAGCTCCACGTGGGGTAGAATCGGCACCACGCAGACAGACAGGGAACAGGTGGAGCCGAAACCCTGAAGCCCATATCCCCACTTACTGCATTTAACCAATAAAAAGGCTTTTTTTTTTTTTTTTCCTCTTCCCCCAGTTGGGTATTTGCATCAAAAGGACTTGTTCTTTGAGCATCGCTGGGTTATTTTTAGCAGGTTCTGCAGCAGATCATGCAGACAGTTTGAGCCAAATGTCTCCCGGAGAGCAGCATGCGTGGTGCCAGGAGCCTGCCTGCATCCGTGGGGAAGGGGCTGCAGCCCCGGAATCTTGGCCCCCCAGGGGAGAGAAATTCCCCTATGATAACGCAGCTGCATGCAGGGTTTGGGGCAGATGAGGTCCAGCTGTGCTGGAGCATGGCAGCTAGAATGAAAAGATTGCAGTAAATCTTGTTGCTGCAGGTTGTTTTTCTGAAGGTTGGGGTTTCCTTCAGGTCTTTTTCCAGGCTTTTTGCATGAAGCAGACACTGTAAGTTGATTAAATTTCTTAACTTCCACATGCTGCTTCCTATTTTTTTTTCCTGTTAGTTCTAGACATCATTTAAACAAATGAAACTACTGTGCTTACATGAGAGTCATCACCTTTTAAAGGTCTATATAAGTGCATCAAGCAAAGAAGGGCATTTTTAAGACAGCATCTTGGATGACCGGTCACCAAAGTTTATTCCCAGGGAGCTTGTGGAGGGCTGGTAGCATGGAAGAGGGAAAAGCCAGCGGCACGCCCTAGGGTTCTGAGCCAAACCTCACTTTCATAAAGTGGATGGTTACTGATATGCTTGCATTGCCCAAGCCTGCAGATTGCCTGCAAGTGAGATTTATGAACTTGACTCACTCTCCCTTGAGTCTTATTGGAGTCTTGCTCCCGAAACCTAATGATGCTTAAAGGGTGAGCACATGGTTGCTTATTTTAGGAAACAAAGTAGGAGCAGGAAGGGTGTCTAGGGGAAAGGGGGGAATGGCTGTGCAGAGGAAAACACGAGGGAAGGAGACAGAGCAGGAAACTGCTAGAGGAGGAGAGTGGCAGAAAGGCAAAGGAAAGAGAGGAGACGCAAGCAGGCAGAGTGTAATCCCTGGACCCACCAGAGCCTCCCCTCCCTCATGGTGTACAATAGACCTCTTATTTGAGCTGAAGCCTTGATTTATGCCCTGGTGCAGGCAGAAATTAAATCAAACCTCGTTGGTGTACGGTTAATTGTCGGCACACAAAGGGCAGTGCCAGAGAGGGACCTCAATTAGGCGGGTCAGAGCAGGGGTGAGGACACACGATGCCCTGCTCGGATGAAAGACACAAATTTGTAGAAACTTGACCCAAATGTCTAAAGATTGCTGGGCTCAATAACACTGATAATGCAAACCTAGCATCTGTTGTTCTTTCCTGCCTTGGCAGGATGAAGTTATTTCATGGCCTAATGAGTTTTGAGCAGTACAAAGCGCGTCCTGCGCCCGTCACTCAGGGCAGAGCTTTGATATGGGAGTCACGCCGGTGACTTTGTGCTGAACCGCAGATAAAAGTCATTCCTGCAGGGATTCAGGCTCCTTTCGAAATCAGCTCTCAGGGCCCAGCTTTATCCCAGCTCTGTGCTTTACAGCAGCCTTCCTTCTTTTTCTTTTTTTTGATGGCAACGTAATTAAATTACCAAGCAGTTCGTTTTTGGAGGCACCAGCCTCAGAAAATGACAGTAATCCTGGCAATTATCAGTCGTGTGCACAGATGGCTTTTTCCTCGTTGATAAATCCTCGGTCCCCTGTTTGTCCATTTTTAGCAGGGAACGGACAGGAGGGGGTTTGTTGTTGGCCTCGGCAGGGGCTGCCATGAACACCAGTGGAGAGATTTGCTGCAGGGACTCAGGTAATTCTCCTTTCTCAGGAGTTGTTCCGAGTCAACTGAATGCTGCAGTCCTCACTGGGGTAAATCTCTATTGAATTGGATTTTAAAATTCAATTGACTTCAGGATTGCTTTTCATGATTGTCTCTGAGTTGCTGCAGAGCAAATATGATGGACAGCCAACGTGCTGTGGCTGTGCCACCTGCCCTGGGCTGGGAAAAATACCTTTTCCCTGGCTGAAATGGGGTGGTTGGGACATGGAGCAGCCTGTCAGAGTGATGGCAAAGGAGCAGATGATGTGCTTCCCAGGGTGGTTTGCTGTCTGGGGAAGAGGGCTTCACAGGTCTCTTCTTTCTCCACACTGCAGATCACGGCACCCCTCCAGGGCCAGGGGCCTCATGCGCTTCTTCAGATCCCATCTGGAAGGGGATGCCACTCTGAGTATTAGGGAACAGTTTCCTCAAATCGGTGTTAAGCAGCAACTTTTCCTGTGGTACTCCGGGTTGGCAGCTGGGAAGCCCTTTAAATGCCCTAGAACCACTGGGCTGGATTGGAGACACTGATTCGGCTTCCCCACGGCGAGGCAGCAGTGAGCTTACTCGTCTGTGCAGGGACACGTATGAGCAGGGGTACGAGCATCTCTACTATTCACAGCAGCACTTGCAAAGGCTACTGGAGCCGATTTCAGTATTGGATCCTCGGCTGTGGCCAGCCTCGATGCCCAGGGCAGGGCAGTCAGCTTCGTATCCTGCCCCAAACGAGCCTGCTCCTGCCATTTGCCAACCCCTCTGGGAAGCCAAGGGCTTGTTTCAGGGCGTTTTGTGCTGAGCACCCTTTCAGGTGTGCGTTGGTGCCTCCGTCCATTCTGAAATCAACTCTTGCAAAGGCTGATGTGAGGAAATGCCTGAGCACAGCCGCATATTGAGAATTCAGAGAGAAATGAGGGGAGAGCAAAGCCTTGCTTCGGGAAGGTGACTACTTGTGCATGGGCAATACAGCATCAGGGATGTATAAAAGACAGGGAAAACAAAAACGAGCCATCAGGGTGACGTTTCTTTCAAGCAAAGAGCAAAAGGAGACAAAGTGCTATGAGTAAAAAAAATGCACAGCAGGCTGGGGACTCTGTCACTCATACTGGGGTTTTGTCTTGTTCTCCATGGCTGTGAATTTCAAAGCTCGAGAGCTCCACATCCCTTTCACGTTGATAGTTTTGAAGCTTTGCAGTCAGGCTGCGGTGCCCCAGGCACAGCTAGTGAAGCTGTCAGAGCACCAGGTACCATGCCTATGGTCAGATTAAAGCGTGGCAGAGAATTTCAGGGGCTGCTGGAGGCTGCAGCCAAGCATTGCAGGGCCATGGGTACATAGCTGGGGTGTTATGGCTCTGTTTTCATATTTCTGTGTGCTTATTTTTTTTTGTTCCTCGCCCCTTGACAACAACAAGCAGCTGTTACAGGCAGTATTCTGCCTGTCCTCTTGGGCAACGGGAAGGCTTCCCCCCACACATCCAGGAGCCAGTGTGGCTACTCTGTTTATAAGAGGTGATCTCTTGGGTTCCAAGTAATTTCTTCAGGTTATCAAGAGGCAAAATGTCCCAAGTTCATTTCAGACAAAGAAAAAAAAATCCAATACAGTGAAAGCCATGTGCGGTGAAGCAATGAAAATCTGCATGCAAATTGCCTTTCCAGATTATTAAGTGATGATTCAGTGCCCAAGTGAGGGGTGTGAGGGCGGGAGCAGAGATGGAGCGGGGGCTCACCCCCAGGGTCCTTGGCAGAGTGGCAGCATGGGGGTATAGAGCTGAATCTTCCCTCCTGTCAATGAGAAGGGCAGGAGGAGAGCTGGGGTGGGAAGAAAGGGTGCTGCTGGGGCAGGCCAAGCCCATTTTTTTCCAAGTCCAGAACTGGGAGGCAAACTGCTACTAAAAGCATTGTGTGGGCAGTTTTCCAAACTGATGGGTGCCTGGCATCCTCGGAGTGGGTTTCCCAGGTACATGCCTCTTTGGACCTAGTTTGGGGAGTCTTAGAAACCAAGCAAGTGTGGTGGGACAGGGGATGGGTAAAGCCAGCCCTCTGCTAACGGTGCCCCTTGGCTCTGTCCCCGCAGGCCCGATTCACGGCGGACTGCCAGTTTCGGGAGCGCTTCCAGGAGAACAGCTACAACACCTATGCCTCGGCTGTCCACCGCAGCCCGCGCTCCGGCCGGCAGTGGTACGTGGCACTCAACAAGCGAGGCAAAGCCAAGCGGGGCTGTAGCCCCCGTGCCCGACCCCAGCATGTCTCTACACACTTCCTGCCCCGCTTTTGGCAGCCCCAGCCTCCTGAGCTCGCCTTCACCGTCACCCTCCCTGAAAAGAAGCCCCCACCGAAACCAAAGGTCCTCCCCTCTCTGCCTCGGAAAAAGCCTGGCCCTGTCAAGTACCGGCTGAAGTTTCGCTTTGGGTAGTGCTCCACGGTGAGGATGCCAGCACCCGGGCAGCTTTTGGGGATGACCCCGTGGGAGAGCTGTGTGCCCCCTCCCCAGAGGGACACGTGGATCCTCTGGGTAGCTGTGTTGGGCTCAAGGGTCTTCTCTTCACCCCGCAGACTGGACGGCATCCTCGGAGGTGTGCACTGGGACGACATGCCTTGAGCTTTCCAAAGAGCATCCCTGTGGCAAACTGAAAACACTTGATGGACCTTGGGTTAATCTTCTGTTGTTGAAAAAAGCAGAAAGGTACCTCTATGGTGAACATATTTTCTTATTTTCACTAGTGACTCTTTTGACAATGGTTTTCATCCAAGAGATATGTTCTGAGCCAACCTGTTAAGTGCTTTTTTTTTTTTTTAGTTTTTTTCATCTCTCTTTTGCTGCACTTTTTTCTTCCAACCATACCTCAAACATCGTATATCCAAGTCTGTCCCTTCCCGTTCTCTTACAGATCAGCTCCTCCCAGCCACAAAAAAAAAAGATGACCAAGCCTAACAAATTCATTCACCTTATCTGTGGTGCAAGGGTGTCTTAAACCTCTTTGTTGGCAATAATAGATATAGTTTTTTGTTTGTGGTTTTGGGTTTTGGTGTTTTGTTGTTTTTTTTTTTTTTTGGTAAGGGTTGCAGGCAGGGGGAGGGTGGCTGTTTGCAGCCCTGTTCCTCATGGTCCCTCCTGTTCTTCCTTGGACAGCTGAAGGAGCTAGTCTCCTCCCATCCATCCAAGTATGGCTTCGATGTCTATGTTTAAAATACCTCTGCCCGCCCCCACGGCATTCCTGCTTGTGTGGGGAGGGAACCACGCTGAAACCCTCCCTGGGGGAAGCACTCTGTTCCCCTTCCCCCCAGGGATGAGGATGTCTTTGGCCTCTGGGGGACCACGGGTTTCTCCCAATGGTTTGTGCTGCTGATTTATTTATCATCATCACAATACACTAACGAGGGAGGTGGAGGGAAGAAGGTTTTATTTTCCAGTGTGTGACAACGTGGCAATAAACACTGTTACAGGTACTTATACCTCTGGAAGTTTTTTTTCCCCCACAAGTTGTCTGTGGCCCTGACTGTTGAATTGTTTCTCTGTTCTGGTATTACCTGTGGAGAAATTGCCTCTATGGAGATTTTAATCTGCATTTAGCTGTGTTGTGTACATGCAGAAAATAGTATCATTGAACCTCACCAGTTAAGCCTTAATAGGAGCCCAGGCAGGCTTGTATTAACAAACACCCACCCCTGACCTGAGCCCTGCTAGTGCTGAGCAGCAATAACAAGGGCAGGCAACACTGCTGAGTGTCTTCTCCAGATTTATCATGGTACACATGGCTGCTCCCACTGAAACTGTCATACTTTGCCCATCACCCTTCTGGGCAGCCCCTGGCCAAAGGCATCTGCTCCATGTGGCACCAAATGCTTTTGCACAAGTGCATGTGCTCCATGTGTGGGGATGGATGAGGACACTAGAATAAAATAAAACCATGCTTCATTTTATAACCTAGTACTGTCATCTCTTGCCTGTCTGCTGCCTGTTTTGTTTTGGTTTTTTCTTTTCTCCATTTAAAGGAGAATTAGCCACTCTGCATGTTTTTTTGTCAGAGGGTTTGGCTGGCATGGTACAGGCAGCAGGGTTAAGCAGAGCAAAATCTGAACACATGCTTCTTCTATATATCATGCTCTGCACTGAGACAAACCCCCAAGGGCTCCTCGGGGCAGTTGTCCAGGTACAAGTCACAGCAGAGGAGTGAGAGCTGGGCATGGCCATGTTGTGCATCCCAGCCATGTCCAGCGAGGCAGCCTGACTGCCAAGTCACAAAATCCAAGTAACACTGCTTATCTGCTGTCCAGCAGCAGGCACAATTAGGTGTAATTAATGCTCAGTGAAACATGGAGCCACCTAAATTAACTAATTGCATGGAAACACTTGCAGGAGCTATGAAGGGGGTGGTGCTGTCCTCAGACTCAGCCCAGGGTGGGTGTCAGGAACTGCCTGGGCAGGTAAGAGAGCATGTGTGTTCCAGTCCCTTGCTGCCACTGCTTTCCCTCAGAAGGAAAATACGCTTTTAAAATTGCATTTTAAGGAAAATTCTTGTCAATCACTACACTGTATGACAAAAAAATGCTTTGGTCTGTGTGTTTCTGGGCAAAAATGGATCCTGAAGGGAGCTGTGATGGCAGCATCCAATGTTTGCCATAGCAACTAGTGGGAAAGGCTGCTTGCTCTGTTGCTGGCAACGTGGGGGACCACAGTCCCAGCACATCACCCCTGGGGGCTCATGCGAGAAAGGAGGCGTGCTGCAAGTGAGGGAGTTCCCCTTGAGCCAGCCCACCTGCAGGGGATGAGCACAGCTGTCAGCTCCTGCTCCTGGGTTCTGGGTGAAGTGTATTTCCCCTGACACCTCCTCACTGCTCCCACTGAGGAGGAGAGGAACTTTTATCACTCGCTGTGTTTCAGAGCTGTGGGTTGAATCTGGCTGAGGAAGCAGCCCAGGGGCGTCTCCTCCCTCAGGGTCTGGTGAGATCTGCACTCTCCTGCTTGGGGTGGGAGAGGACTGGGGCAGGCTGAGAGGCGCAGGTGCTGCCCTCCTCGCACCCCATTTCCCAGGAGGTGTGGGGCTAATGAACAGAGCTAACGCTGCTGAACACTGACCTTTTGTTGGGGTCCCTGGCAGCCAGGAGCAGCCCCACAGCACACGGCTAGGGGGTGCCATCAGGCGCAGGAGGCTGCGGGGGGAGGAGGGGCGAGGCTGGTGCTTTAGAATTGCAGCACTTTGGGAAAATAGAGTTGGGCTATTGTGATGAAGAGGTCTGTGCCATGGCAGACAGCAGCCTGCTAGCAACCTCACCAGAGAGCCTAATGTAAGTTAATCCAAGTGCATGGACTGACAAACCCCTTCTGTTCCTTTCACAGAATCAGAGTGTGTTAGGGGTTGGAAGGGACCTCTGGAGATCATCTAGTCCAACCCCCCCGCTCTCAGAGCAGGTTCACCTAGAGCAAGTTGCACAGGATGGCATCCAGGCAGGTTTTGAATGTCTCCACAGACAGAGACTCCTAGAGGATCTTTCGAGGTCCCTTCCAACTCCTAATATTCTGTGATTCTGTGATCTCCCTCGGCAGCCTGGGCCAGGGCTCCACCATCCTCAAAGTAAAGAAGTTCCTCCTTAAGCTTGGATGGAACATTTCCTATGTTCCAGTTTGTGCCTGTTAGCTCTTGTCCTGTCACTGGGCATCACTGAAAAAAGACACCCATCTATTAAGTATTTATAAGTATTAATAAGATCCTTTCTCAGTGTTCTCCAGGCTAACCAGCCCCAGCTCTCTCAGCCTCTCCCCATAAGGGAGATTTCTCATCCCCTAATCATTTTTGCAGCCCTTTTCTGTACCTTCCCCAGAAGCTTCCTCTCCTTCTTGAAGAGGGGAGACCAGAACTGGACCCAGTACTCCAGATGAGGCCTCACTAGGGCAGAGTAGAGAGGGAGGAGAACCTCCATGGACGTGCTGGTCACACTCTTCTTGATGGACCCCAGGATACCATGGGCCCTCCTGGCCACAAGGGCACATTGCTGGCTCATGGTCATCCTGTTGTCCACTCTGGCCATTGTTCTTCAAGGAAATTAACTAGATTTGCTTATGAGGAGGAGACTGAAGGCATCTGAAAATGAGTAAATATCCTTATTACATTTAAAAAACAGCCTGTGGACAATGTGAGAGACTTTCAAGCAATAAAGTAACTTTTTCAGTGTTTTATGTTTTGTGAATTTCAAAGGTGGCTTTGGTGTTTGCTTACTTTTGTTTACAGCTGTTGATTTCATAGAAACATTTCTGGCTACCACATTTGCAAGTGAAGCACAGGCCATGTTGCACTGGCCAGCTCGTCCCCAGGCAGGATGAGAACATCCAAAACTTGCAGCAGAAGCACAGAGCCTCCTGCAGTCCTGCTCCCAGGGCAAGGAGGAGTTCCCTGCCCTTCAGCAGATGAGGATTTACTGGGGGAGAGGATGTCAGTGCTTAGTCTTTCTTGCTGGTGGGAGTATTGCTCCTGTGTGGATCAAGGGGAGCAAGAGTATGCTTGGGGTTGTGACTTGAGGGGAGGACGATCACTACGACTCTCAAGAAAAAGAACACACACTCTGGCTCTCACATCAACTATGCTGTCAGCCACTCTTCTTTCATCTGTGTGGGTTTATCATCTTGCCTTCAACAGCACCAGCTGCTGGACTCAGAAACAGATTTTTGAACTTATTCTACACAAAAGCTCTTCATATTGCCTTTAAATCTTGTTGCACACAGAGGAAAATTCTTCTGCAAAAAAAAAAGGGTGAAGTGGCTTTCCTACCTCTCTTTTTAGGGTGTGAGGGCAGTGGGGTCTGCTGGGGAAGGGTTTCTGCATTCGAGAACAGTGAGGAGGTCTGTCTGCTGGGAGCAAGCAGGAAGGAGAGCTGTGCGTCAGCCGGCTGGGCAGCCTTTGGGGAGGGACAGGCAGGCACTTGGGCAGGTTTAATCAGGTAGCTGTCTGACAGCAGGGTTGGTGTGAGCTCAGTGGTGAGTGGGAGCCAGGGTGCATGAAAATAACACAGATGTACAAAGTTAACTGTCCTAGGACACCAGCACAATGCCTCTGAGCTCTTTGTCAGCAAGGCTAAAAATGGCATAATTGCACAATGTGGACCAATACCTAAAACTCACACTTTTTTCCTCTTGCATTTGCTTTCTGAGTCATCTTTTCCTGCGGGCTTTGCAGATAGAAAAAGTCTCAGATGTTGATTAGGCAAAGCACCACATGGAGAGAGACGTGGTGCCTCTGGAAGCTCAGCGCAAAGCACAGTGCTATTAACTGTTGGAATAAACACAAAGTCTCCTGGGAGCACCTGGCTTCCTTTCTGCTCTGCAAAGCTGGTGTTTCACCCCAGCTTTCACCTGGTTTTGTCACAAAATCTGATGGGCAGGCTGGGCTTGTGGCCACCACGGCCTGCACTGTTGGTGTGTTCCCCCCCAAGGGAGTAACCCCAAACTGAACTTATCAGCCCACTGAGAGCACATTGGCTTAAACCCTGCAGATTTGGAGAAGCTGGAGATGTCCATATTCCATTTGTGTTTTGCTTTTCTCTTTTGCCATCCCTGACTTACCACTGCTGCTGGGGAGAAAAAGAAACAAGCAAAGGAAAGAAAACAAACAAAGCGGATTCCCAAATTCCTTCCAAACAATTAACACCTTGAAAGGAGGAAAACCCCCCTCACATACGGAGGTGGGAGGGACCGCAGGGATCACTCTGCTCCTAGCCCCGCTCCTAGCCCACCCACCCCTCCGCCTAGCGCCGTGAAGTGAGAAGGAGCGAGGTGTGGCGGCGGCTCGGGTCGGTTCGCTGTTCTTCCACACCTACAAGGAGTTCTGGGGGTCGCAGGTGATGGCGCAGGATGTGCACTACCTAGACGTTGGTGGGATGCAGTCCTGGGGTTCCCTGCCTGACTACAGTCTGCTCGGGGAGGCCCCTTGGTGGGCTTTGGGCCTGTGCTCTGGGAGGCAGAAGCCACGGGAGGAGGTGGTGGTGGGGGGTGTGCTGGGCTGCAACAGCCGCTGTTCGCCTCCTGCCTTGCAGTTTCTTGCACGCTGAAAAGGGTCGGCGCTGTCTCCCCGACGCGATTTTTGAGCAGATGCACACACCGGAGCAACCTCGCTTCAAATGGCTGAAATGGCGTTGGTAGAGGCTCTTTAAAGCTGCCGCCTTCAATGCTGGCCCCGCCCAGTGACTCAGAGCTAGGAGCTCTTCGCGAGTCGCTCCCGGTGTCGGTGGTGGGCTGTAGCTGGGCTGCAACAGCCGCTGTTTGCCTTCTGCCTTGCAGTTTCTTGCACGCTGAAAAGGGTCAGCGCTGTCTCCCCGACGCGATTCTTGAGTAGATGCACACGCCGGAGCAACCTCTCTTCGGTGTCCTTTAGGATCTCATTTGTAAAACCCACGTTCTCAGGGAATAAACCGTCCTGCTTTGTTTTCTGCAAAGTCCCTGCAAAAGGTCTTATGTACATGTAAACCCCCAGGAGGGGCTGAAGCCTGTCGGCAAGGAGGTGAAGGGGGAAAGGGGCATGCGGTGGTGTTTGTGTGTGTGGTGCAGCGGAGCTAACCAAAACAGGGCTCTGCTTACAAGGCAGTTTCACAGTGCGGGTCTGGCCAGAAAACCTGCGTGAGTGGCCGTTTGTTTTGTGGTGTCTGCTGTTGCTATACCCCCAAGCAAACAAAATGTGGCAACCAACACCCTGTCTAGAGGTACGAGATGAGGTGAAGGCAGTGAGGCTGGCTTTGATGGGTAAGAGTAGCTCCAACCTAGTGCTGGCTTGGTTTTTAAACAAAACCGGGAAGATCTTGCATGGGTCCAGTGCTTGGAAAGCCCAGTTTTTAGGCTGAATCATTTCAAGGGATGTGTCAAGCAAGTTATGCCACAGGGATATTCGAAGACTGCTGACTGCTGAAATTTTGATCTCTAAGAGTCATAGTGCATAGTGCTAGGTGGAAAGTGCTTCAGGTAAAGTTGCAAACGGTTTTTTGTCTTACACTTAGAAAGCAGGTGGTGTGGAAAATAGCTGCTATTGCTTACAAGTGTGCTCTTGGAAAGCAGCTACCAGTCCCCGTTTGGCTTTAAGACATTGGGATGGAGCCTGACAGCCTAGGAATAGCTGGCTGGGGCAGTTGGCTGGGCTGGAAGCAGCAGGTGGTATTTTCTGGGGTGCTTTGCCTGTTAGGGCTTATTAGGAAGAAGCGCCCTGCCAATAGCTCCCCTGCTTCTGCCTAAGGGTTCAGCACCTGCAGGGAGTTTAAACTTGGAAACAGTTTTCAGTTGCACGTCCTTTCCTGGGGCCTGGGTGGGGTGCGGCCAGAGGAAGGTGAGAGGGAAACTGCAGGGCTCTAGCTGTTGAGATGTGTTTGCCGCTCCTGGGTTGTCGTGGCGGCGGTGGTGGAGGCTGTGGAGGCACAACCGCGCCCCGTGCTGCGGCCTTTCTGGCGAGGTGGCACTCGGAGCTCCATCGGTACCGTGCTGCGAGTCCTGGTAGGCTTGGTCGAGGAACCTCACGGCTGCCCCGCACCGCCGATCGTCGGGGGTGTTGGTCCGACCGCCTACTCCGCTCCGGAGTTACTTTCTCCGGTCACGGAGCCCCGCAGGGTCTCGCTCCCGCCGCCCAGCCCCTGTGCCGCCGCAGCCCGGAGCGCCTGCGGAGAGGAGGGTGGCCGCGGCTGGGAGCGGATCTGCGTCTCGCCGAGCTGCGGGAGAGCGGCCGGGCCGGGGCCCGCCGGGGGCGAACAGGCACCGCCCGGCCCGCCAGGGCAGCCTCGGAGCTGCCAGGGAGCGCCCTCTCTGGGCCCGCGGCGGTGAGAGTCGCTCGCTGTCCCGGGGGCTCCCTGCCCGTCTTTCTCTTCTCGCAGAGCGAGGCGGTGGAGTTGGGCTCCTGCGGCGCCGAGGACATGCTGCGTCGGAAAGAGTTCGAGGCCCGGTTGGTGGCGCGGCAGGCGGCGGCGGCCCGTCTCCAAAAGTGGGTGCCTACCTGCTCTCGTTGGACCTCGCTGGGCATCTGCCCTGGCCCTTCTAGAAGGGGGACTGTGCAAGAACCGTGCCCAGGCAGCTGTCACTGGCGACGATTCCCGGTTAAACAGGCGCTTTAACCCCAGCTGAGCCTTGGCTGTTGGGGCAGCTTCGTCGCTTGAGGGAGAGGTGTGTGTACTGTTCTCTTGTCACCCGTCGCGAAGGCTGAAAATACCAGAGTAAGAGAGCGGCAACAGCGTTTCTTAGGTGGTAGCTCTGTTTGAGACATTTAATCATTTCTATGTGGTTGCAAAATAATGCACTTTAATAGCTGGATCGCCCTTTCAGAGCTGCAGCCAAGAAATGTCCATTTTCTAATGGTTGAGACTTCTGGGACTGAAGGTCACAAGACGGGGAACATACTGGTGGAAAAGGGGTGGCACATGAGAAGGGAAAATGTCCTTTCTTTGTAGGATAGGTGCTAGGCTTGGAGGACCAAGTTTATTGAGTAATGTAGTCAATGGAGAAACCTCCTCTTGATTCCTGGCAAGTGTTTCCTGGGGTCAGGGAGACTGGGATTGCTGTGAGGAGTGCTCCCTTTACATTGGGTAGCTGAAGTAGATCATGTAAAGCTCTGCTAGCACATGTGAAGAGATTTAAGTGGTTCTGATTGGATTGAGGCCCTCATTAGATATTGTTGCTAGGTGTCTCCTCTCTTATGTGCACTATTTTAAGACCCATTTCTAAAAGTCTTTGCAGGGAGAGCTGTTTTACTCTCCAAAAGTCTCTGACAAAGGAAGTTCAAGCAGCACACACTTGGTTTTGTGGTCAAGTTGTTTTTTGAAGGCTTTTGTTTTGATTTCTGCCATCTCATACTTGTTACAAGGTGTGTAGCTGCAGCATGCACTTCCCCAGAAACTTCTCCTGCACTGAGAATTGAGTGGTTTGCAATAAAGCTTGATTGCATCTTGTGGCTGGTTCCACTTACCTTTTTGTTTTTGCACCTTCCCCAGTATGTTTATCCAGCCTGAAAATCTTAAAACATTTGGCCTGTTAAGGCTCAGGTTTTTTCTTTTCTTTGCCTTTTTAGCAAAATAAATTAACAACCCCTTTAATTAGACTACTCCTGTAATTAGTGACCTTTTTTGGTGCCTTGGTACAAGAAACTAAGTAACGTTATTACAATACTTTTATGAACATGGTTGCTGAATAGTAGAGTCACTAAACTTTCTTGTTCTCCTGTGGAGCTTTCCCTTTTTGTACTGATTCAGTACTCCAGTGAAATTACAATTTAATCATTTAACCTCACATAGCAAATGCCTTTCTTTGTCTTTGTGGCCAGGAATGTGTGCCATGAAGTTAAGCTGCTGTAATACTTCATGTACAGTCCAGAATTCTATGCCAGGTGTAAGGTAACTGTTTCTGTTTAAAGAGTGAACTGCTCATGTCACTGTATGGAGGAATTAGTTTTGCAAAACCAGAGGCTTAATTATTGGAATAAAGACAAAAAGAATTGATTTTTTTCTATACAGGTTTAGGCTTGTAACATTTAGGCTTGTAACAATGCCCATCTGCATGAGCCTGCTGGCAACGGGAGAGTAGGAATGGAGCTGCAGTGGCTGACTGGTTGGTCCTGTAAAGTTCGTGTCAGGTATGTTTCTAAACCACTGATCATTAATAGTTTGTCTTCTAGTGATTCCATGTGTGGAGATGAGTGAAAATGAACTAAAGAGGGCAATCAGTGTGGTTGTCTTGATATCTTGAGTGGGTATTCTGTCCTGCTGCCTTTTTTTGTCTGGTTATTCTTTGTTTAGTTTCCCATTAGCTTGTAGATAGAGATGTCAGGGCTGATTCTCTGGGTTAAGTGGCCTGTTTTTAACTGCATTTAGTTGAAAGTCTGTTTGAGGAGTTGCTGCTGTCAGGGCTTCTGAATTGTGTTTGTAGGGGGGTTGGACTAGGAGATCATAGAATGGCTCAGGTTGGAAGGGACCTTGAAGATCATCTAGTTCCAACCCCCTTGCCATGGGCAGGGATGCCAATCATTAGACCAGGTCACCCAGGGCCACATCCAGCCTGGCCTTGAACACCGCCAAGGATGGGGCATCCACCACCTCTCTGGGCAACCTGTTCCAGTGCCTAACCACTCTCCTGGTGAAGAAATTCCTCTGAATCTCCAACCTAAATTTCCCCTCTTGCAGCTTATAACCATTTCCCCTTGTCTTGTCACTGTTTGAGAACCTGAAAAGTCTCTCCCTTTCTATCCTATAGTCCCCCTTTAGGTACTGGAAGGCAGCTATGAGATCCCCTTGAAGCCTTCTCTTTTTAAGGCTGAACAACCCCAACTGTTTCAGCCTTTCCTCGTAGGGGAGGTCCTCCAGTCCTCTAATCATCTTTCCAGGTCCCTTCCAACTCCTAACGTTGTGTGATTCTGTGGAATACACATGATTTTTCTCGGAGCTGAAAACAGTTTCCAGGAGCTGGCCTTGGCTGCACAGATCTCAGAAACTGTCACTGTTAGTTCTGACTGTCCAGATGGGCTTTGCATATGAAAGCAAACTCCTTAGGCAGGTGCCTTCAGGGTTTCTGCTTTGATGCTCCTCTCACCCCCACCTACTGCCACAGCGCTGCTGTCCCATACAGAAGGATTGACAGGACTACTTCCCATCCCCAATCATCTCCTCCATAACAGAAGAGCTATGTGAGTCTTTTAAGTCCAACCTGGGATATATGGCTCAGAATGCTCCTGCAGTGAGGGGTTATTTGGTTCAAAACACAGAGTTGTTAGTTGGTAAGTGACTTTTCGTGTTCATTTTGGGGAAGCAAGCTTGTGTGTGATGGTTTTGGAAATACCTGCAAATGGCTGATGTTCATAGCAATGGAGTTCCCCCAGCCAGAGTGCTTCCCCTGTGCCTTGCTGATAGACACATGCCGAGCCCTAAGGAGCTCTGTGTGCTGATATTGCACAACAGTTTCAAGCTCCAGTTGCTAAAAAGTACTACAATAAGCCAACTGCAGGAATATATATTGCCTCTGCTGTTGTGCTACTGGGTGTTATGTATAGCTGCTGCTGTGTTTGCTGTAGGCTTCCATAATTCCTATTTTTATTTCTAGGGCTCGTCTGTCAGTGGTCAGAAGCACTTAACAGTGCAGGCTATGTTAGCTGGCAACCTTTTCCTGCCATGCCTTCTGCAGCTGCAGCTGTGTCACACAATAGTTACAGAAACCTGTAATTTATTGGAAATGTGAAGCCTTATGCAAAGATTAGTAACCTCAAAGTGTCCTCAGCAGCAAAACACTTCCAAGCATCATTCATATGGAGTAGCAACACATCAGTGAGACAGAATTCAGTGGGTGATTTAGGGCAGTAGTAAAGGTGAGCCCAAAGAGAAGGTGGTCATTCTTAGCATGCTTTTCTGTTCTTGTAGTTGTTCAAATGGAATGGTCAGGGTTTGCTCAAGAGCTTAAGTTGTCTTCACGTGTGGGAAGTCTCATCTTGACTCATAACTGGAAAACTGACTTCAGAGTACCTAAGTCTTGCTACATATTGCAGAGCTGCTTGTGATCAGAGGGGCCAATATTTTCCCTCAAATGCCTGGAATGGTAGGGCAGTTTTCCTCAGAATCTCTGTCTCAACCTGCTGAATGCCTCTTGCTTCATTAAACAGCACTGGGAGCTAAGGGATATGCTTGGGAGGATTGGTAGACTTCCTTCACAAATGGTAAAAGTAAATTTGAGTGCACACTGCACAGAGTGGATTTAGTTGGGCTGGATGCATTGCATCCGTTTCCTCTTCTGGGCTCTTTGTGAAGCAGTCTACAGCTTTTCTGGTCTTAGTGTGACATCTGAAGCCAAGTGAAAATTGATAGGGAAAAGTAAATGGCAGTAGGGCTAGTTCCTTTAAAATACTTTGTGCTTTCCCATAAAAACAAGGAGCACCATCACAGAGATGGGCTTAGGGCTTCTTTTTGGTAAGAACAAAGAAATGGGATAATAGTGGACCACGGACTTGGAGAGGCAGATAGAAGCACACCAAGCCATCTGTTCTTTGTGACAAGCTTGTAATTCTGTGAGATCTGCAGTGAAGGGGTTTGAGCCCAGGGTTGTGATTTTTCTTTGACAGAGGCAAACTGGAAACAAAGAAAAAATATTTGGTCATCTCTAAAGGAGTGCAAGATGTTTTCTTCTGTTGTCCAGAGCAACAGAGATGGGAAAATCTTGTGTTCCTCACGTGTTCTGTAACTTTGTATAGCACTGGTGTTTTAGAAGAGCTATGTTTTTTCAGCTAAGGACACACAGAATAGGTCTAGTTGACATCAGGACAGGAAACAACTTAGTGTTGTTGTCTCAACTGGACATACAGTATTGCCTCATAAGGAGCTTTAAGCTCCTCTTCTGATGGAGCATTCTGAGGCAGCATCAGTTCATAACTGCTTTTGTATTTCCAGGCTGTGTGGACTTCCTGACACCTAGACTTGCATTTTGTCGTGGAGCTACTGTGGCCTTTCCTTAGCAGGGAACTGCACTGCTCTGGCATGGATTTGAAGTACCTTCTGAATGGCGTATGAGTGTTGCCTCCCTACACGATCTAGCACTAAGCACCACCAGCAAAACTGTAAATCGCTTCCATTTCAACTCCTGCTCTCCTGCTCTCTTTGGTACTGCCCAACTCACTGGCATGGTTTCCATACCTACGAGCTGTCCCTGCCCCTGCACAGGGAATTGCTAAAGCCTGCAGTCACAGGAGCAGTGGCTGACATGGGGAGGATGTTTAGGACAGGGATGTAGCCCTCTCTGCCTCGGGGTTTGGGTGCCTTACCTGTTGTAACCAGGAGAGGCCTCCCTCTGCTTAAGATTCACAGCCCTTCATGATCTGAGCCTGCTTCGTGTGCTAGTAGACCATGATAAGGGAAAAAAACCCCTCAAACAAAAGAACTGGAACCATCCTTGTGAAGGCTTTCCTCTGGAGGAACGGCTGCCCTTTCTGTTGCGAGTATCCGGGCTGTTACAGCTCAGGCAATGCTACCTCTGCAGGGCTAGGGCTGGGAAATGCATGAGTAAGGTCCAGCTGCAAGCTGCTCTGGAGTGGAATGCTGGATCGTTCCACGCTGAAACGAGTCCGTTTCACGTGGAAATTACCCGTTGTTTTTTTGGTTGGGTGTTTTTGACCGGGGTGGAGCATGAGGGTGATGAGTTAGCACATCAGTCAAGATGTGTGTGCCTGACAAGGGGAGGATGTCCTATGTTCCAGCATATCTCCCAGGGCTGCTTCTCTGTGCCTTAAGACACCAGAACTGGCCTTTGAAGAAGGGAGTATTTCTCCCATGCAAATGTGGGTGGCAGCAGAACAAATGGCAAAGCTGGGCTTTGCTCCTTATTAAGGGATACCTCAAGACTGCCTCTTAACCAGAGGAAACAAAATATGAAGCAGAAGGGAGTTTTCATTGCAGAATTTCACTTCTGGGAACTAGACTTGAGGTGGTTGTAGAGCAATTTGTTATCAAAAATTCAGTGAGTGTCCTGAACGTTGTTAACCTGTCTCTCTGGCACCTGATCTTCCTGTGCTACACCTCCTTTGGTCCTTTACTTGGGAGGTGTAGGCTCAGAAGCACCTCTATCTACTGGATATGTTTTTATGTGAATGTACATTTTTATGTACCAGTGTTTTGCATAGAAAAGCAATCGGGTCATTAAAGTATTCCTTTTACAAACCATCTGGAAAACAGGTGCTTTGGCACAGGGGTTGACAGTAGGCCTTTGGCTGTCCTTTCTTTAACATGCTCTTAAGCAAGCCACTAAAACAAAACATTAAAAGTGAGAGAGGTAATGTAGCTTTGTTTGAGTATTGCTTTTGATTTTGCTATTGCAAGTGATCCCACTGAAATATAGTGGTAAGAATTAAACTTCAGGACACTGCACTTTATGGTAGTCTAATTCCTTTAATGTATTGCAGTTATTGAAGATGCCAAGCAGTTATATCTAATGTCAAGTGCAACGTGTTTAAAGCAGAATCATTGGTTAGAGGTTTTCATATGTGTCTGCATAAGATCTAAAGGCTTTTCTTGTGTGGAGGAAGACAAGCCTTCATCTGGTATCTAGGGGTTAACGGCGGCAGCCTGTGCAGTGAAAGGCGGCTGGGAGGGTCCCGGTCTCCCATTCAGGTGAATGGAGGGGGCCTGGCAGCGGCTGCAGGTGCGGGGAATGGCGGCTAGGGGTGCCCGGGGTCCCATTCAAGTGAATGGAAGGGGCGCGGCCGCCGGTGCCGTCAATGGCGGCTGCGGGGGTTCGGGCTCGCTTTTAGGTGAATGGAGGGGGCGTAATCGCGGCCGCCGCTGCCGTGAATGGCGGCTGGGGGGGTCCCGGTCTCCCATTCAGGTGAATGGAGGGGGCGTGGCCGCGGTCGCCGGTGCCGTGAATAGCGGCTGAGGGCGTCCCGGGCTCCCGTTCAGGTGCATGGAGGCGGCATTGTCGCGGCCGCCGGTGCCGTGAATGGCGGATGGAGGGGGCCGGGGGTCCCATTCAGGTGAAAGGAGGGGGCGTGGCCGCGGCCGCCGCTACCATGAATGTCGGGGGGGTTGCCCGGAGGGCTAGTAGAGCTCTCTGTGTGTCTGTCGGGCTCCTGAGCTCTGTCAAGGTGTGTGGGAGTCCCTCGGGTGTGGGAGGCTGTGTAGGGGTCTGCAGGGTTTGGCAGGGCTGTGTGGGGTTCGGCAGTGTTATGTAGGTGTCAGCAGGGCTGTGTTCTTGCAGTACTACAGCGAGGAGCGTGGGGAGAGAACCTACAGCCTGAAGGTACCGGAGAAAGGAAGACAGCAGGGCTGTGACGGGAAGGGCACCCCACGGGGAGGGGGCAGTGGAACCGTCCTGGCACCACAGCGCGCTGGAAAGAAGTGGCTCAAATGGTCTCAGAGGCAACCTAAACCAAGCCAAGACTGCACAGAAGCACTCCCCAAACCCTGCAAGAGTCCCAAACCACAGCGCAACAGCCCAAAATATCTCACAGACTCCCTCAACCACTCCACTGGAGGGTGAGGGGGCGTGGCCGCGGCCGCCTATGCTGTGTATGGCGGCTGGGGGGGTCCCGTGCTCCCCTTAGGTGAACGGAGGGGGCGAGGCCGCGGCCGCCGCTGCCGTGAATGGCTGAGAGGGGGGCTCGGACTCCCGTTCAGGTGAATGGAGGGGGCGGGGCCGCAGCCGACGCTGCCGGGAATGCCGGCTGGGGGTGCCCGGGCTCCCGTACAGGTGAATGGAAGGGGAGCCGCCGCGGTCCTGGTACCGTGAATGGCGGCTGCGGGGGTCTTGGCTCCCTTTCAGGTGAATGGAGGGGGCGTGGCCGCAGCCGCCGTTGCCGTGAATGCCAGGGGTATTGCCCGGGCTCCCGTTCAGGTGCACGGAGGGGGCGTAGTCGCGGCCGCCGCTGCCNCGCGGCCGCCCGGGGCGGGAATGGGGGGGGGGGGGGATGGCCCGGGGTCCCGTTCAGGTGCATGGAGGGGGCGTGGCCGCCGCCGCCGCTGCCGGGAATGGCGGGGGGGGACCCGGGCTCATTCTTTCTACGTAAGGAAGGTTCATTCTTCCTTCAGGTCTTCTTTCTGGTTTTGGTGCTGGACTGGCTCTGTATCCAGTGCAGCCTCATGGACTGCAGGGAAGAATGTCAGCAGATAGATGGTAAACTATGGGCTGAAATGTCTTTGTGCTGATTTGCTTTGTATGAATCCGCTTGTGGCTGAATGCTACATGGATCCTCCTTCAGCGGGGGTGTGCAGTAGGAGTGTAGGATGTGACCTCTCAATACACTGAGGATCCTGGAGAGGAGTGGGATTGTTAGTCCCTGCCTTTCCCATTTTAGTTCATCAACTCTTTTTGCCTCTGGCATGAGCTGTACCTTCACTAAGGAGAGAAGGGGGAAGGTAGAGTCTGTCCTAGGAAGTGCATCTTACTGCTTCAGTGGAAAGGTGTGGGGAGTTTGTGATGCTGTGTTTGCTGGGTGAGCCAGTGTCTTATCAAGAAGGATGGACTGAGGATAGTTGTTTCAGACACTCGTGGCTTTTTAGGTAGCACTAAAAATACAGTGTGACCCTGCTCACTCCTAGCTGAAATGCTGAAAGGGGCTGAAGGCAGCTGGGTGCCCAGGTTCCAGTAAATGAACCAGCCAACTTCCTCTGAGGCTTTGGAGAGCCAATCCCCTGCAGATTTAGTACAGCCACTCTATAGGCTTTGTCCCCTGCCAAATATCTTCTAGAGCTATTCCTAAAATCTGGCACCTTTTTCCTGTGATGTTATGGAAAAAGTATGGTTAATTATATTTCATATCAACGTGCCTCTGCTCTTAGCACTTGCTGGGACTAGAGGCTGAACAGCTTGAGTCATGTGGCTTACAGTCTGCTGGTTGGCTTACCCAGAATGATTAAGAATTGGAGAATGTGCAAGAAAATCCATGTCAGGCATATTTTAGAGCTTTTCTTTTCCTTCTCCCTTTTATAAGCCTATAATATATAGATAACATTTAGATTGATATCACTGTTGGAAGGCTTCTCTGAGCTGAATGTTTTGCAGCTTGCACAAGTCTCATTAACTTGAGATTGGGTAAATGGAGCAAACTGGGACAGACTTAAGAATGTTTCATGGTGGCCCAGCAAAACAACATTTTTGGACATCTTCCTGTTTCTCTCCTCTTCTCCCCACTCTATCCCTTAGAGTCTTTTTAAACCAGTACCTTAGTGGGAAGGGGAGGATGACCCATTCCTGACCCTAAACCTAACAGCAGGATGGAGACCAGGTTTTTCTCCTCTGAATTTTTATTGCTTGTTCCACTGTCAAAATAGCAGCATGTTTTTCTCAACCATTCAGTGTGAAGTGGTGCTTTCTCAGATCTATGGAAGGAAGGAGACATGCAACTCCCACTCCTGTTGGAAGAGTTGACTCTTAGTCAGTCATCTGCTGATGGTAGAGAGATCTGGTAGTTCTTTCTGATTCTGTCATGGTTTGAAGTTCCTGAGATCCAGCCATAGAGAGGAGTGGGTTTGAGAACTGGATGTTTTACAGAAAATGCTAGGAGATGAATTAGTTCAGTTCTAGGATTGTACTAGCTGGCAGAATCAGTGCTGTGTGCTGATCATCCTGGATTCTTCCCCTTCTGATATGTACAGCTTTCCTGCATTGCTTGTTGTATCTTTCCACCAATGTCTGTCTCTTGGTCAATGTTTTTCCACACTCTTCACAACTCAGTCTCTCCTCAGGAAAACAAAACCTCTTCCACTCTTCCCTTTTGTGCAAATAGCAACTCTGAATTTGTAAATGGCCATGTAACCATGATGCCACTTTTTTTCTTCTGTGTTCTGGTAAGGAAAGAAAGAATTGCTGACACTTTATTGACTGTCTGTATTTTGGTTTATTTAGCCCCAGGTTGAGTGGGATAAGAGAGATGTCTGTGAAACTGCTCAGGATTCCACAGACACCAGTAGGCACTTAAATTAGCTCCAGTCATTCTTTCTGTGCTTTCTCTGAACTTGTAATGGCTACCTACATGAAAAAGACACAGACTGTGATCTGAGGCTGTAGAGATCAATTTAGTGACCAGTTTCTCTCTGCTTCCCCTTGTTTAACCCAGCAGGAAATCAGTATGCCAAGTGGTGTCTTCAACATAAACATCTTGAACAGATAAAGCAATTGCTTCTGTCTTGAGGGTGGGTCTGGGATACATTTGGGTCATCAGGAGCAAGAAAATGACACATTTTTTTGTTTCCCTGAACAGACTTCTCCTGGTTATGTATGATACATGAAGTCAGATGCTTTGGGAAATGTAAATGAAATTTCCTAAACCTGGTAGGGAAACAAAATCATCTGCATGATGCTTGGCTGAAGATACACATTCAGGTGTGCATACTAACACTGGGCATGTGAGTACTGAGAGTGTGGGGGGTTGCTTACTGCCTTTGGTCCTTCAGAAGTTAGGTGGCAAGGCTTGAAGGGAGAAGAAGCCTCAGCAGCTGCAGGCAAGGGAAGTATTTTGTCTGTTTTGAATTGTCTAGTCCAGAAGTGGGAAAACTGGGAGGACAGGATTTCTTCGTCTTCCTGTCCATCCCTGGGCAGAGTGTTAAGATGGTCCTGCAATAAGCTCTTTATTTGGTGGGTTGGTTTTGTTTCTAATTTATTTTCAGGTGGTATGATGAGTAATAAGTTGGTAGCTCACATGATTTCCAACTGGTATTTCACAGAAATAAGTGTATGTCTGTGTTTTCCAGTAAATCAAAATATGATGTGGAAAGAATAAGCAAGGATTTCCAGCCTTGACTGTACAGGCTGTGACACAGGCTTCTGAAAAAGTTAAGTAGCTGAACAAATCCCTAATTCAAATTTTGAGTGGTGTATTTATACCTGGCAACCATTCAGTGTGCTGTGCATGAACAGCTCTCAAGTAGCACAGAAACCTGAGCAGTTTTTGATCATTCCAAGTTCTTGAAGTTTTAAATACAATATTAAATCTTTTTTTTTAAAGAGGTCCAGTAGCTTTTTTTTTTGTGTGTAGCTTTTTACTCTAGGCAGTGAATTATTACATGAGCAGAAATGTTTTTTCACCAGGAAGTGTGTTGCAATAATCAACATTCTTTGCTTAAGAAGAAATTGGTCCTCATCTTTTTACCTTTTTTTCTCTCCCCTCTATAAGTTGTGGATAGGTTAGGGAAAATATTTGGAATAAATCAATGTAATGTGTTTAAGTAGGTGTTGAAAAGTGTTTCCTTTCCAGAGGGATGGTTTGATATTTTGCTAGTAATCTTCAAGCACATGAAACCAGTCTGGGAAATGGATTTGCCTGTGGATTCCTGCAGTTCATAATCTGCTGGTTCTGATTTCTTTTGGAGGAGATAGCTAGAGTTTCCACTTTGGTAATATCTAAGATGAGCTAAACACCTAGGAAATAAATGTTTAGAAAGAATTTGATACCCATTTCTTGTTGGTGTAACTTTGTTTGCAGCTTCTTCCAGCTTCTTCCTGCTGATGTGCTAAGTGCATGCACATCTTCAAACCTTTGAAATTCAGGTGTTCCACATTAAGTGGAAAACACAGCAGCTTTACTCCTCTGAGGTAGATCAAGGATTGCAGTCTTTTGCAAAACAGTGGTTCTGAGCTGAAATATTTCTGTCCAGGAAAGTGAAGTGAGAACCACAGGCCCACGCTAAGGACTAGACAGAACCTTCTGCCTGGCCACCTCCAACGCAGTGAGTGGCAAGTTGTGAAAAAGGTCTTGTCAGGACCTCTGCTATGGTGAGGAACTGGCTTTCACAAATACATGAAGAGAAGCTCAAGATCTGCTGAGGGTACTTGCTTAAGTACCTGCCTTGCTTTTTTGGCTGCACAAACACAGAATGTCTTGGGAGTGCAAATCTGCCCAAGGAGAGCAGGGACCTTAGCGTTTTATGTCAGGAGGTTTTGGTGTGTAAAGGTTGTTGGTATGTCTGTATTCTTAGTTTGTCAGGAGCTGGCACCTGCTTGGGACACATCTTTGTGTGTCCATCCTTGTAAAGCTAGTAGCACGACTCAGTTCCTCCTGACTGGATGTGGCTCTTGGGCTGAGCAGTGCTTTGTCACCTGAGAACTCAGCCTGCTGGAAGAGGAACTGCACCATATTTTCCTACGTCTTCCAGACATAGAAAGCATCTCTTAATGTAGCTTTGCATGCTTTTGGGAATGCTTGCAACATGTTTGTCTAGTTAACCTTCTAGGCTCTGGTTCTGTTCCAAGATGTTCTGGTGCATCTCTCTTCAGGTATGAGTGCTGTGCTAGGAAGGCCAAATTTTCCTCTGGCTTCCACCCCTGTAGAGGGTTGCAGAGTTGGTGCAAACAGTGTGAGCTGTCAGCTTGGCTTGGCTCCTGTGTGGGAGATGTGCTCACCAAATGATACAGTAACATTAAAATAAAGACTATTTGTCTGTCCTGTGTAGGAACTTGAGATGCATCATGCCTCACAAATGCAGCCTGTTTTCACACAGTGTTGTTCTCTATGCTCCTACTGAAGTACTTGAAATGTCACAGAATTCAGTAAAAGCAAAAAGATTTAGCTGTGTGCAAGCTTCTCTTAAGCAAGGAGAAGGTTTGACATGAGCTTGTGGATTCTTACCTTCCAGCCTAGTAAAGAACAAGTGTAGTAAGACTTTAAAAAGAAACCCAAAACTTACTGTTAAAGCTGCTTGAAAGAAAAACAAACAAGAACAGAGCAGCTAGGGTATGGGTGTGCAACCACTGAATTGTAGTAGATAAGAGCTGGTTGTGGTTGATGGAGGAGCCCTGTCAATCTTAAGTTTTGGGTGGCTTTCCATAGAGAACAGTGTCAGGAGAATTTTCCTCTAGTGCTTCAGGAGCTAGATTTTCTGCTTTTTAAATTGTGCTGTACAGAGATTCTCTGGCAGGGCACTTGCTTCTGTTTGAGTGCTAGCACACCTATCCTCTCATGCTGAACAGTGGTAACAACCTTTGGCTTCTTCCCTACTCCGGGGAGAGGGCTGCCTGTTACAGCTGGATTCTTTCTCCTTGCATGTTCCCATGTCCCAACTGAATTTTGCCCAGTCATGTTGTTTTCAATTGTCTCGTCACTATTGTTCTTCCCTTTGAATCCAGGCAAGGATTGGGTTATAGTTTGTCTGGTTTTGTGTTCAAACCCTGGGTTCTTGCTGTGCTGTCTTCAGTGAAGACAGGAGGGAACTGAGGGATTGAAGTCTTCAGGGTTTAAGGACTCAACCTGTAATTTCCAAACACTTCAGTTTTTTCTTTAAATCATGCCACAAAAAACATGGCTTTTTATAGAAAAGCCATGTTTCCTGCTACCTTTCCCCTAAGTAAAGATAGGAAGCTGTCTGTAAACATTAAAGCTATGCTTCTCAAGAATATCTTTAGCCTATTTCTTCTGTGTTCATAATATTTTAGTTATGGTATTTGCAGACTCAAACTGTACACTTTGAGAACTTAGTTTGGTAATTGGGAAGCAATGACGTGTGAATGTCCATGTGACATCAGGATAATGAATCTGTAAATAGCTGAGCTGCACATTCTTTAGACTCATAAGAATGTAGTGCACAGTGGCCAGGGAGCTGTTTGGTTTAGATTGGCTTTAAAATAACAATCTGAAACTTGTATGGAAACAATTAAACAAGATTAACTTGGAAGTAGTTGCAACAGCCCAGACTGGGTATCTTGATGTAGAGAGATCTTCCTGAATGATAGTCAGTGTGAAGCTTATAGCTTCATTCTTGAAGGATGCATGGATTGTCCTTTGCCCATCCAGTCCCAGTTTTGAGGTCATTGTGTAGGTGATTGTCAATGTGTTGAGCTCATACCTACATTGAATATTTTCTGATTATTGTCAAACTTCCCTCCTAGTTGTTCCTTCCCTTCTCCCTAGGTTTAATAGCACACCTCCAGCCAGCAGTCTGCTGTTGCCCCTTTGTTTGAAAGATAGAACATAGCAGAAGGAAATGATTAATTGTGGCAGCCTGCAGCTGCATTTTTGCAACATTTACCCTAGAAAGTTCCTTTCATCATACTCAGCTGCTAGTTTGTTTCCTTAGAGGCTTTTGCTGGGGAGCTTTGAAAAAATCTGTGTAGACCATGTCAACCAGGTCATCTTTCTGCATGTGCTTGTTGCTGCTCTGGAGAAGTCTGGGGTTTGTAAGGCAGGACTCCCCTCATTGAAGCTGCATTGTCTCTGTTCAAATAGATCATATTTCTGCATTTGAGGAGTTCTTCACTTGAGTCTGTACCAATCTGCTTCTCAGAGATCTTTGTCTGCTTCTCTGCTGTGGCACTTGGCTGCAAGTGCTTACTTTTTATCACCTTTGTTGCTATGTTTTGTTGCTATGTCCACTCAATTGTGGTTTAAAACTGTACAATTCCTTGTTGCATGCTTTATTTTGGCTTCTGGTAGGTCTTTAAAAGATGAGGCAGTACTTCTTAGCCTGCAACTTCTAGCACTACTGAGCCTATTGTATTATTATTATTATAGTATTATTATTATAGGCTCTTCATATTTGTTTCTGTTTTTCAGCTACTTGGTGAGAGTGGTTTGTTAATAGGAGCCTTGCATCTTGTGGAGCAAGAGGCATCTATCTTCAGGCTTTTTGCTAAGCATCATCCTAGATATGGCTTTGACAGATAGCACTCATCTGTTAAGGAATGCACCTGTCTCAGCCAAGCAAGTTGCCAAAGCATAACACAATCAGCTGTAGGTTCCTCAGAGTGCACTGAGGTTTCAGAAGGGAACCAAGAAACTGATGGGATGTGTGGGAGCTTGGGATCTCTGTTACATATGGCCAGATGCTGCAGCAGGTTCTTTTCTCCTTCTGTACTTTATTTCCATGAAAGGCCTTTACTGCCCACTCAGAGGTCCCTTAAGTTCAATCCATGTCCTTGGTGTTGGTAGGGAAAAGTGTTTGGCAGCAGTAGGCTGGTGTTGCAGAAGAAATGCCTTTAAAGCCAGAGTCAAGTTCTCCCCTTGACATGCTCCCTCAGGTGACATGACTGGGTGCTGTGGCACAGGCTGTCCCCCTGAATATAGAAAGAAGCAAGACTGGAATTCCTCATTGTTTTTCTGGGAACATCTTGCTGCTAGTGTGCCTCTATTTTCCCTGCACACTGTTTTCATTTTAGCCTCTATATGGAACTGTGAATCATTTTAGCTACATAATAATACTGCATTACAATGCAGCAAGAGTTTAAAACCACCCCAGCTCTGTTCCCCTTGCAAGGGCTCATGAAAAAATGTCCTGTTATTATGTTAGCCATTTAAGAAAAATACCAGCTGCTATCAATCTGCTTGTTCTGACATAGTTGCTCTACCCAAATTGTGTGAACTGCAGTATTACTCCCCAGGCTATTCATGCTTAATTGGTAACACCCTTTTGCAAACAGCTCAGGAGGAAAGGAAATGTTTTGAAACAGTGTAATATGCAGCATGGCAAGATGTGATTAAAATTCATTTCATTATCTTTCTTGGTATTTTACTACTGCAGGTGCACAGCAGCCTCTGATCACAGACAGGCTGTGGGCAACTTTGCAATTAATTGAAGCTATTCTATTTGTACACCTGCACTCACAAAACATGTGTGGAAATGGGAGGTTTCAGAGAGGAGTCAAGGAAAAGGCTCTGACTGAGCTGACATCACTGTAAATTAGTTCCTTGCTTAGGGGAAATATTGCAGAAGAGTACAAGCAATTCTTAAAACAGCTTGATTACTAGCCTGAGGTGGCAGGTGTTGAAGCTAAAGGATGTTCAGACATAAACTTCCACAGCAGCAGAGGTTGATTCAGCTCTAACTGAACTCAGGGGGCTCTCCTGGTGATACTGATCAGGTGATTCTTTGTGAAGAGAGAGCAGGTTGCAGGTAGCATTAGTGTTGATTATTTTGCAGCAGTCTTATGGACTGGCATGTGGATGTTCTCCTGTCAGCTCTGTTGTGGTGATGTGCTAGAGCCACAGCAACACCCTGTGTGCAGAAGAGACCAGTCCTCCTCCTCGTAAGCGTGGCTGGAAGTCGTGTTGATGCTGAGATGCTGAAGCTGCTGGTTTCTTGCCTGGCCAGGCTTTTCTGGGGCTTGGTGAGTCACACTTTGCTGTTTGTCAGGAGTGAGCAGTGTAAGCCCTCTGGCTTGCAGAGGTGGCAGTGGCTGCATTTACCTGGTTTGAACACTGCTCTTTTTAGGGCTGAGATATGTAGTTTGGGCAGCAGCTGCATTGTGCCCTCAGTACCTACCCTTGTGTGTTCCAAGGAAAGGATGTTTTACTGTATTTCCAAGAACTGCTCCAACTTCTTTTTACTTTCCTTTTCTGGAAAGGTTAGGGCTGTGGTGAGAGTACATAATTAATGGGATTTGAGGTAACTTGCTGCATTTTATAGATGTGTAAGTAGTGTGGGTTTTCCAGAAGAAAAAGTTTCATAGTAGCATATTGGTTTCTGTAGACACAAAAGTGAGATTCTGTGTGTGCCACATGACAGCATTAGACTTCAGGCCCTGCAACTACTCCCACAGACTTAATTAAGTGCTTAACAGTTGATTCAGTGCTTAAATTAAGCAGGTATCTGAGAAATAGGAGTACTACGTGCTGAGTCACTGTTTTTGAGAAAATTGGATCTTACCTGAGGTGGTACAGGGCATGATACTGTTTAGCTGCCACAGTTTGCATGGATAACCATGAAAATCTATGGCACTTCTTGAAGCAGTGGTTGTTTATGGCTTAACTGCTTTTGTTTGAGAAGAATGGTATGGTGGTGCACACCATTGGTCAAATGCCTGGGTGAGATCTAGGGAGCAGCATAGGTGGCATGAGCAGGTCTTTGGAAGATGCTGTTTGAGAGCCACCATGAGGCATTCATTCCTAGCTTCCATGCAGAGGAGGAAAACAGTGCAACTAGCTGTGTGGATATTTGGCATTTGCTTAACAATTTCCAGCCATTGTTGTTTCCTCATATGACTTTTGAGTATCTGTTGTAACTATTGACCTGTGTTTTCAGGTTGGGGTTGGTTGTTTTTTTTTTTTTAAATTTAAAACAAAAACACCACAGGGAGTTTACCACATTAAAGGTCAAAGATTTTAACAAAGAGTTGGAGAGAGCTGCCTAATTTTGCAATCAGGCTATCAAAGCTGTATGTTGTCAGTGTAGAAGAATGAAGGCGAGGTGCAGGATTATTAGTTGCAAATGGATTAAATAAGTTTTGGTTTTGGTTGGACTCTTTCTCCCTCTTAAAATTAGTGAAATACTTCTGAAAGATGAAATAGATTTTGCATCAAATTTATTTTTACCAATCTGCCATCTGGATGTAATTCAAGTGCTTTGGATTCAAAACTGCTTTTTTTCAGCTACAAGAGCTTTCAACAGGTCATAGCACTGCAGGCCTGGGTATGGTCCTGGTCCTGGTTTGGGTTAGAACAGAACTGATTCTGTTCAATGACTTTGTTTTCCAGCTGAAGCTGGCAGTAACTGAAGCTGGCAGTGTGTTTTCTACAAACACTGCCTGCTTCCAGCAGTGATTAGGCCTAATGTTTGGGTTTGCTGCTGAGGATTGGTACAGAAACCAGGGCCACTGCTGAATTGTTTTGTCACATTGTGGGGTGCAGAATAAGCCTGCTCCTACAGGAAGATGCAGATGGGACAGGTGACCTTAATCTGACCAACAGAGTATTCCATTAACATCATACTCAATATATAAATTGAGGGTCAGTTCCCTCCTCTCTCTCTTCCTGCTCTTCTGCTTTTCAAGGGCCCATCTTTGCTGCTTCTCTCTGCCTTTCACTCTTGAATCCAGCTCCAGGATCCAGTCCCTGAATCTGATTCCCATCTGCTGGTGGAGGCCTCCTGTTGCAGTATCAACAGGGACAGTGACATGATTACTATTAGGAGGGTTTTGGGTTTGGTGCTGGTTCTACATGTATTCACATATATATATATATATATATATATGTATATATATTATCCATGGTTAATATTTTCATTAAAGTAGTTGTTTTGTTTTTCAATCCATATGTCTCTCTTATTTCCTTTCCTGTGGCAGGGGAGAGGGGAAGAAGGAAGTAATGGAGAGTGTCTATCACTGAGTGGAGGACAATCCAGCTGTAACCCCAAAGACTAACAGAAGTGTGCTTACATAGGGTTCGTATGCCTCCCCAATGTATGCCCACAGTACCTGTTACCTTTATGGTGCATGGAATGACAGTGTATTGTTGATCCATAGCCTCTGGGTAGATTATCATAGAATCACAGAATGGCTGAGGTTGGAAGGGATCTTAAAGATCATCTAGTTCCAACCCCCCTGCCATGTGCAGGGACGCCACATGCACTAGACCAGGTCATCCAGGGCCACATCCAGTCTGGCCTTGAACACTGCCAGGGATGGGGCCTCCACAACCTCTCTGGGCAACCTGTTCCAGTGCCTCACCACCCTTTGGGTAAAGAACCCCCTTCCAATCTCCAGCCTAAATTTCCCCTCCTTCAGCTTGTAGCCATTCCCCCGTGTCCTGTTGTAATCAGACCAGAAGAAAAGTCTCTCTCCTTCTGCCCTTTAATCCCCTTTCAGGTACTGAAAGGCTGCTATAAGGTCCCCTCTAAGCCTTCTCCTCTCCAGGCTGAGTAATGGTAATGTTTTTGGTACCTTTTGTTTTCAAAACCTTTTAGAAGTCCTCTAGAATGTAAAAGAGGTTGCATTTATTTCTGCCTCTGTGTCTAGGGGAAGTTAATGAAGTGGCAAGCTTTGTGCATCTTCTCTGTTGTTTAAAATGTATTTGGTGGAAGTCCATAAATCTAATTTCTTCTGCTTGAGGACACCTTGGGGAAGATACCTGGATAGAGAACTTGGTCACAAGATTAGACACATGGTATATAAATTCATATATGCTACCTTGAAAACCAGGAGTCTTTGGGGGGACACAGGGAACAGAAATATGTGCAGAATTTTGGCAGTGATGAGTTAATATTTGAACAGTGTAAGAAATGCACATAGGGGGAAAAGATACTGATTTTGTCAGGTTTACTAATGAACCTGTGGCTTATAAGCAAAAATGTAAAGTAGTGAATTAGGAACCTTTACTCCCTTTAACTTTCCTTTCTCTGTCTCAAGCCTGCACAAAAGACAAATGAGATTCCAAATGTTGGTTTCTTTAAGGATAGTTGAACTTGCAAGTCCAGTTCATAGATTTCTGTGCAATTAAATTCTGCAAGCCATTGTCATTAACAGTCCTGTGTGGAGCTACAGGGAATTATTTTTCTCCTCCTGCATTGACAAAAACCAAGCATTTTTCTGAAGAAAATATTTGGAAGGCATCATACTTGAGCAAAAAAGGTGATTACAGATGGATCTGCCTCTTAGACCAGTGTATCTCAGGGAGACATCCATCCCAGGCAGACTGGATAGGGTACCCCCTTGAATGCCATAGTAGATAGCTTTGACAGAAGGAAACACTCTAGTGCCCTTCCCACTTCTGCAGGTTTGTCAAACTTATCCCAATGCACTTCTCTGCCCTTTCTTTGCCCCACCAGTTTTAACTGTTAGTTGCTGCTGCTAAGATTCTTTCTTCTATTACTGGAACCTTTTTGGCTTTTTGCCTTCTTTCCTTTCCTTCAGTCAGTTGAACTGGTTGACTGTTACCTGCTTTTCCAGTGAGTTGATCCAGCACTGCACTGCTGGTTCCTTCTCCTGTTTAAGTAACTACTTCAGCATTGCTACCTGAGTAGCAGCATCAGGATAAAGCTCCATTCTCCCTTTGGAGTTTACACAGCAGTGAAGGAGATGGAGTCAAAGTGGCTTGTTAGTCTTTGGTCTTAAATATTTAATAAAGTTAGGTCCAGCTTTTCTCTCTCTAATGGCTATTGCCTGTTACAATGTTTCTTCTATCTGATCCCCTTTTTAATCAGTCTTAGCTAAAAACTCATGAGTAAAAACACTCCCCAGCCCCCTGCAAAATTTCTGCAGGTGATTGGTTACTGTGCTGCATCTCCCAAGGCCAACTTTGGGGAGGAGGGGGGCGCAAAGAAGTGTCAGTGGGAATGGAGTTAACTTTGTATCAGTTTGGCCTCATAGATGAGCTTTTCTAGGCATTTGGCCAGAAAATTTACTCCAGCCTCTGACTTGGCATGTGTTTTCAGGCTTCAGTGACCATACACGTAAACACACTCTGCCTTGCACAGATACAGTAGAAGTTATGTCAAAATCAATTTGCCTGTGGTAAGAAGGCAGGTGAAATCAGCAGCAATCTGGCTGGAGCAGGATGTGGTTTTGTGTGCTTTTCTAATTAAAAAATACTGTTTCTCTCAAGGATGTCTTTTTTAGATCAGTTATGTATCATACAGCCTGGTGTTCTGTGGCTATCTGTGTTTATTAATGGAATAGGGTTTAAATGTTTGTAACCTAATCAAAGCCCTGTTTGGATACTAAAGCTGGAATTGTTAACCACTTCTAACTCTGGATGCAAAGGGAGAAATAAAGTAAGAGCTGAAAGTGCAGAGTACAAAACAGACCACCTTGTTGCTTCTTCGTTCTTCTATGTGCTTTCCTTGTAGTGAAATGAATTCTAGAAGATGTCAGTGGCACTTTTTTGTGGTTCAGGATTTGGATCCAGTCAGAGACATCTGCCATGGGAAAGGGAGGTCAGGGTTAACACTTGGAGACCCCAACAAACCAAACCAGAAGTTTTTGCAGTTTTTACTTCTGGCCTTTGAATGACATCCTTTTGTTTTGCCTTTGGAAGCTAACAGCAGTGCAGGCCTTTGCCTGCAGAGCTTTCTCATCCAGTAAGACAGAGGGACTTGCTGTCACTCTCAGGTGCTGCCCATTTCAGCTGTGTTTACTTACTGAACAGTCCCACTTCTGCTAAGGTCTAATCCTCATCCTAGGAGATCAGTGAGGGTTACACAACTTCTTCTGCCCATAGAGTGAGCAGGCCTGTCACTTGAGAGCCCATTCCTGTTCATGGCTGGCAAAGTTTAGCAAGTGCTTGGGATGCGAGGAAAGGTGCAGTTAGCAGGCCAGTGTGATCCCAAAACCTCAGTCCAGTAACACATTTACTCCAGCTGAAGGTCTGGAATGCTTTGGAGTGAAACCCATAAGCCACAATCCAGGCAAGGATGCTCATTAATGTTTTAATTGGTTAAGTTGTGTAGAATCTGCCCCATGGGTTCTTGCAAGGTATAGGTATTTAAAATATGCCTTTTCAAGTTTTAAGTCTTAATGTATAGGAAAATTGTTTGCTAAACATTAAGGAGACACAAATACTACTTTACTCTTCCAGAGGAAATGAGTCCATATTAAATTGCAGTGACTGACAGGTGCTAGCTGCCTGAAAAGCAGTCTGTGGAAAAGTCTTTAATTTTTTCCCTGACCATACCTCCTTCCTTGTCCTTCTATTCATGAACAGTCAAAGTAAAATACAGAACATGAACTAAATATGAACTATATATAAACATGAACTAATACAGAACATGCTACTAAAACATCATTCAATGATTTGTGTTGAATGTGTATGAAAGCATGATTTGTTGTTTTTTTTTTTCACCATTGTATCCCCCTGCTCCCATGGTCTCCCTACTGCTGGCTGAATGTCAAAAGCAGAGCTGACTGTCTTTAGCTACAAGGAAGCAGAGTGCAGTGTGCTCCTTCCTGGGGACACCTGTGTTTGCCTGGAACCCTTAGTGGTACATGACCCTGCAGCTATCCTTCACCCAGACTTCTTGGTTTGCTTTCAGCCATTGCAAGAAATGCTTTTCCTGCACTTTTACTGGGGAAGAGTTAAACTGCTGATACAGGAGTTTTCAGGCTGGAAGATAATGGAAATTAACTTGCTGAATGCCCACTTGTACTGGAAGCATGGTATAACTGTTTCTTGAAATCATGACCAGGAGTTAGCTGTGCCTTAGGACTAGTGTTAAACTTTTAACCCTCTTTTAAAGTGGGACTTTAATTCCTTTAGACAGCCTTTGTCTTGTTTTTGTGTGCTGTGTTGTCAGGTTTATGTGGAGAGAAAGATAACTTTTGAAAGCTGTTACAAAAAGGCACTACAAAGAAAACAACCCCCAAAACAAACCCAGAACCACACAGATGTGTGAAATCTTCCTCCCTTTCAGGTTAAAAAAAGGGGGGCAGGGGAAGAGAGTGGAAGTAAAGAAAAGAAAGGTAACTGAAATAGGGGACTGAGCTGCTGTGAGCTGCAGCTCTCCCTGCTCTTGTGTGTTGGAGGGGCTACTGGCTTCATTACTGGAGTGGCATAGGTTAGGATTTTCAGACCTGGTAGGCTGCAAGGCTCTCTGTAAGAAGGGAAGTGGCACTTCTTCACCTGTGGGCTTGCTCTGAAGAGTGCAGGTGCCCTTGGCTCCTGCCACTCTACAGGCTCCTTTACTCCATGGAAAGGGGAATTAGAAAGCATAGGTTCAGTCCCCTGTTTCTCCAGTGTGGATGAGGCATGGCTGCCTCGCACATTTAGAGTGATAACAAGAAGGGAACTAGTTTTAGGTAAAATAGGTAGTGGTCATATCTATCCCAGTCTTTCATAATCAATATCTTTATTTTGCTATTTGTAACTATGTCAAGGTGTGTTTCCTTTGGCATTCCTAGGGCTTTGGACAGGACACCCATGCTTGTCTGTTTCACTTGAATATCTCGGAGGTTTTCATGTTCTTACTCCCTGTTTCTGTGTTGCTGCCACATTGAGCTTCATAGATAAGACAAACCATACCAAAATGACTTAGATGTATAGGTATTCTGTGAGCTGCATAGTTGTTTTCCTTTCACTTAGTCACCAACAGTGTAGGGGTTTAAAAATTTAACACTCTGCACCCTTCTTTCCCAAATACAGTGCCAGGAACAAGCTCAGATGTGTTCACATGGGCTGCTGTTGCTGCAGGGTGTTGTGTGAGTGGGGTAGTCAGGCAGATGTCAGGAGCCAGGGTCTCTGCAGAGGTTCTGGCAGAACTGAAGTGCACAGCTCATCACTGCAGAACCTAGCTGTGGTTTCAGCAGAAATTGCCCCTTGCTTGGCCCCCTTTGAGTGTAGCTGTTGGACTGTCAGCAGTGTGCACACCATTGACATGAGTGCACTGGGAAGGGCCACGGGCAGTGGTGGGCAGCCTGTAAGCAAAGGCCTGTGTGGGCTGTGGGTCCTTGCCAGCCATCTGTCAGCAGTCATTTCCAGGTTCTTTCCCATTTCAGCTCCAGCCAGCTGAGCCAGTCCATTTGTATTTATGGTGTAGCCACAGATGGAAACCAGTTGATTTTTTTCTAACTATTGCTGCAGAAGGACAAGCTGCAGGCAAAAGGAGCACACAGAATGCTTGTACTTTTCTTTTTTTTTCTTCTGCTTTCTCTTACAGATTTCTAGGTTTCTTTCTTTCTCAGGAGAAGCAAACTGTTTCTTTTTTAACCTGATGTTTAATTTTAAGTCTTTAGCTGAACTTGCATTTGGCCATCCTTGCTTATCTCTAGCTGGGTCCTGCTATGCTGTCAGGGAAGGGCTCTGGCAAACCTGTAATACTGAGAATGATTTCTTGTTCTTTCATTAACACATGTGCTGAGCTGCTAAGCAGGTGGTGAGCCTGCACCAGCCTGCAGCAAAGCAAAGCAGCAACTACTCAGCTTGTTCCTGCTGAGCAGCTCCAGGCATATGCCTGTGTGTGAGTGCTGTCAGCCAGAGACAGCATTGCATTCCGTGGGGGTCACCAAATATGGCTCCTTTGGGTACAGAAAGTCCAGACAGCAGTACAAACCCATTGTCCCAGCTGTCCTGGGGTTATGTGAAACAAGCTATTGTGGATCCCATTCTTGGTTCTTGAGTAGCTTCCAAAACCAGTGCACATGTCCTTTCTGAGGACCCAGATGGTGGTGTCGTGGCTTTGTGTGCTGCTGTTCTGCATGGATTGCAGGAGAGAAGTGTTGCTGATGTATTGCTCTAAATAAGGAAAATGGGAGAGAAGCCTATTCCTGCTGTTGATTTTAGTCACACATCTACTGGCAAGGGGTTTTGATATCTGACTCCTTGCAGGTCTGGTTTTTGCCCCTTTACAATCCAAAGATATGTTTCATTGTGGAACCTTTACAGAACACAGTATTTCTCACCTGAAGGACCTGACAGCTGAGTTTGTTTGCTCCACTGGACTTCATGGAATAAATCCTATTTCAGTTTGCATCCCTGAGAAAGATGAATTTAGTATGTGACTCATTCATCATATGTTAATTAACCTATTCTCCTTTCAGTAATTCTGGGATTATTGAAGTACTTGGTGCCTGGTCTAACTCAGAGAGTGAGGTTTATCCTTGTGGATGTCATTGTTCAGGATCTTGTCAGGTCAGTAAAAATAAGCTTCTGGCATAAATCTTCAGATAAAATTTGAAATAGAATTACTTTAAAATACCCTAAGTCCCTTTTGAGGAAAGCATGTGTGACTGTGAACTCACATGGAAAGCCAACACTACACAGGTTTTTGAAGCTTATAAATTACCTGCCCCTTCTTTAAAGAAATGATTGCAAATTACTATTACTTGATATTTTTTTGTTGATTGCTGTACAGTAAGATCCTGAGAATAGCACATGTGACAGTTGAGTAAGCAGCCATCTTATTCTACAGTAAGTGAGCATTTTGGTTGCTCTTAAGTGTCCACATTGTTTCTTGAAGTCTGTCTTGTGTATTATTACTGTAATCCTTGCTACCTTGCTCCTCATGTGGCCTTGGCACAGCTTTTGGGAATGAATCCTGGAACCAGTTTTGAGTTCCTGCAGTGAAATGATGATCTTGTTGGTTTTTGCTGGGGTCAGATTTCCCTTGGTGATGTCTGAAGTTCACATTTGCTTCAGATGAATCCCATTTTGTTTCCTCCCACACAAGGCTGAGAGCTGAGACAGCTCAGTGGGCTGTTGGTGAAAAGTGCACTAAGCTAATTAGAGGTGACAAAGGTGGAGCAGTGTTGTGGGGCCTTGTGCTGAAGAGAAGATCTGCCAATAATCTTGAGAGAATCTGACTAAAAGAAAGCTTGCTCTAGCTGCTGTTGGGGTGAACTAGGGAACTCATGCAGAAAGGTAAGCTCTGTGGCCATGTGTGAAACACCAGCCCAGCTTACAGGCCTCCAGAAGCAGTTTGTGTGGGTATTAGGCAAGAAGAAGGGTAGTGAAATGTGTGGAAATTGAAGAAGTATCTGAATTTAAGAAATAAGTTTAGGTTTCCTTACTCCCACCTTTGTCTTGTGTGTGGGAGGTTTTCCTGAGCTCTGAAGCTCCTTCTATAAATCTCTCTGTATATGCTGCTTAGGAATATACATGTGAAATAAGACAGCATGGCTGAAGTTATTTTAGATCCTAATGTGTAAAGGGAAACAGTGCAAAAATAAGGAAGAATGGATGCTATCAGTTGCATGAGAGCTTTTTTCTCCATTCACTTTCTGTTGTGAAAATGCAACAGGTGTTCTTCTGGCTTTCTCTTCTGTTTCACTGACACTTTCAGAAGACAATCAGAATTGTGAAAAAGACTTGTGGAATGTGTTTTGCTTAGGTTGTCCACGAAATTCATGTGAAAAATAAAACTTCTGTTTGTCGTCTTTTGGAAGGTCAAAGGCTGCCTCCAACTGAAATTTCCAGCACAGATCTCAGTGTGCCCAATGTAACTCCTTTGAGTACTGATCCTATGCCTGTCTCTGGTTAGCTTTGCAAGAATGAGTAATTGTATCTATGTGGAAGGTAGGTGTGTTAAATATGAACAGCAAAGTAGCTTTCCTGTTTGGGATCAGGTTTTTTTTGCATGTGTGTGTGTGTTTAAAAAATACCTGAAGCTTAGACACAGTGGCATTATTGGAGAAAAAAAAAAATAAGGGCTGCATTCTCTAAAATAGAAAACCCCCCAAAACTGAAAGGAACAAAAAAACCCATCTGGAATTCTGTCAATTTAATGGGTTATTTTTAAAATTGCAGTGTTTATTTCCACCAACATTTTATAACCACAGGCCTTGCACTCTTGATGGTTCTTTGAGTGTGCCTTAATGATTAAGGAACCTTTCCATCTGCTGTGAAAACATTCCTCTGCACTTGAGTGTCCTTCATTGCTCAAGCTGCTTGGCCAGACTGGACTTGATGATTTTCTTAAAAGCTAGCTGATAAACTTAAGAGCATTCTTTGCATTTGTGGTGTTAGATGAGATCTGGTTTAATAGAGTATTGCAGATGTTGCTAAGCTGACAGGCACAAAATCCCTGCATTTTGTTCCCCTGAGCAGTTTCCTCTCTGGCACCGAGTATTGGCTTCTGCTGTGTTTTTGAAGTGCTGCTTTGCTGATTGCAGTAGCATCCTTTTTGTAGGAGCAGGTTGCAGACTTGACCCAGTTTATTTTTTTCAAACATACTCAGGAGAAGTTGAAACACTACCAAATGCATGTAAAAACAGTGAAACAAGAATGTGTTTAGGTAACTCTTACTATAATCTTAGTTTGGCTTCAGGTAGGATTCCTGCTTGCTATTGTGTGATGTGGTTACATGAAGGGCAGCCCCTCTTGGAACATGTCTGCAACATTCACTCCAGGGTGCAAAAAGTATTCAAGGATTCATTGCCCTCAGGCATGTGTAATGTGGAAGACATCCACCTGGGAGTTCACAGATTAAATTCTTGGGTTATCTTCTGTGCTGGGGAAGGAAGTGTTTGCTGTTTGAATAGCATATTACAACACATTAGCCCCAAGGTTTGCTGTGGAGATAATTGTATGGGGCACCAGGATTCTGTAAAGTCTCTCAGATGTGTTTTGGTTGTTTTGTTTGAAGCTCAAGTAACTGATGCAGTGAACAACTGAAGAAAAAAATAAACCTCTAGTAGGTTCTGTTTGTTCAAAGATCTTGTTTCCTCTACTGACCCTTTTTCTGAACTGTTTTCACTGCTTTACCTGTTACAGAGCTGGTTCTTGCCTCTGCCTCTCAGAGGTGAAAATTCTCTGTCTGTCACAGTTGCTTCTGGTGTGTCTAGGGGAAGATGAGGACTTAGAGCTCTGTTTGGGGATAGAGGTTACCATAAAATGCATTTGTTACTCTCCTAGTTACTGGATGGGGAGCTGCTTGCTGCCCTTGGAGCGTATGACCTTAGTGTCGAGAGTGGAACAGGTACCGATGTGCGCACACCACTCGAGTGCCAGGCACCAAGCTCCTGAAGGCAGATGTTTGCCAGCAGACTTCCTGTCTCTATCTTGCCTCCTGAGCCTCAGACATATGTGTTAGTAAAAAGGAGATAATGATATATAGCCTTGAATTACTCTGTATGTGCACGATTTCACTTTGTCAACTATGAGACACCAATGTGGTGCAAATTTATTGGTGAGATTCTGAGTCTGTGAGCACTGCTGTAGCACATACAAACTGTGATTGTTGTCTGATGGTTGGTAATCTTTTCTGTTTGGTTTTGGGTTGGTTTGGTTGGGTGCTGGTTTTGTTTGTTTGGGGTTTTTTTCTGCTGAGCTGGCCACAGGCTTCAAAACTATCTTCCATTTTTCCTTAGCTGAGGTGATTTTTGCCTCTTATTATTTTGCCTAGTCCATGAAGGGTCAGCATGTGTCCCTTTGCTGTTAGCTGTCATCTCCTGTTGAAACTGAATGGGTTGCCTGGTAGTGTCAGATACACGACTGTTTGTCATAATCTGAAGTCTTTTTCCTAGAGCTGAGAAGCAAATTGCTGAATAATTTCATATCTTAGCTTATTCCTAAATGTCCCTGTCCCATGTCCTGTTATGTCACACTACACATAGAGCTGGCTGACTGTGGGAAGTCAAGAGACAAGTTACTGATCGCTCTACCTGAAAACATCTGAAAAGCAAATCTTTTATCCAAAGATTTCATGGTAGCAGTAACAGTAATGATGGTTCCATGTTCCTTAAGCATTTATGTTGTATTTATTAGGAGACAAAGATGAAGTATTTGCATTTCAAGAGGTTTGCACTTGCACTTTATAGCCAGGTGGCTTGGATTTGAATTCTTGTGGTGGTAAATGTCCAAACCTGCATAGATCTAGTATACTGTGTGTGACTACAGCCACTCAGTGTTTCACTGTAACCCCTCAAATGGCTTCACTTAATCAGAGGTTTCACTCTTTCCTTCAAAGAAGCTTAAAGGCAATGTAAAATATTACATTTTTATTCCCATGATGACACTGGCTTTTAATAGGTTTCAGGTCTGATCACAAGCCTGATCACAAGTTCCTCTGTACCAAGAAGTCTTATGTTGATGACTGCAACACCTGATGTGTTGTTGACAGCCTTTGTGTTACTGGGTTTGGCCTGGCTTTTCTAAGCAGGCTATAACCTAACACTCAAGATATTTTTTTATGTAAAGCTGAATGAAGATGTTCCCTATGCTTTTCCCAAGATCAGTTTTAATGGCAGAATGATACCTGCAGAGGTATGCATTGTTGTGTTTGCACTCTTAGGAAAGAACTTGATCTTCCAGAAGAAGAAGAGCCATTAAATCTAGCAGCAGCCAACAGAGTGATTATGTTATTTTCATTACAGACAGCATCTCAGGGCTTGGACCATCTCTGTGCTCTATTGGTTTTCCCACTGGTTCCCTAGTGCAGCTGATACAAGATTCCATCAGTGCACTGCTTGTGTACATGGAGCAGGATGTTCAGTCTGCTGCAAAGGGCACTGGCACGGAACAACTTGGCCTTAGGTGCCAGTCAACATCCCTGTGCACAGGCTTTCCCAAACCAAGGGTTCTCAGCAAGCTTCCTCTTTGTGGCCCACCCTGTGGGTTCCTCTGAGTGCTCCTTCTGAATTTTTTTCTTCTGGGAGATGCAAGTAAGATGGAAGCAGAGAGAGCTTGGAGAGAGATGCAGGGTGGAAGTCCCAAACGAGCCACATAACTTCTACAGTCTAATGTCACCCTGTTAATCTGATATGAGCAGATGACTGGATCATCTGCTTTCAGGTTGCAATAAAATCTCTCTCTGGCTCTGAATTATCCATTGCTGTAAATATCATCTTAAATTTTGCAAGAAATCTTTGATTAATTGTTTCCAAGTCACAGTGGTTTGGATTTCAGTTTTTACCCTTGCACGCCTAGGAAAAGTCCTTGCTTAGCTCCTGGTGCTCTGAGATCTCCCAGTGTACTGGTGAGGTTACTCAAGGTGACTCTTCCTTCAGGACTTTGCCACAGGAGTCCTACTTTTTTAATAGGGGTCTACTTTGTGCTGCAGGTGCCATGGGGGAGATGTATTCATTCAGCTTTGAAGTGTCCAGTTAGCACTTCAAGGAGGAAAGTTATGCTTAAAAAAGTGAAAAATAACACACTCTGAAGTGTTACTTTGCCTTTTTAACTTCTCCCCATTCTTCTATTCAAAGGAAATAACTGGGTAAAAAACCCAAAGAAATCAGGAAGAAAATATGGGCCTTTTGCCACTCATTCTGCATGGCCAAGAGTCCTCCTGAACATATATTGGGGAAGTTTTTTCTTTTTTCCTTGAAACAGTTATAAATAAAATGGCAACAAAATTGACAGGTTTATTTTCACGTAGCTCTCCTGTGGATAAACTTGTTCTTTTGATTTGACTTGACACATGACTTCTGTCTGTCTGGTTCTGCAGAGATCTCAGTGTGTCACTCTAGCAGATCAGCTGTAAGGCTGAGGGATGTTTGGGCACGTGGATTTTTCAACATTTACCTTTTGCTGCATTAGGAATGCATTTCATTTTTGCAAGGATTCAGCAAGTTTCTTTTTCAAGTTTTCAGCTGCATTCACAGCATGTAGGGTACTAGTATTGTTAAAGGCTGACAAATTCAACTGTGGATTCACACCTAAGTAAAAACAATAGTACTTATTCACTCATCAGCCTGAGTAGCTTATCATTTAATATCAGTGCTGTTATCAGATAATTGTCTCTTGTGAAGTGCTATGCCAAGTGCAGTGTGAACTCAACGCTGTTGACTGTAATGGAATGATAATTCCCTTAAGCCTGCAGAAGTTAGATCTCTGCTTTTCTCTGGTGAAGAATACACAGTCTTCTGAGGATCAGCTGTCTTGGTGCAATTTTAAACTTTCACTGTAGAAAATCTGTATTTTTTTAAATGGGGAAATGTTGAGTTACCTTATACAAAGCATAGCTAAATACACTGCATTAAACCAACTGGCTCTGTCTGCATCAGTAAATAGAAGCAATAGGGGTGGCTTTGGGGAGATGTGCTATAGTGTTTTAATGGTTGGTTTTGTCTGGCTTCAGCTGTTAGCCATTGGTTTTCTCTGGGTCCTTCCTTCCTGGATGAATGAGTTCACTAATATCCGGTGTTTTCTCCACATGAAGATATTTATAACTCTGTCACCTCTTCATCTTCTTGGTAAGTGATTCCAAGTGTGCCCATGTGCCAGGCTTTGAAGTACATCTTCAAGACATATGCTTCCTGGTTTGACAGTGCAGAGAAATACTCTTGACCATTGCTAACCTGTCAGTGGGTTTTACCTGGGGAGAGGCAGTGTGGAGGCTGCTGGGGTCCTTTAGCACCCAGCCTGTTCTCACCAGGGTTGTGTCATGAATAGTGAGTTCCTGTGCTGTTTCATAGGCTTCAAAAGGTGCACTTATCTCCCTCTTCTTTTCTTTTGAAAGATTCTTTTACAGTCTTCAGTAGTAGCATAGAATATTTACAATATTTGGATAAATGGCTAATCCTTCTATCTGTACTAGTATCTGCCCATTGTAAAGGTAAATGACTCTTGTATCATGGGGTGACCTTGTCTCCAGTTCTGTCCTCCCTTTGTTTTCCTTTCTGTCAAAAACCTGAATGAAGCAGTGTTTGCAGTATGTTTAGAAAGTTGGGTTCTAGCAAACAAGGATGCTTTTGCTTAGAGGATGCTGCCAGCAGGGTCTGCCTTGCTGCAAGCCAGGTTCCTTAAGTCAGGCACACCCCCTGCCTTAGCAGCTCAGTGAGGACAGTGGTCACCTGTCAAGATACCTGTGTACAGTTATGCAGGAACATGAAACAGTGTTTTGGTTTTGTTCTGTCATTATGTCTTTTCTTACTGTGGACTTAAGACTTGTGCTACCGAAATGTTTGTTTTGCTGTCTCTTTTTCCCAGCTCTCATAACACCTTACTGCATTCTATCACCTGAAGTATTTATAATTAAGGAATAACCTTGGTTTTCTTCAGCTTCTTCCAGTGGGATTTGGTTCTGTTTGCAGGTATTAAGAAATGAATGAAGAAATCTTTCCTTTGGGTGCCAGTTGCATTGCATTTGGCCATTTTCATTGGTATTGGGTAGTAAGAGTGAGGAAAGGTATGAACAGCATGCAAAACAATGATGCTGTGTCAGGTCAAGAATGAGAAACTAAAAAAGCCAAGACTAAGGTGTTTATTGCATCTGTGTGATCTGTTCTAGGGAATCCTGCTATGGCAGGGGGATTGGACTAGATGATCTTTCGAGATCCCTTCCAACTCCTAATATTCTGTGATTCTGTGATAAGAGCAGATATGAAATACCTGACTGACAGCAACGTTGGCTGAGATGTGCCCAGGTAACAGGTGGACAATACAGTGTGGAATCAGTGTGAATGCAGCCTGTCAGAGTTTAGGTATTGTCTGTTTCTGACTGTTCTTTAAAGAAGGAATTGAAGGAAATTTGGCTTACTGTATACCCAACTATTAATTTATCTGCCCTAAGTTAGTTGGAATAATGGACCTCTGACTGAAAAGTTCTAAAGGCCTTGAGTAAGAGAAATAACTCTATGGATAATCCAAATTCCTTCAGTTTGTTAGCATAGCCTGTTATTTTGTTGGAAACTGCTGTCACTGCAACAACAATTTCTGTTCTTCTGGAAACTGTTTAGTTTCTGTGGCATCTGGCAGCGTCTTCAATGAGTCTTCAGTTGTATGGGGTGGAAATATAACCAAGTTCCATCTGCTCAACATGTGCTTTCTCCTAGAAGTGGGGCACACATGCAAGTGTATTTCTGATGTCCATAAACAGGAGACCAAGGAAACCCACAGTATTAAGCCAGACTCTTCTGGAATGGATTTTAACATCTTAACCACAAGAAGCAATTGAGCCCCCTCCCTGCCCTCTCCCCCCCTTTATTTTTCCTGCTGACCCACCCACGTGCTTATTGTGGTACATTAGGTTTTGGAGCTCCTTTTTAAAACCTTCCTTAAGTTTCCTGAAAAATCAAATGAAAATGGATCCTGGAGACTGTAAAGGAAACAGGGAAATTGCTAATGATGCTGCAGCAATCCAGTTCTGTTTACAGCACACATGGGAGTGTTGAAAATGGTCTGCTGAAGAAAGGTAGACGCTTAGCTCACAGAAGTGTGTCAAGCAGAGGTAAAAGGCTTGGAGCAGCAGCAGAGTTAACTGGAGCACTACCAGATTTTTCCCAGGCTGCCAAGAGAATATAGTTTGAAAGTGTGTCAGTGGCTTCAGGTAAAACTGCCTTCCAAGGTCTCCTGTCATGCTCCTGATGATCTCTATGCTTGCAGGGAGCATGCCAACTGCCTCACTGTGGCTTCATGCTGGAGAATCACATTCCCCGCCTGCTTGCAAGCCCTTTGCTCTCCTCAGGCTGCCTACTCTGTAGAAAGCCCCTCAGTCGTGAGGGAAATCTGACTGCCTCTGCAACATCGAGGTTCTGCCAGGCATATTTCAGGTAATGACTCCCATGAGTTAGAAAAGTACAGGGTAAGTGTACAGAGCAGTTCTAGAAAAACTGTAGCACCCATATAGCCATCATCACTGAAGCTTAACTAAACAATCAGTTGTTTCTGAAGATCAGACCTTTTTTATTCATTGCCTTTCTTTATCAGGCCTGCAATAGCCTCTCCAGTCAAGCTGGTCGAGGAGGCAGACCTCAGGCTGGTTACTGGTATGGCAATAACAGGCATTACCATCCACAGTGGCTTTCTGTTTTCAGTAGTTGATTTGCTGCCTTGGTTATTGTGTAATAACAATAATTCTAGGAAATGCTTCTAATGTGAAGCCATCAGAGAAGCTAGTTTTTGTTTGTGTTGTGTTTTTTGGTTGGGTTTTTTTTTGTTTTCAAACTCAACTGAGCCTGCTCCCAGTTTTTTGGCAAAGTGCTACCTCATCTGCAGGCCCCTCGCTGTCAAAGGGATGCTCAGACTTCTCAAGGCTTCAGCAGTTTTGCATAATTCAGACATGGTAAAGAAATGATAGGTTTTTCTTATTCTACAAATATTTGGATTGTTCTGTGAAGCAAATAGGCAATATTTTAAGTTGGGTAATAGGTAGAGTCCTGTAAAACAGCCAATTCCCACTGCCATGTTTGCTAACTGAGTAGGCCCTGCCTGAGTCTAGGGTTCAAGCTGCTGCTCCAGGCAGGTTTCTGGGAGGTTTGTGTCATATCTCACAGCCTCATGTCTTTTCAATGTTCCAGGGTATCCTAAATGGCTCTGTATGCCTTCATTTAGGTAAAATCAAATTCCAAACTGTGAAACAGTAAGACAATCTAGGGCAGCAAAGCACTCCAAGTCTGCCAGAGCCTCTGTGGTTACAGAGGGTCTTGTGTGTGAAGTATTCACGTGTTGCAGTGATGAGTGACAGGGTATAGGAACACTAAGGTGAAAGATGGGTAGTTTGTACTGTAAGGCAAGAACAGAGGAGGTGGTAAACCCAAAATACAGGCTTGGGAAACATTTGTTTTACTCTGTGATGTAGTTCTCATTGTACAATAATTTTGAAGCCTTGGGTGTGATTTGTGGTGCTTGAGCTAATGTTACCCTTTATGGAGTCAAGTGGGCTACTGCTTATTGTGTGTGTGGGTGTTCAGTGTCTAGATCCTGGACTCTAGAGTTAAAGCATCCAAAATCAGCTCTGGAACCCTTCCTTACTGAAGAAACTAAGCCTTGCAAAGCCATGGAGCTTTACTAGGAAGAACATGAAACTGACCATCAGCAAGGCAGAATCCAGAGGGATTAATTTCCTTCACTGGTGGTGACATTAGACCTCCTGCAGTAATCAGTCCTTGTACTCAAAAGGAATTTCACATTATAACCACACAGGTTGAAGTGTCCTATGCACAAATAAATAGAGGTACTAATACATTTGTTATGAGTCAAAATATTCAGCTAGTAAATTTTTAGCTGTCAGAAATGTGTATTGTGTTGTTCCAAAGAGCTGGGTGCATGATATCACAAAGCCTGGGCTTTATGCTGAACCTATTCATTAGCTTTTAACTGGCAGAAAGAGCAGAAAAGGCTTATCTTTTTGGTTGCTTTATGCACCTAGCTGAACAGTAAAATTTCCATAGAAGTCAGAATCAGTGCCTTAAGAGTAGTTGCAAAAAAGTAGAGGCAGCTTTTAGGGACTGCAAACTATGTTGTCAAACTTTAATGTTCTTAAGGCATTCAGGCAGTGACTGGCTACATGCTGTGTGTATGTTTGGATGATCAGCATCTTTCTCTGGATGGTCCTTTCCAGCAGAGAAGCAGAATTCTCTGAATTAAAGGTTCATTGGGGATTCCTTTGGCTGCAGTAGGCTGCAATACAAGGAAGCCAATACCCTTTTGGTATTGCTGTCTGTGGAGAACTTAGAAAACAGTGTAAATTTTTGCTCTTTTGGGGAAACAAGCTGACAAAATTGGCTTCATAATGTGTGGTAAAAAATGTGAACCAGTTTTTTTTGTCATTATTAATAACATTCCCTTTTAAAATGATGAGCTAAAGGCAAAGGTTTTTCACTCAGAGGGTGGTTGGGGTCTGGAACAGCCTCCCCAGGGAAGTAGTCTCAGCACCATGCCTGATGGAGTTTAAGAAGTGTCTAGATCATGCTCTCAGGCAGGGGGTGTGATTCTTGGGGTGTCCTTCGTGGGTTTAAGAGCTGGACTCAATGATCCTATTGGGTCCCTTCTGGATCCAGCAATAGATGATAGTAACATGGGAGAATTTAATCTTGTCTGACAGAGAATTACCTGTACTGTGAGGTTTGCTTACTCAGTCCTCTTTTTCAAGAGACTATGGTAAGGTTTGATGAATTACTGGTAGGAGTTGGCTTCCTTATTCAGCATTTTAACCCTAACCACTCTGGGCATGTTCAGAAGTTTTGTGCAGTATAATGACTGTTGATTACTTTCTGGGAGGGTGTTTGTTTTGTTAAGTCCCTTTGTGCTTTTTTTTGGGTACTTGTTGAAAATTATTTCTCTCTGCTCTTGTTATTCTTGGACATTAATGCAATTAAGTACTGCAGGTTCTCCTTCAGTTGTACCAGCCTTGTCTTTTCATGTGTGTTCAGCCCCATGTCCCTAAACCATTTATGGGACACTGGATTTCACCATAGTGTTGCTTGTGAGGCTGCCATGTTATCATTGCTTGGTTTGTCAGCATCATTTTTCAGTGGTCCTTCAGCTCTTGATGACAGTACTGATGTTAGAAAAGTTATGCTCCTTCCCCTGAGGTAGTGACTTGGTTGAAGCTTGAAACTTGGAGGAAGCATTTCTTGAAGAAGGGCCTTTGCCAGTCCTTATTCTATTTGTTTTTTTTTTTTCTCTCTTGTTTCCTTGTGCTTGCTCTGTGAAGTTGATTAACTTTGAGTAGCCAATGTCCTTGATGTTATTGCCCTTATTTTTATGTATTTTATTTACTGTAATTGCCCACTTGTGGAAATGGCAATGATCCAGGTGTATGAGAAAAGAGTTCTTTGGTCCCAGGCTGCTGGCCTTTGGGGGTTGCTGGTGGGTTTGTACTATCTAATCCCTGACCCTTGTTAGCAGTAGGGAACTGGAGAGAGGGCTTTGTCCTCTCCCATGTGTGGTGCAAAGGTGACAACAGCTGCTCCCAGTCGAGGAGTGCTGGGGGGACACTCTGCATGCACATGGCAGCTGCTGGGTGTACCATCACAACTCCAGCTTGTGCTGGTCTCCTTGGCCAGTTCATTCAGTAAGATTGCATTTCCTAACACAAGGCTCTTAATGTGTAAGGTTCCTCTCCTGGAATTTTCTTCTAATTTCTGCTCAGAGAAGTTGTTGGTAGAAAGATAAATCTGTTGGTATCCTCAGGATGTCTCAAGTGCCAAAGCTTTGTGGTGTTTGCTTTTTACCCTCCCCTCTGTAGTTCACAGGCATTATTTCCTAGTTGTCTTTTTTGATATGCCTGGGATTTACAGTTCCCTGCAATCAGAGCCTGACTAATGATGTTGCAGTAGTGATCATAACTAGTTCCTTCTGTGATAGGAAGGGGTGCAATCCAGCTGATACAAGTAATGATTGTGTCTGTAGCTAATATAATATAAAAGCTTCACAGCCTTTCATGGCTGGGGTCTGCTTTTATTTGTAGCTTCTCTGTGACAGCTTTATTTGACTTGTCAGCTTTGACTTTTTAGCCCCATGACTACATGTAGGACACAGCTGTATTTGATGGTAAGACTGCTCTGAAAATGGCAAGAGGAGAGGGTAAACAGGGACAGTGGAAAATGCCTTTTGGAGTTTGCTGCTTCAGCTGCTGAGAAATAGGACAGCCTGTGGATTTGCTGCTGTAGGGGACAGAGCAGTGAAGTTTAAGAAGAGTTCAGTTCAATCTAAAATGTAAATGACAATATGCTTATGTGAAGCAAATATATGTATATATGTATAACTGCTACATATATATATATGTTACACATGTATGTGTAACTGTTACACACTTCTGAGCACTGTATCTTAGTGACTAGAATATGGGAGGAATCTATTTTAATCTGGACAAGTTTTTAGCATGGATATTCAACATTTTAGTAGCTTAATGTTTATGCAGTTAACTTATGGTTTAAATCAAGCCTGGCTGCCTTACTGATACAGGAAGTTTCAGTAAACCACCAACACAGTGTATTTAGAAATAATTTCATATTACCCATGTTAAGTAAGATGTTAGATTTATGAAATGGGTGGGGGGTGTTCAGAAAGGTCTGAAGGTAATATCTGGGTTCATTAAGCCTGTTCTGTCTCTGTTCACCAGCTGGGAAGAGGTGAAGAGGTTTGCCCATTAACAGGCCTTCTGATTTGGAGATGGATTTCACCTGCTGGTAGAAGAGGAGTTAAAGCCAGGGGGCAGAGCAGCTCTCTTCCTTCTGCTCTCTTTCAGAGAGTCGTGTGGTTTTCTTTCTGGAGTGTTGGAGGCTGCTGTAGTCACTTCTTCTGTAAGTCTGAGATCAGAATTCTTACATTAGAAGCCCATTTTTTGTGAGTTTACATTTTAATCTTGTTGTAAAATTTGTTTGGAATGTGGCAGCTTCAGAGGCATGTTACCACAGATATCTGCAGTCAATGCTGTCTTGTGTTTCTTTGTTCTTGTTTTAGTACTAGAAGTAGGGAATTTTTCTTTCTGAATCCAGGATTTAGGCTCAGCCTAAATGCAGTTTCCCCTGTAGTTTTAGTGATGGCTGATGTTGGATTTTCCAGAGCTGGTCTGTTTAATTGTATTCTTGTAAGATAAAACAGTGGGAAATTATATTCTCTTAGGATTTTTCACTTTAACAAAGCCATTAGCTTGCTCATATTGCTGGGACTGGTTTTTTTAGTTAAACTACTTCAGTACTTAAGGACTCCAAGGTGTTGAACAGGACAACAGTTTAAAGCCCCCACATTCTAGGGGAGAGCTGGTAAGCTACTCACCAGTAAGGCTGTAATGACTATGCAAGGCAAATTGTCAGAAATGGTGATGAAGACTGAAATGGAGAGGGAATGAGTAAGGGTGTGCTGCTGGGGAACAAGCAGCATAGTGTGTGCATGGGGAAATCCTGCCCCATGTGTTGGGCAGAGTTACTTGAAGAAAACTGCAACCACATAAATTAAGGTGGTTTGGTTGGTGTAGAGGATTTGCTGTTTACATAGCCTTTTCCAAAAAAGGAGGAAGAAAAAACTGTTGCTGTACACCAGCTAAAAGTACAAAAGGGCCTCAGAACTGGCTTCTGTTGACATCCATAAATCCAGCTTTTCACTTGTGTGCTGACTGTTCCTAAGAGCTTTCTGTAGAAAACATCATGTAAAAAGCAGTGAATAGTGAGTGCTTGCAGGGGAATTAAGGTTGTTCAGCCAGGGTTGAGTGAATCTGGTCCAGAAACACTGCTTTTTTGGTCCAATGAGCAAAATAGAAACTGAACTATGTTCTTCACCACTGAGGCTGTGTGCCACCCTGTGTTGCATTATGGAATTTCCAGGGGTGCAGTTTCAGTTTGGGAGGAGTTAATTCAGTGAGCACTTGAATCCAAATGCTTTCCTGAGCTGTGTTTCTGATAACACTCTCAGGATAAAAATCTGAGTCGTTTCTTCATGGTTTTCAGGCTGTTTTATGCATCTCATTACATGAAATTTCAGAACCTGATGCAGAACAAAATTGCTGCAATTTTACTGTAAATATAGTTTGGTCAGGACTTGGTCTTTACCATCTCTAGAAGCTGTCCCAAAAGCCTCATGTGTGGCTTGGCACAGCTTAATGCAAGGGACAGTGTCTGTTTGGTAGAAGCACTTACTGGAACTGTGTGTGAAATGAACTGCTTCTCACCCAGAGATGTGATGAGACTTCTGTAAGTTCATGTGTAACCTGTTTCCACTGCATCTGTCTGTGCTGGAGCTGCAGCATCTTGCAGTGAGGGTTGAATATTTGCTTGGACTGGTTCTGGTTCCTGCAGCCTGTTTCACACTTCCTTGTGTAAATCTTCACCCTGGGAGTAACCTGAACCCTTGTGTAACTGGAAGAAGTGGGTAATGGATGGAGCTGGGGAACACCTGGTGTTAAACAGGCTCAGCTGTCTGCAGCAGGGAGAGTTGGCTCCTGTGCCCTGTGACTTTAGTGATCTAAAGCTTGAGATGATGTAAGGTGCAGCCAAACACTGCAAGTCTCTGCACGTGTTGTGAGGGGAAGTAACCAGTGAGAGAAGCAAGAAGGTAATTAGGCCTGATAGTGCTCATTTGCATATGCCTAGTGTCTGTGGTCATTGAGGAAATGCCTGTCCAAAAATTCCTGCTTGCCAGTCCATAGGGAGAAAACAGTTTCTTGGTAATGATGACAAATTGTCAGGTCTGGCACTCAGTTGGCTGTGAGTGCCTCTGTTGTTTTTGCTTATGGAGCTGTAAGACAGCTTCTGAAAGCCCCAGCAGCAGTTGGGAGGAGAGGGAATCTCTCACTGCCTCACCTACACATGTTCCACTCATGATACCCAAGAGCTGTGTGCACGTGTCTTTCACTGCAGGTTCTTCATGAGTGCCTGTCAGTTTGTCTTTAACCTCAGGGATTCAAGGGCTTAGGCTTGGAATTCTTTTTCAGAAGCTTTTACTGTAGGACATATACTTTTGAAAGCGAAGTATACCTCAAAGTAGAAATTTTTGGAGTGCTGAATACTGTACAAAGCAATTATTTTGGTAACATATCCCCTCCCTGGAGCCCACTCTGCCTTCTAAAATGGGTTTAAACAAGCAAAACCCCAGCCAGGAAGAGCTTTTGTCTATTTCAGTGCTCCCTTGAAAAAGACTTCATGTCTTTAGGTCAGACGTGCTCAAAAATGAGTCTTGGGGCAGAAAATATATACAGCTATCAGTGCTGTCTGTGTTTATGCTGCTGAGAATGCAGTGCTGATAGGAAGTGTTAGGCATAACCACACACTCTGATACAGTCACTGCAGCACCTTAAATACCTGAATGTGTCAAAACACTGGGAGCCATCAGGAAATACTATTTTATGGTTTAGATTTGTAAACCTTGATTGATCTAATGATGCTGTACAGGTCAAAAGATCTTATTCTAACAGTGTTTTTCTTTAATCCTGCAAAGCATAACTCAAATGATTTAAAGACAAAAAAAGAAGGGGAATTATATGCTCAAAAAACCTTGTACTGAAACATGAAACTGTTCAGACTATAGTTGTGAACCAGCCCTTTCTACAGTGTAAGCAGCTAGAGGTCTGAGTGTGAGAGGCAGAGATGAGCTACAGAAACATAAACTTGGGTGTTCTCACTCCTTGACTTTCAGCATCAGAGCAATATTAAAATCTGAATGTTCCCCTTGCTTGTAGTTTCTTAGGCAAATTACCAGAGCTTTGGAAGGTCCTGCCATTGGTGGGGGTTTCATTCTAGTTCTGATTCCAAGGCATCTTCAATTGTAAAGCAAAGTGTGCATGCTAGAATTAGCAGAGCTTGTCTTCATTTCCTTCCAAATATTGAGAGTGCTCTGTAGCTGGTTTGCTGATATTAACATCTGCAACACTGCTTCTTCAAGGAATGTAATTAATATTATTCCATGTAGAATTAAATGTCCCTCTAGTGATTTATGACCTGATGAACTGCTTTCTGAACCAGTGCTCACACTAAAGGGTCAAGGTTCAGCTCTTGAATGATGTTAGCAACTCCAGTTCAGTGCAGGGTCTTTGTAGTCAGGCACTTGGAGCTGTGTAGCATGTTTTGTAAATAAAATACTTGCAAAACTGTGGCTTTAAGTCTCATGTAACTAAATGCATGAAGGGATATGGCTTTGTAACAGCAGTTGGGGTATTGCTTGTTCAGAAAAACTTGTTTTGCCATCACATACATCTTGCCTCTCCAGATTTCCAGTAAGTCATCATTACCTCTTACTTTAAACTCAAACTGCTTTCAAACACCCAGCCAAAAAAGCAATGCATCATCAAAACACATAAGCACTGAGGAAAAGCAAACTAGAGGCTTCATTCAAAAGCTCTGCAAAGGAAAATCTGAACTGAATTTCTTGGAAGCTTCAAAAATCATTAATCTTTCCCACACAACAAATGACATAATAGAAGTAAACAAAGGAGTTGATTTGGGTATCATTTTCAGAAGCAGTTTAGGAGGTGCAGGCTGCACATAATTACATCAGCAAGATGTAAGAAATGATGTTTTTGCCTTCAAGTCAGGTTCTCTGTTTAGGTGACTTTTGTGGACAGTCTCTCAACTGAAAAGCAAATGGGAGTTTGTAAGATACACTGAGATCTAGTGTGCAACTTCCTAGCTGAAACCACCTGTAAAATAAGCTTGTGTCTGTATTTTCACTTTATTTTTCTTAGAGGGAAAAGACTCTAATGCTGTTTTCAGACCACCTTTGGTGGTTGCAGGGCAGACACTTCCCTGCTTCAGCTGTCAGCCTGTGGGGCTGTCAGTTTTCAGGTATTTGGTAAAGCAATGGGCAAGATCCCAGCCCACTTCCAACAGCTAATCCAGTCATGATTGGTGCTCTGAGAACTTCTCTTGTGCTTTGCATCAATCAACAAGGCTGCTGAACTGTCTCTTTGGTCTGTCCTTTAGTTCTGTCACAGAGGAAACTTGTCTTTCCTTTTCCCCAGCACTTGGGGAAGCTCACAGAAGTTACCTGCAGGAGCAGCCAGTGGCTGTGCTTGGATTTGTGTCACTCCCAGAGCACGAGGTGCCCTTGGCTCACCACAACACTCTGCAGTTCCCCACAGCAGGTTAGGTTTGGAGAGAAGAGAGGAACCTAAGAGTGAAGGAAAGCAGAAGATTGCCTGTCTGGGCAATGCTTATTTGTTTGTTTTCTGCTTAAAATATTTGAACCACCTTATGATTTTTGTAAAGGGGTCCAGGAAGGCAGAAGGGCTGCAAACAGGACCCATATGCTGCAAAACCTTAACTTCTTTTTCCCTTCTAAAAATGCTGCAGGTTTTCTAAATTACAGAGGACTTCTCCCTCCTATTTAACAGTTCAGAGCTCTGATCATCATAAGATGGATGAGGTGTGAGGTGTTCTATGAGGGCAAGATTTACTTCTGGGTAAATTTCAGATTCTTGGATGAACCAATTGCCAGGCAGCTTGTTTGGGGTTATGTGGGGAAGCTGAGTACTGGGCTACTTTTCATCAGACATCATAAAACTACTGTTTTATGCTTGCAAGCACACAGGCAGCAGCATGTGAACTCCTAATAACTGAGTTGTAGTTTTTGTGGGGTTTTTCTATGATGATGTATTTAAGGTGTTGGGCCAGACCCACAGGTTGTTGTCTGTGTAGCTCTGCTGCAGTTAATGAAGCTTTGCTGAGATGCATGACATCTCTATGGATGTGTGTGTGAGCTGGAAATGGGATTCACTCTTTTTTCCCCCCCTACCCTGTAAGAGCAGCTCAAGTTAGTGGTTAGGACTTAAAAAAACCCCAGCAACAAAAGACTTGAATAACTGTAAGTTGCAAAAAGGTTGTTTTCTGATAATGGAATAATTACTTAGACACAAGTGCCAAGGGGTAAGGAATTGATCATCCCAGGATAAAGATACTATCATATTTAAAAGAACACTGGTAGTTTATTTAGAAGATTATACTCATGCTCCCCTCCTCTGTTAGCTACTAAAAATCTTCATTATGTGTGGATGTGTTCTCTTCATCCATGTTTCCTCAGAGGCAGCCATAGCAGTGTTTCCAGTGTCTTCCTTCCTTGTCAGTTCAGCTGATAGATAGTTATTGTTCTTACCTTCAATTACCTTTTTCCAGGGAGTAAAAAAAAAAATCAGTCTTTCTTCACCCTGAAAACTTAAATTTATCAAGGAATTCAGGGGCTTTTGGAGCTCAAGACAGGTAACTTCCCTAGGCTCTTGTACAGGTAGGATGTTATTTGTTAGCTTTGACAGGCTGTACAATGCTTGAGTGCAGTGATTCCCACTTGGTAAGACTTCAGTATGCCTCTTGGATGAAGAGATCTTCATCTGTTGGGAACACAGCAGAGTTAACTGACAGAAGTGATTTGATGGCTCAGCAGAAAGAAGACACAAAGCCATGTTTTACTGTGAGCAAAGCATTTTCTGGCAGTTGGAGACTAAGTAACTATAATTAGGCAGAGACTTACTCTCTCAAATACACACAGAAATATTTTCTTTAGTCAATTTGTGCCCAAAAGTTTTTTCTTTTGTACTTTGGAATTCAGATCTAAACAAAAAAGATTAACAAAAGAAACCCTCAAGCTGCTCTGCATTCCCTTGTAATGCTAAGTATACTCCCTGGAAATCCACTCTCAGCCTCAGTGCATAGCATGTGCTTTGGCAGCAGTCTTAAAGCTTGCTTAAAGAAACTTCTGGAACATTTTGGGCAGCAGCTGTGAGCTTCAGGTAGTGGTTGTGATTATAGCAAGTTGTAACTTGCAATTTTCAGTTCTTTCTCAGGCCACTCTCCCAGCAGAAAAGATCTCAGCAGTGTTTTTTCTTTTTTTATCTGCTAACTGAGGCACTGCTTGAAAAATCTCTTCATGTTCATAGCCCTAAAATGCAAATGTTTTGGAGTTACTTGTGTATGGGGTCAGGATTCAGCCCACTATCTGAAATGATTTATTTTGCTGGTGTGCTGTTAAGTCCATGAACTGAGGGTATCCATGCTTTTCCTACCTGGCAGGTTGCAAATAGCTGTAATGTTTTCTCTCAAAAGTCTCAGGCACTTATCCCACCCTTTGTAGTGCTCCTGAGCATTTCTAGACAGCTCCAGATGCTTTTACTTGGTACTGCCTGTCTGCTATAATTTATCTGTCAGTGTGTCCACTGGACTTAAAAGAAGCTTTTAGGGATAATAGTAGTGCAGGGCTATTGCTTGGATTTGATGATCTTGAAGTTCCTTTCCAACTGTGATGGTTCTGTGATTCTGTAAGTTTGGTTAGGCCAGAGTTCACTGGATAAACTATTGTCTTTCAACAGAGCTGACTAGGGTGCCAAGACTTCCAGGCAGCTTTGGGACTTTTGGAGCAGTCCTGATGTTTTGAGGTGATGCCAGCTCATTAGAGGGATTACAGTGTGTGTTGGACACCCAGGGCCTCTTGGCAAGGGGAATGGATTATAGAATCATAGAATGGCTGAGGTTGGAAGGGACCTTAAAGATCATCTAGTTCCAACCCCCACCCCGCCATGGGCAGGGATGCCAATTACTAGACCAGGTCATCCAGGGCCACATCCAGTCTGGCCTTGAACACTGCCAGGGATGGGGCAGCCACAACCTCTCTGGGCAACCTGTTCCAGTGCCTAACTACCCTCCTGGTAAAGAAATTCCTCCTAATCTCTAATCTAAATTTCCCCCCTTGTAGCCATTGCTACATTTTGCCAGCCCAAACTTGTACTGGCATCCTCCTGCCCTGGGATAGTCCATTCAGCCCAGTCCCTGTTCAGTGGAACGCTGTGCTAAGCCATCAAGCTGTGCCACAGCCTGCCTGCTGCCACAGAAGTCTGCTCATGGTCCTTGGGACCTGTGCTTTGGTCTTTGGCCCAAAAGTTGTCAGTTTGAGTTCTGGAATAAAGCTGATCCTGGAACAGGTCCCAGTAGGCAGCTTGGATATAGTGGCCCATTTGTTAAGGCCACTTGGATTCAGTGGTGGTTGACTACTACCATTTTGGTTACCTCTGCAGATGTCACCTTGTGGTCTTTTTTGTGTTCTTCCACTGAGAGAATGAGGTGGGAAGTCAGGACAAGGTTCTGGGGGCTGTTTCCTGCTGGTAGCTCAGAATGCAGCCCTCCAGCTCTGCTTGTTGTGTTTGGGCTGGCTGCTTTGTGCAGCTTCCTTCAGAGCTCGAGCCTGTTTCAACTTGTGTCTTCTTGGGTCACAGCACACTGAAGCCTCTTGGTGAGGAGGCCATTGCACTTTCCATCTGCATTAGGGGCTTGGAGGTGAACATGTGAAATTCTATTCAATTTGAAGGCTTGTCTTTTCCAAGAGGGAAAACCTCCCACTGTGTTGGCAGGAGTGAGGAGAAGACAGGAGTGACTCCACCCCTTTTGTGTCTTATCAACAGACTCTCCCTTTGCTTATATGGAGAAGGGTGCTGATGCTGGGGAGCAGACTCAGTGGGCACTCTTCCCCTGTAGGTGTTAGGAGGCAGTCCCTAGAGCTGTATTTTAGAGCTAAGCCATAAGCAAATATGTTGGTTACAGATAATAAAAGATCAGGGCTGGTTTTTTTCCCCCCTGTCACTTTGGTAGAGAACCAGTTTCCAAACAGCAAATTACTTCAGTGTGGTGCAAAGGAGATTTGAAGTCTTCTGACCACCTGCAGCATCTAAGACAGATTTGTTGCAGTGCTGATGGATTCAAGAAATAAATGAGACAGCAGAAGCAGAGGGTGGCAGTGCTCAAGTCCAGAGATAACCTAGTCATCTGTACAGTCCCCATCCTAAATATTCCTTTGGTGAAATACTGAGGATGGCTATGCCTGGTTGGAAAAAATTAGCAGCTGTGTGTTATCTTTTTGGCTATGCTAGCTAGGCTGTGTGGAACTTGGCCTTGAGAGGCTGTGGAGATGAATGTGCTGAATGCAGTTTTGTGAAGAAGTTTGGCAATGTAAATTCTTCCAAATATCAAAACATGTTTATCACTTGAGACATGGATTTTGATTTTTACACAGTGGCTGCTCAGCACTTGTAGAAATGGGAATCCTAGAATGTTAGGGGTTAGAAGGCACCTAGAAAGATCACCTAGTCCAACCTCCAAATTCAGGGTCATGGAAAAGAAACAACTTGAGTTAACCATCTGTAGCCACCTCAAGAAATGTACACTGCTCTATTGTCTGCTCAGCTTTAAATCCAAGCATGCTGCTGAAAGATAACTAGATTTGTTGGGTTTAAGGGCAATATTGTTTAGGGGTTTTCAAAATCAGCTTATGTCATGTTATGAATAACAGTTGTTCCTAGCTCTCAAGCCTGCTGCACAGCAGACTTGTTCTAGAAAAACATCTTGTGCAGAGTGCTTTCCACTTTCTCCACTGCTATCAGAACCATCTCTGTGCTGGCCCTGAGGGACTTCTTCTAAGTGGGTCTTTGAGACCTAGCTCAGCTGCATGGGACTGCAACAAAGGCTGGATTGCCCAAAGAAAAATAATGTATTTTGCTTCAGGCATGCAGGCTGCTGGCAACCAGTGTTTTAAAGTGAGATTTCTGCTCTTGCTTCTGTCTTATTTCCTATTGCCAGGTCAGGAATAAAGGCTATTTAAAAATGCCTCCTTCTTCCTGTAGCCTCCAAGAGTATTTATTTTTAACCTTTGCTTAAGGAGTAGCTTGGAGATTTGGAGATAATGTGCAAAATTAGTGTATTAATTGACTGTGACTTCCTCTATGGTGATTTTTCTTGAAGTCAATAGGTCTCTGAAAGGATCACAGAATCCATTTTAAAGCTGCATTAGAAACTGACCTAGAATTTTTCATAACAAAAATAATAATGCAGCATAGTACTAGGGGGGAAAAAAAGGCATATACTAATAGTTAAGAAGCAAGGTCATAAAAATATTAAAAGTATTATTAGTTGGATAAGAGACTGTAGTCTGACTGCAAATCCCACTGGGTTTGAATAGACAACACTTGAGCCCAAGTAAAGCATAATTGTATCAGTTACTCTAGAAAATCATGTGGGTGGAGTATCTTGCTGTTAGGCTTCTGTCAGTCTCCTTTTAATGGTTTACTTGCTAAGACTTCACAAATAATTGGTGGGGGATCTTGAGTTGGGCAGAAGGATGAGGGACCTTAGGCACAGCACAGCTATTGGTGGTTCTCTCTGCCCTCAAATCTCTGACGCTTTCGGTGCAACTGACTGCATCTCTTAAAATCAGGCGTTAGAGTATCAGGAGTTTCATTGTTGTCAGTTTTCTTCTTGCCTGAGTAGTTCTGGGACTTAATCTCCTTTGATCACCTGGAAGATCTGTTGTCTTTATCAGCTACTAGATCCTTGACATGTTTCTTGTATGCTACCCATAATGAAACTTGTTGCTTTAAAGAAACACACCTGTGCCTTTCTCTTCTCAGCCTCAAGTCAGCCTGTTAAGGATTTTTAAGATGAACAATTAACTAGGTGAATGCTTGCAAACCAACACATTGTTCTTTAGGGAGCTTTTTTACCTCTTCCTCAGAGGTGAGTTGCATTACCTTCCTTAGGCACAGAATGACAGAATCATTATGGTTGGAAAGGACCCTCAAGATCATCTAGTCCAACCCATAGCCCTACACTACTCTTATCCCTAAATCATCCCCTGAAGAAACACATCTATCCTCTTCTTGAAAACCTCCAGGGATGGTGACTCCACCACCTCCCTGGGCAGCCTATTCCAGTATCTCACCACTCTCTCAGTAAAGAAGTTTTCCCTAATATCTAATCTAAACCTGCCCTGGTACAACTTAAGCCCATTCCCTCTAGTCCTGTCACTAGTCACAAGGGAGAAGAGGCCAACACCCGCCTCCCTAGAATGGCCTTTCAAGTAGCTGAAGAGAGTGATAAGGTCTCCCCTCAGCCTCCTCTTCTCCAGGCTAAACAAGCCCAGCTCCCTAAGCCTCTCCTCATAAGGCCTGTTCTCCAGACCCCTGATTAGCTTAGTTGCCCTTCTCTGCACCCTCTCTAGTACCTCAATGTCCTTCCTAAACTGCGGTGCCCAAAACTGCACACAGTACTCGAGGTGTGGCCTCACCAGTGCCGAGTACAGTGGCAAGATCACCTCCCTGCTCCTGCTGGTCACACTATTCCTGATACAAGCCAGGATGCTATTGGCCTTCTTAGCCACCTGGGCACACTGCTGGCTCATGTTCAGCCGGCTGTCAATCAGCACCCCCAGGTCCTTCTCTGCTGGGGAGCTCTTCAGCCACTCCTCCCTGAGCCTGTAGCGCTGCTGGGGGTTGTTATGCCCAAACTGCAGGACTCTACATTTACCCTTATTAAAACTCATCCCATTGGCCTCTGCCCATTGATCCAGCCTATCTAGGTCCCTCTGCAGAGCCTGCCTACCCTCAAGCAGATCAACAATCCCACTTCACCCCATTGCTGATGTGTGTGGCAGTTGTGGCAATCTCTTTGGGTGTCCGGTATCTGTGGTTACATCCTGCACTGTGTTCTGGGCACTGCTGTCCAGTGGTGTTAGTTACACTTCCACCCTGGTGCTCAGGCTGTGATCCTGTGTGTGTGTGTTAGGACAAGAGAGGCTTAGCTGTTGCCTGACAGTGTAATTTCGGCTTACCAAGGTGGATTCCAAGTCATTGCCTGTTGCTGCCTGCTGACTGTATGGCCTGTAGGGCACAGAAGTAAGCAGTGGCACATGCCATTTTCAGCACAGGTCATGTACCCAGGTGAGATGATGGTGAGCTGCACAGCCCCAGACTGTGCCCTGCTGCCTGCCCCAGAGCAGCTGGCGGCTGCCTGATGACTCTGGGCACATGTGGGCAGCTGCAGCAGGGCTAGCATCCTGGTTGGCACCACTGCTCCCCTGCTGCTGATAGCCAGCCTTCAGCAGAGGTGGCAGAGCCTAAGAGACCCAGAGGTGATGTGTGTGAGTGCAGCTAATGGGCAGGTCAGTGAGGATGTTTGGGCATTACCTCTGAAATACAGAACAGGGTCACTAGGAGATGTTGTGTGGCACCTGTCTGCAAACCATTTGGTTTAAGCCAGCTCTGTTAGCCTCTCTGGGAGTAAGGAAAAAGGAGAGGATCAAGATCTGTTATTCTTATGGATTTCAGTTTCTCATTTAGTTTTCCCTACCCTGAGCATGATGATGCAATATTCCCTCCCAATTCCCACCCCTAAAATATATAGTAATTGCAGTTCTGTGGAGTATTTTTTTGGAAGAAACATTGAAAAATTCTGTTCTATTCTATGAAAAAGAGCAGAAGACAAGGGAGAGGCTTGGCTTCCAGCTCTCCAGACAATAAACTTCATAACAACTTTGCTGGTACATTCAATATCCAATTTATAAATCCTGAGGTGCTGGTGAGGTAGTTGCTGTGTATCAAGGACCTCACCTGGACTGCAGCCAGTGACTTTCCTGACTCTAGAAACTGTTTGCTTTCCTTGGCAAATGGGAAGTGAGGAGGAGGGGGGAGCTTGCTTTAAGAGGTCAAGTTTTTTTTGGTGGTTTTGGCACAGATCATCTGTAAGGTGTTCCTTGCCAGGTTTTTGTTTTCAGCAGATTGGAGGGTCAGGTTGATATTTGTTCATGTTTGTAAGCTTAGCTTAATATCTGAGCTGGCCTGAGTTCCAACCTTGCTTATTCTTTTCTCATGCAAAGTATCTGGGTGCATAGTAGCAGCTGTAATAAATGCAGTGTTTTCAGTTAATATCCAATGTTTTCCTTCTTCCCAGCTGTAAGTCCAAGTCTAACCACTGTGTTGTCTTGAATTCTTTGTAAGCATTGTTAGAGCTTGACAAGCCCTTCACCTGCCCTGCTGTAACTGGAGTTGAGCAATCCTGCCTGCCTGTCTACCACATAATAGGGCTTTAGGATTTAATAGGAATATTGAATACAGGGGCAAACACAGGTGCACAGCTTCTGGCTTCCTTCTCATTTGCATAATAGGAGCCAAGTAATTGAAGTGGAGAATGGTCAGGCAGCCAAGCACAAAAAAAGATAAGAGCATCTCATTTAGGTGTCCTGCCTTAAATCTTTTTGCTTTAGAAATATATTTTCCCCCTCAGAAAAATTAGACATGGAAAATGGAGCATTTTTGAGGTGGAGGGAGCAGGTGTGTGCTGGCTCTCCCCATTCCACTGGAACCTGCATTTGCCAAGTGTTTGTCTCCATCAGCCATTTCTCCAGCCTTGTTCCCAGCAGCAGGCCCTGGGTTTGTCAAGCTATTTTGAGGAAACCGGGAGCAGCTGCTTGCTGTTGCTCAGGATTCTTAACCCCTTTCCCTCCCTCCCACATTCTTCTCCCCAGTGTGACATCTCTCTGTAAAGCAGCTAGTTGTCTTTTGTTTGTGGCATGTGTTTTTGGTTTGTGCTTGCTTTTCTTTTTTTGCTAGAAAGCAAAGGAATGAGGGGAGCAGCAAGGAGTCTTCAGCCTGTGTTCTCTTACAGAGCTGGCTGGGTCTGGTGAGAGCTGATTCCACCTGCAAGGCTGTCAGCATTTACTTAGAAGCAGCAAGTACAGAGGGCCTTCTTTAGCCTCTGGGAGTGATAGTGATACTGCTGTTCTCAATTACTGAAGTAGGCATGGAGAGTGGGTCCACTTAGGGCAGGAGTGTAAACCAGATGAGAGTCCTGCCTGCTGTCTGTGGTGTGCTGGTCATCAGCAGCAAGAGTTGAACAGTCTGTGGGGCCAGGTGTGGAGAGGAAGCAGTTTCTTGGCAGATTATTGCTTTCTTGTTGCTTTGTCCAAAAGCAGATTTTTTTCCATTTGGTCATTCTAGCAAAGTCTGTGTTGTGCTGGAAAAAGACTAATATCTATTAGCTGAATTTCTCCCATACTGCTGCTGTTTGGAAGAAGATTCTTTTTATCTACAGGTATCACTTTCCTGTTTGACAGAGCCATTCTGTAAAATGCCATGAGTGGTTCCCTTTTTGCTTATTACAAAGTGTTTTTACTCTTTTTGTAACCTGGAAAACCTATGTTTTGAGATCAGTTTCTCAGTAGTAAGTAAAAGCAACAGTTAGATGAGAGAGGTTCATTTGGTTGTGTGTTTCTTAAGGACTTGTCATTTTCACAAAGGCATTTAGAGGGATTTTTTTCCTCACTTTTATACCTGGATGTTGTCTCCTCCTGCCTTGGGAGCCTAACTGTTTGATGGGAGGTTTGGGGGAGCTGTTGGCTATGGAGATAACTGAGCCTGTGGGGCAAAAAACCAAATGGAAGTGGTTTCACTCTTCCACAGTCATAACTGAGGTGTGGTAATAGTTAAGCTCTCTAGATGCCAGTTTCTCCTCTTGCTGTTGAAAGTGGGGGCTGTGTTTCTTTCCTGGCTTTTGGTGCCTTTCTGCCATACAGTCTTAGTTGCTCACCAGGGGATACCTGAGGAAATAGTTGTCTTTCTCCAGGTGGCTCTTTGTGTGGCCTTGCATCCACTGAAGTCAGCATCAAGGCCTTGTGGGTGCTCTGACCTACCTGAGGAGACTGATTTGGCCTGCTGCTAGTCCAGCTATGAACAAGCAAAAAGATATCCCCCAGCCCAACTGGAAGACATCTCCTTGAGCTGTGGCCCATGTGCTCAGCATGCTCCCACAGTCAGTGGAGCTGTTGTCATGAGTTAAAGGTGGCAAGTCCAATTCTTTCCTGCAGAAGGCACAACCTGCAGGGCATACAGTTCCTTCTCAGATGGTGAGCTCTGACAGTGGCACTTGGATTTCCTTCCTCCCTTGGTTTCAGCAGGCAGCAGTGTGTGGATTCTATGCCTTAGCCAGAGCTGATGAAGAAATTTCTCTCTTTGAAAGTTTGTGAATGTTGGGTAAGTGACAGGACCATGTTACTGGTAGCTTGGAATGTTGGGATGTTGATGCCAGTGTTTTGTCAGGTGGGGGCTTCTCAGCATGAGCCAAATCTGTGGTAGCTCTGGAAATTATTCCAGAGAAGTGCATAGGCAGCTCAAATGTTTGTTAAAACATTTACTCTGTGGAGTCTCCAATATCATGTAGTGTAGTTGTTACAGTTCCTCTGGAATTTTATTACGCCATTAAATGTGTGATACCAAGGTCCTTAGAAAGGTGTTTTCTGTGTGTTCACTTCTGTAACCAGCAATCCAAAACTTTATAGCAGATATTGGAGATGTTGATCTGCTCCAGAGTGACCTACAGAATTCCTGATCTAAGCCCTTGATGTCAGGAATGGTTCTTCTGTAACACAGGCAAACCCACAGTAAAAACTGAAGTGTATTTTAGAAATGAAGTTGCTAAGTACCAAAATGCCACATGCTGTGCACCTCAGTGTCAGCATGCTCTGAACTGTTCATATCAAGATCTTGGCATTAGGAAGCTCAGAGAGAGCCCTGCAGAGGGCTTTTATGGGAGTACATGTAGGCTACAGAGACCTTCAGATCTCTTCAAAGGACTTAGTGGAACCAGACACATCTCTACCCTCCCTCTCTTGAGCTCAGCTTACTAGGCCCTTCCAGTAGCCAGAACTTGTTCTTACTGTAATTGAGAAGTTTGGACACACTGTTCTAGAGCTGTGATGCTCCTGCAGTGCCCAAAGTAAGGTGTTGAACAGAGAGACAATAGATTGTAAGTTCAGGACTAGTTTACTCTTAGCCATGCCTTCCTGCTTAGGTTCTTCTGCTCTTGTGGGGCTACATAGTGCCTCACACAATGCAATTGCAAGTTGACAGACATAGGCTCTTTATATGAATGCTGTCACCTAGTGCCTTTTCATGTTGTTATTTTAGGTTCAGAGAAAGTTAAATAAATGTCTTCAGCTTGTATCTTTGTAAAATATAAGGGAAGTCCCACTGTGGTTTTCCCATTTCATGTTGCTTATAGCAGCTCCAGTGAAGCACAGTTAACACAGTATGTCAGGTGAGATAGTAGCAGCAGCAGGCTTTGTTTTACAATGCTGAACCAAAAAGAATGGTTTTGAAAATGCAGACCTTTCCTTTAGGCAGTCCCATACCGTGTTTGTTTAGAAAGAAAGGGCTTTCCCTTTATGTCTACCTAGAGACATCTGTCTATGCAGTAGTCCAAATCCAGGCTGTGGTTTCAGTTGATGTTTTGGGTCCCTCTTTCTGCCTTGTCACTGGAATACAGTGGAGGTACTGCTGGAGTGTAGAGGATTGAACCCTGAGAGTCAGACTAGGAGAGATCATTGTACAGCAATGATTTTTTTTGTTGTTGCTTTTTTACCAGTTTCATTTTTTCCCTTTCAAAATGGACAACTGTAGATGGATTCTGGTGATCATGGTTTAAACCTTTATGGTTCTCACTATCAGGTGTCACTGCAGTTTGAAGCTATCCTGTGTACCCTTCCATTAAAAGAAGACAGTCCCATGCAGTAAAAATCAACCATACCTACATCCTCGTGTAGGGGTCTGGGCAATACTGATGTACTGCCTTCATTCTTCCTTTATCTTGCCCTGGCTGCATGTGGCAGGTCAGCAAGAGACTGCCTTCTTAGTTTGCAGATCTTTACTGTGGTTTTGGTAGGCACTGGCTACCCTTACATGAGTTGTTCTGAGCCTCACATCCTGTTGGAGGAGAGTTAGCTGGAAGGGGCAAGTGGGCTTGCAGTGTTGGGTCTGTTGGGAAGGGAGTAAAGGCTTGAGAACAGGAATTAATGGGTCATGAGTCAATGGGGATAGTCCCACAGGGCAGCCTGCAGAGCCACACTGCTGTTTAATGACAGCGAGCTTTCTCTGTGGAGGTGGAGTGTGTTCTCATGCCTGCAGAGAACCCTTGCTGATGAACAGGGGTTGACCCAGCTGGCAGCTCATGTGACTGAACAGAAAGGGGTGAAGAGTTGTCCACGTTACTACAGAAGCTGAATGCTTCCCAAAGCCTTCTGAAGTGACTCTTGCAGGGTCACAGGCAGCCTTAACATTGTTTGGCCATATTGGGCTGGAGAAGTGGAGCCATCCCAGCTTTTCAGGCTGGAAATTAAGGCACAAGCAAACAGCAAGCTGCAAAGCTTGCACTGCATGTTTGTGACAGAGTGAGATGATCAGCTTGGATCTTTCTTGGATCTTTCTTGGATCTTTCTTGGATCTTTCTTGGATCTTTCTTGGATCTTTCTTGGATCGTTCTTGGATCTTTCTTGGATCTTTCTATCTTTGGCCTTAGTCTTGCACTGTTGTCTCTGAGGTATAATCTTGTACTGGAGTCTCTCCCTTCTTTTTAAAGCATGCATACCTCAGGTAGAGAGAAGAAATAGACATCTGATGTCTTGGAACAGTGCTCAAGTAATAGTCCTGCCTCAGGACACAGTGCTGTAAATGCATGGCACTGGGAGGCTGGGACTTCAGATGTTCTAACATAAAAATTACGTGTCTTGAGATGAGGGAGAAACTCTGGGACTGAGTTCTTAGGCCTGTCTCCCCACTAATCCTGGGGCAGGTGTTTGCAAAACACAGCTGCTTTGCAGAAGTTAGAGAAGAATGTGCATTCCAGTCTGACTCTCTGCTGAACTGGAATCTGGAGTGTATTTCTGAAAGAATAACAATGTGGCTGTTAGATGTTCTTCCCATTATCTCAGTTAGATAAAAAGCATTCTTCAAGTCAGCAGGGCTCTCTAAAAGTTAAACTACATTGTTCTGTTTCTAACTGTGACTCTAGTGCTCTCAGGAAAAGCCCACATGGTAGGAGATGTAGGAAAATAAAGTAAATGAAGCCCTAAGGAACCATAAAAAAATGTGGAAAAAAAGCAGGGTAGCTTATCCAAATAAGCATCAAGGAGCCCTAACCCAAGGTCAAAAAGAGGTTTCCTTCCTTCTGCTTCACTAACACCTATCAGTGCAGACCAGAAAAGCAAGCAAAAGGCATCTGAACTGGAAATGTGGGAAGAGTGTGTGGGATGGTGGAAGATACTTGGAACTCTTAGAAAGAGGAGAGCAGCTTGGAGGGAACAAGATGGTGTGAAAATAGAGTTTCAAAAGGGAAAGTCTGAGCATCATAAAGAGAGAGTTGTTTTTGTGGAGTAGTGTTAAGGTCACTGGGAGTTTCCAGACACCAAGAGGTTCCTTCAGAAAAGTGTCCCTTTTAGTTTTGCTGAACTGCAATACTTAATTTTGCTGCTGAATGGTAGCAGGAGCTTTGGGCAGTGCATGAGTGTTGCATGTGTGATGCTGGAGATGCATACATTCATGCTTATTATAAGACATTCCCTGCTCTCCTTTTCAAGGGCTGTTGTAACCTGCAAGCATGTGTTCTGCACCAGTCTATCATTTGTAATCCTCTAGCTTTGTGAAGGACTGAATACAGACTTCTGGAGGTAACTTTTGAGAAACAAAAAATCAGGTGAACAGCAATTTTTAGGTCTTGACAAGTTAAGTAACCCTCATTAGGCAGGAGTAGCATTTGGGGGGTGCTAGAGAATTCCACACCACTCCTCCCTGCTTGGAGAACCCCCTCATCTCACCTGGCAGGAAGTTGGAGCAAACTCTATGAATTCCTAACTAGTCACACCCCAAAACTTAAGCCTGTTTATGTGAGGGAGAACTTCTGCAGAGTGGAATGCCTTGATCTTCTGTCTTCTGCTCTGATGGTTAACTAGAGTGTGGAGAATGTGCATGCTGCTGTGACAAGGAGAGACAGATCTCCTCTCTCCCTCAGAGACAGGCTAGTAACAAATGCTCCTACAGCATTCCCATGAGTGCTGTGTCTTTCTAGGGAGCATGTGGCCTTGTTCAGATGAGAACCAGGTAGAACTGGAGCTTTTTAAAACCAGTTCCATGCACACTTACATCTCCAGGAGCTTGCAGTTCTTTGTGTACACTTCATTAAAGTCAAACTGTTGGGTTTGTTGTTGATAAAGCAGCTCAGTGCCAATGTATGTCTGCAGAGGCTGCAGTTCCTTGGGGACAGTTTAAGTCAGTCACTGATTGCAGTTTGCTGAAACAAGTGTGGTTTAGAAGTGTGGTCTGGGGAATATTTATGTGATCTTTTGTACTGTCTTAACTGCTTCAGTTGAATATCTCCTGTAAGGTAAACAGTTAAATGGGTGTGGGCAAGCCCCAAGAGGGAAGATGCATCTCTAGAGCTGGGAGAAGGAGGTGGAGGATGCACATCCAATGGGGCAAAGATGTGAAAAAGACACAGACTCAAAGAAATAACAGACCATAAATCCTTGCCAGTGCAAAAACATAGAAGGGTTACCAAGTAGCTCTTTATCCTGACCTCAGGAAACGCTTGGTTAGATATGGGGGGGTGCTTCCAGATCCTGGAGTTTTAGAGTTCAGGATTTAAGTGTTAAACTCCTCATTCTCTCTAACACTCCTGTTTTCTACATTTACAAAGGTTTACCTCAAGGTAGCCTGAGCCATTTCTGCTGAACTCAAACTGAACAGCAATACCTTCTGGTCTTCTTTATCTGGTAATAGTATGTCCTAAAACAGGGGATATCAAAGAGGTTTAGGGTCTGATGCAGAGGGCACAGCACTTGCTTGTCTCATGAACTTCTAAAAATACTTTTTGGCCTTTAAGGACATTGTCATGAGGGCAAGAATGGTGTTGATGTGTTTCTAAAAATGTATCTCTAGAGGAGTGTTTTCTTGGTGGTTTGGGGGTTTTTTGATGGGGTTGTATTCTTGATGTTTTTTCAGCCATATTATTGTTGATGGTTTTCCTCATGGTGATTTTCATTCATAGGAGAAGGAATTTGTTTTAGTCAAATCCACACTTTTTCTCCCCCCTCATTTTGTTGATATTGAAGCATCTGAACTGAACTGGCTGAAGATGAGTCAGCAGAGTGCCCAGGTGGCCAAGAGCATCGTGGCTTGGATCAGGACTAGGGCAGGGATTGTCCTCCTGGACTGGGCACTGTGGAGGCCACACCTTGAATCCTGGGTTCAATTTTGGGCCCCCCACTCCAGGAAGGACACTGAGGTGCTGGAGTGTGTCCAGAGAAGGGCGACGAACTTGGTGCAGGTTCTAGAGCACAAATCTTGTAAGGAGCAGCTGAGGGAACTGGGGTTGTAAGCTCAGGGGAGACCTCCTCACTCTCTGCAATGTCCTGAAAGGAGGCTGGAGCCAGGTGGGGCTGGGTCCCTTCTCTCAGGTGACTAGTGATAGGACCAGAGGAAATGGCCTCAGGTTGTGCCAGGGGAATTTCAGGTTGACATGAGGAAGATTTCTTCACTAAAAGGGTTGTGAAGACCTGGAACAGGCTGCCCAGGGCAGTGGTGGAGTCACCACCCCTGGGGGTGTTTGAAATACATGTAGATGTGGTGCCTAGAGATATGGTTCAGTGATGATCTGGCAGTACTGGTTAATGGTTGAACTTGATGATCTTCGAGGTCTTCTCCAACCTAGCTGATCCTATGATTCTGTCCCCTACAGAGCGAGAGGGGCTTTGGCACTGGAATTCTGTGAAGCAATTCAGTCCATCACACAACAACTGGTGAAATATGACTTGGATACTGCCCCCACTTTAGGAGAAATCCTCAAGGCCATAGAGGAGGTAAAAATCAGCAAGGCAGCCGGGGTTGATGGAATTCCACCTGAAGTCTGGAAGCATGGGGGCCTTGCACTCCATGCTAAATTTCATGAGTTTGTGGTGCGCTGCTGGGAACTAGGTGAACTACCATCAGACCTTCGCGATGCAGTCATCATCACTTTGCATATGAAAGGTACTAAATTAGACTGCTCAAATTACCTTGGTGTTACTCTGCTCTCCATTGCTGGCAAAATCCTGGCAAGAATACTCCTGAACAGATTAATATCTGCTATAGCAGAAGGAATTTTGCCTGAAAGTCAGTGCGGTTTCAGAGCCAACAGGAGCACCACAGACA
>VWZX01003380.1:0-145602 GCA_013399015.1 Galbula dea | reverse complement strand
TGCTTTATGGTGAACTTGCCACCGGCTGCCGCAAGAGAGGAGCCCCAAAGAGAAGATGCAAGGACTCCCTGAAACAACATCTCAGCCTTGGCCGTGTTGATCATCATAACTGCTCTACTCTGGCCTCCAAGTGGGAGGCCTGGAGACACACCATCTATAACGTTGCGGATGCTTTTGGGAAAGCACACAGGATCATCCTTGAGGAGAAAAGAATTGTGCCTTGCAGAGCACACCATCTAAGGAGTCTTTCTGCTGTGCCTTTTGCAACCACACGTGCCTATCTCCTATTGGCCTTTTTAGCCACCAACGCGCGTGCAACAAACGTGGGTAGAGCCCTTCCCAAATCTTCGTTCGCGAAGCCTAGCCATGATGATGATGACTGAAGAAAACACACACGTACTAGGTGATGCCTTTTCTCATCTGCTCTCTGTCAAAAGTGAGACTTGCTGAAACAGGCTCCCAGTAGTCACCCTGGCAAGTAAGGCACTCTAATGCCCTTTCCAAATTGCCTCAATGATTGTGGAAAGCTGCTGCCTTATGCCTGTGGTGCACCTGTGACACTTGAGCTCTGGCTTTTCACACTCTATGATTTTTGGGACCTAGACAGGGTCACCCAGGGATACCTTATATGTTTTAGGAATGGTGCAGCTTGATTTCAGGCATGGCTCAGTGTGTTCTAGTGCAGCAGGAACAATACTGACTTGAAAACAAAAGTTTTATACATTCGTGATCTGCAGGTGGGTCAGTGAGCATTTCACTGGTGTTTGAAGGATGAGAGGAAGACAAGGGTTCTAAGGAAAGGTGAGGTCTGTTATTGGAACATAAGATTTTTAGTAGTTTAAATTGTGGCTTGTGAATAGAGCAGCTAGATCAATATCCTGCAGCTTAAAGAGAGGATGGTCCTGTGGCCTTGGCTTTTTAAGAGCTTTAGTGTTATGGTTTTGAGTTCAATCTGCTTCCATTTAAACTTCATAACACAACTGAAAATGAGCTTGGTCTTGCTGCTGTGTTTAGAGAGAATAGTACTGTTTCTTGCTGCCTTTATGTGGGGGGTAGCAGGAGCTGGATCTCTGCTAGATTGCTTCTCACCCTAAAGAGAAATAACAGCAGTGATTGCAAAGGCAGTCCTGGGTGTTCTGGAAGTCAGAAGTGATTGTGATCATCTTTCCTGGTTCTGCTTGCTTAGGAAGTTGATCAGGGATGCACTGATGAAGTGAAAACATCTTCTGTTCCATAATTCTAGGGTCAATATTTACTCTTTTATGGCTAGCTAATGAATCTCTAGAATTTGCAGAGGAAATGCTGCCTCAAGTGTGGCTCTACAACATCCATGAGCAAGATTTCTCAGGAACCTTAAAACACCTTGTGGCTTCAGCTGCCTGGCAAGTTCCTGGCAACTCTGCTTTTTGGAATATTTAGGCATTTCTGTGGGAGAGAGAGGACACAAGTTTAAATCTATGTCAGAAATGAGATAGGGTGGAACAATGCTGGGATGGGTTAGCCTTGGAAACAGAAGCACCCTGGGACTTCTTTCACATTTGCCATAGTGTTTAAGGAAATCAAATTGCAAACTGTGGCACCTTCCTCCTGCAGCCCCCTTTCTGGCTGTGGTTTTCAGAGCATCCTATAAAATAGGGAATGTAATTTCTTCAGTTTACAGATGGGGACACTCCTGAGTTATGTGGAACCCTTTCAGCACAGAAAAGGGCTTTATTTCCAGCCCAGGAAAGGTAGCAGGGCTGAGCCCAGCACTTCAGACTGGCTGAGACCTTCCTATGGGTTGAATGCAGACCCCTCACTGTGCTGACAGTGTGCTGCCTGGATGTGGGGGTGGGAGGTGAAAGGTGTTTTTCTGTTACTGTAGAGGCCTAAGAAGGGCACTGGGAAGAGCTGAGGTCTTCTCAGTCTTGTGGACACAGTGTAGTAGCCACCACAGCTCTGTTAAGCAGAACCTGGCTTCAGAAAGCACTTGTAAGGTTTTAGTGCTCTGCATGGTGAGTTACATGTGTAGCTCTTAAAAATGTAGGTAGGTAAATTATGGGATAGCCTTTAAGATGAAATCATAAGCAGCATCATGTCAAAATCAAGGCAGCTGTTCCCAAGTTCTCAGGCCTCCCTCCAGGGATAGAGTTTCTACACCCCCAAAACAGCCTCTGGTTATGTATCAGAAGTTTTTGGGGACAGGATTATTCCATCTCTTCAGTACATCCCTAGATATAATGAAGTATATCAGGTGTGCCAGTTCAGCCTCCACTCTGACTCTCCTGGAGCTCAGTGGTTTGCAGGAGGCCCCATAATGTTTTCTTCATCCACTTCTGTGAGGAATGCATTTCAAACAGTGGTTCAGAACAGAAGCTTTGTTTGCTGCAATCATAAATGCACACAAGACATCTTTGCTTTGTAACTCTTTTACTGGTTTTTGGGGTTGTTGTTGTTGTTGTGTACCTAATGAACCCCCAGAGAGGAGGTGTCCCTTATGAGACCATGTTTGGGCTTTTTCATCTGGACAGTGCTCCTGGGGCTATAGACAATTCTGTACATTTTTTAGGGCTGCACTTGGCCTCTGAGATCACATATGCTGGTTTCTGAGGAGACCAGCCCACCCAAAGAAAACACTGCCTCTTTGGAAAGCTAAAGCTGCTGTCAAACAATGCTTACAAAGAACAAGAAGAAAACCCAAAACACTAAAATCCACAACAATGGAACAAAACAAATCAAAGAAAACCCAAAAAATACCTAACCCAACAAAGCTTAAAAGAAAAAAAAAAAAGGCAACAAAAACTCAGGGTAAAATGTCTCTGCCATGTACAGTGGGAGAAGGAGGATTAAAACCCATCCATCTTGGAAACTGCACCTTACTGTGCATGGAGAGAAAAAATACCCCTCTCAGATGTGCTTGGTGACTCTGTGTGGTTTGTCCTTTCCATTTCACACTAGCTTTTGCAGGTCATCCACATGTCAGATTGATCTGGGAGGTGAATGCTCTGAACCAAGCCTGTCATGACATCAGTGTTGCATGAAATAAGATGTATGAGGTAGAAGATAGCTTTAAAACCTGAGCAGGGGCTGCAGGGTAAGGTGACAGTAGGCTGCAGGTGGATTTTGGCAGTGCTGGTGGCTTCTCTGTGTTTTCATACCTGAGAATTCACCTGAAACCCAGTGTGAGTCTCAGGACCAGCTGCACTCAGCAGGCAGACAGGTCTCAGCTTCTTTGCACAGGTGTATGTTTGCCCTCTCTAGCCCTCACCTATACTCTGGTATGCATTAAGTATTGCTTGTTTAGTCAAGGTGGTCAAGGGCTCCCTGGCTATCACAGTTTGTGTTTACAGAAGCCTTAGGAAATTATGCAATGCTCAGGAACTCCTTTTTGTGTGCAGAGCAAGTCTCTCAGTGACTGTGTGGATACCTTGAGGCTGATCTTCTGGGAGAGGCCTCTGGGTGATGGGGCAGAGAGGAAGAGCAGAGCTACACTGGTGTATCTGAAGACATAGGTACCTTGTGAACTTGGGTTTGGATTTCATAGCAATTGGAACAAGTTACAGTTCTGTTCTTGCCAGACAGCTGTGCCAGCATCAGAAGTGTTCAGGTGCTTCAAATAATTAGGTAGGATCTGTTGATAGAAACTGGGGACATGGATTAAGCTAAGGAATCATCCTTCCCCCAAAACATGACAAAAACCTGCTGTTCCAGTTCTCTAGTCATGTGAGAGCTCCAGCCAGGAGATCAGGTGATGCTCATGCCTGATAGAACAGAACTGGTGTAATTTTCTTCAGCACAGAGCATTGGCTGTGCAAGAAGTGATGGCTGAGCCTTTTTGCTTTGAAATGCATATTACTGAGCCCTGGGTACAGCCTGTTCTTCTAGAGCCATTCAAAGCAGCCACTGCAGCTGACTCAGAAAGACTTGTGGATTTAGGCACCTTCTAATGCACCTGTTTCCTGTGCTGGAAACTTGATGAAGCAGAAGATTGCATTCTATGTGACCAAGGCTATTATGCTGACATAACCTGTATTTTCCCTGTATTTTCCCTGTATTTTCCCTGTATTTTCCCTGTATTTTCCCTGTATTTTCCCTGTATTTTCCCTGTATTTTCCCCTTTACTGTCTCCCAACTCAAGAAGAAGATGATATTGTTAGAAATATGTCTGAAGCCACTTTTGTCTGTTTAATAAATCACTTGGGTGATGCAGGTAATCAGAACTTAATTGCAAATGAATCACCTCTGCCCTTGAAGTACAACATATGTGTCAAATTCCATGTCACTGGATGATATGAATGTGATGTGAAAGAAACGAAACTCTTTCCTGGACATAGATCTATTATTTCATCTCTTGAAGGGAGAGTGAGGGGTAAAGATGTGTGGAAATATGTTGCTTGTTGAGTCTTCATGTGCAAATGCCAAGCAGAGCCTTCCTACCTTAGGTTTTATCTCCACAAATCACAGGCACCATTGCCTGCTCCTGTTTGTACATATGTGCTGTTAGACAGCAGGTGTTAGAGTATAACAGCACTTGGACATGGGGCCATTGAACCCAGACTCCTCTGAACCTCCAAAGCAGCTGTTAGGGAGCTGAGTGTACATTTATGGTGTAGTTTTACTGCTAGTATTTTACTTGGGCCATGAAGTATGGACAACAGAAAGGGGATAAGAAAGCAAGCAAAATATGTTCCTTAACATGTGGCACAGCAGATCCTCAGTATGATTTTTCTCTGTTTACTTCTGGAGAAGTAAATCTTAGAGCCAGGTAAATACAGTTATTTTTTTCCCCACAAGTCTTGCTCTGTAAGTTACAGGTGCAGTATGGAAAAATCATTCTATTTTAAGTGTAATATGTGGATTATAGATGATTTTAACCAGCTAAAACTTGCATGATTTCATACAGCTTGTGTTTTCCATCAGAATGCTGCAAAACAGATACTCAGTGTAGAAAACATATGGAAAAGGAGCAGGAGTTGAATGTCTCCAGAGATGGAGGCTCCACCATCTCCCTGAGGAGTTCATATTCATGAATACTCAAAAGTAGTGATGAATTTTGGGACAGGGCCTTCCCTCTAGCAAAGACATCAAGAGCAACAGAGACCATGAAAGTTAACCTGAACACCAAAACAGGCCAGAGACTTGAACACTGAAGTAGCTGAGGCAGAAGACAGCAGGGCTCCATCCTGCAGCCACACTGAATCCCTATGCACAGCAGAGCTGTGGAACTTCAGCTGTTTGGGAGAGAACTGTGAGAAATGTAATCCTTTACAGATCAGCTTCTGAAGGAAGCTAATCTGAATATCAACAAATAATGCTGATAAATGGCTGTTTATTTGTGCTTGACAGCACTGCAGAACTCAGCCAGAAACCCTTATGAGATACTGCACAGGTAGAAGAGCTCAGAATGGCTTCTGAGCAGTCTCCTGTGAGTAAGGAGAAGGAAGGGATTTTTCCTGTTGAGCCAGAGGCAATGATTTCTCACCATGCCCAAAGTTCTTTGCAGCAGTGCTGGGAGCAAACTTCCGTCCAGATATGGGGTCAGTGTTTCTGCAGTGCTGGAGTGATGGCTCTTGACAGCAGAGGAGAAATTCTGCTCTGTCTTGCTTTCACAGAGCCTGTAGGCTGTTTCTTAAATAGATGTAGCCCTCTCATGCTTAAATGCTTTATTATTGCCTATCTTGATGATGTTCAGTCAGCATTGTTGTTCTAGTAACAGTTTGGCCTTTCTGGATCATGACCTGCACTGGACCAAAAGAAACACTTGAGAGTCAGATCTGCCTTGCTGCAGCTCTTCTAAGCAGATGGGTTGGTGTATCTGCTCCCAGTGACTACACAAGTGTCAAAATGCCACTAATGCTGAAGAGAATAATACAAGAGGAAACAGATTCTTAACCTAAAATGCATTAAAATACCCAAGGTAACCCAGACCTCCCACCTCACCTCCTCCTTGGCTTGGAAGTAAGTCCAAGGAGAGAACCAGCTATCAGGTCTTTTCCATTCATTTGGCTTCTTTTTCTTGTCTAGTACTTGTAGATTCCTTGATGTTTGATTTACCTGGTTTTCAAATCACTGCCTCTGGAGGGGTCATAATGTACACTGTGAAAATGCTGAGAGAATTTACACCCCTGGAAAAGGTCTGATACAGTGTTTAATAAAGTCAGCTGGTGGACTTAGAAACATTAGGGCACTGCCAGGGCCTTGGATCCAGTGCAGAAAGGGCTGTACCAGAGATAGCAATGACTGTTGGTGGCCTTGGTTTAGTCTTTTACATCTTTGGTTTTGGTTACCAAAGTCTGTTCATGCTTCTGGTAATATTTGCATTCTTAAAATTAGGGGGCAGCTCTTCTTTTGTGTTCTGCAGGCACCTCTGCAAGGAGATATCTGGCTCTTAGCTTGTGTTCTGTAAGGTGTAAGGGCTTTCTCCAGAAGGCTGAAAAGCTGACATGCCCAAATTTCTCCAGCAAAGGTTCTGGCTGTGATGATCTGCAGCTGCAGAGATGCTACCTGTAATGTCAGTTTCCAGCAGTGGATGATCAAATAGCTCCAGTCAGAGAGTATAATCTAAACTAGTGGAGATAATTGTTCTGTTTTTCAAGAACAGAAGACAATGGCAGTGTATGTTCTGCAGATCACAGTGGTGGTGGTGTTTAACAGTAAGTAGAGCTCTAAGGATTTGCCTCTTGCTTATGTCCCCTGTCCAGGCAGTGCAAGTCTGATGTTCTGAACCTTTTATCTTTCCTTGTTTTTCCACCCCTTCCCTTTTTTCCCCCTCTCCTAGTCTGTCCCTGGGTGCTCTGAATGATGGCCAAGCCCCAGCTCTTGCTCTTTGTCTGCTAGGGAAGAATGAACACGTGCTCTGTGTTGGGTAGACTTCATGAATCTTCTCTCCTGCCCTCCCATGTTACTATTACCCAATACACTGGTTCTTCCTTGCTCCAGGTTGCTGCTTGGCCCTTTTCTTCCCTCCTTTGTCTGCCTTAGGCAGCCTTCATCTCCTTTCTGCCCTTCCCCTGGGCTGGGCTGTGACTTTGCTGTGAGGTGGCAGGGCCCCAATGGGAGCTGACTGTCATTACTCAACTAACAATAGTTAATAACTCTCAGAAAGTTTACAGCCATGGAATGGTTGAATTTTGGTGCTCTAGAGGTTGGTTGTGAAGCTCACTGACCACAGTGGGTTGCACTTGTTAGCATCAGATGAGTTAGAACCAGTTGTTAAACAGTAGTTCCTGCTGCTGTGAGTGGGGCATGCTACTGCTGTGGAGTCCCCTGGGCATGCTCCTGCTGCTCTAGGAACCATCCTAGAGGAGGCAGATGAGACTAAATTTGATCAGTTCCTTTCAGAGCATGACTCTGTAGCCAAATGGAGCACCACATGCACCACTTGCCTCATTCCCCCTGAGACCATCAGTGTTATTTGTCCATTTTCTTCCATCCCCCTTCAGCAGTTTGAGGCTGTCAGCTACCTTTTAAGCAACTGACTTTCAAGCAACTGACTTTCAAGGGTGAAATTACAGCTGTTAGGAATGCACCTTCTTGTTCCTCCATCCTTCTGTCACTTTTACCAAAGGTGTTAATGGAGGTGTGTCCTGCCAGGCAAAGCAGCCAACACTGTCACTTTCTTTTGAGCTAAGTTCAGTGTCTTCTTTTTCCTTATCCATGGCAAAAATGAGTGATGTTGCCCATCCTTGGAGACCAGGCAGGAGTGGTGCATGTGTGCCTGCATCATTAGCTGCACAGTAGCATCTAATCCTTCTGCCAGTGAGACAGAATTCTGCATCTCAATGTTTCCTGTGTTGTCAGATGTGATTTTTAGGCAGACAAGGCTTTGCCATTCCTGTCAGTCCAGGACTGTTCTTAATGCTTGTGTTCTGTATCTGTGAAACCTCTTGGGTGTGGGGTGGAGACATGAGGTTGTCTAGTCCTCTGTGTTCATGCATGGCACTGATTGCCTAGGAGTGCTGCTGCTGAGGAGCTGGGAATATTTACAGCTGCTTTCCCTGGATGTCTTGAGAGACAGCAGTTGTTGCCTTCTACTGAATTTTTATCATGGATCTACTCAACAGAAGAGGTTAGATTCCTTCTGAAGAACCTGCACCTTTGACAGATCCCTGTGTTTTACCTCTCATTGTTCCAAGGTGTAAATAAGATTTGAGTTGAAGTTGCACTCTTTGGCCTGTGAAGATGTGTGGGTTTGGTAATGGAATGGGTTTTAATCTAAGAATTATAACATAAATCTAGAGAATGGAGTGGTAAAATAGTTTGGGCTGGAAGAGGCCTTCAAAGGTCAGTGCAGTGAGCAGGGGCAGCTTCTGATGCATTCCTTAAAGTATTTCTGCACTGTTCTTTCTTCCTGTGCATGATAACAAAATAGATGTATTCCAGTGCTTGAGATGAGAGCTCTTAATTCCCCCTTCAGATTTGGGTTGCAAGACTGATTAGTTACTTCTGTATGCAGTACTAACTGTGTTTCTGGACTGGATGTGTGGATTGTCTGTGTGGTCACACAGCAGAACTGCATTGCTGGTGATACCTAGTTGTTCTGCTGCTGTACAGCTGTGTGCTAGGTGACTCTGCCTCCCACCTCCAGTCATGGAAAACCCTGGGAGGAGCAGGCACCTTTTTTGGGCTGTAGTCTCTGTGTTACACTGTTCAGTTTTGTTTCAACCTGAGCTGAAATATGTGCAGGTTTTGCCTCACCAAGAATATGTAGGTAGCCATAAAGTACAGACTTCAGTAGTAATGGATAACATATTACATCAGGGACTGCAAATTGAGCTGAACAAGAGACCTCAGGTCTTGCAAGAAGAAATCCACCACAACAAAGGCTGACTGACATGAGAAAGTGGAACTGTTTTATTTCACTCAACTGCAATACCAGCTGAGAATTTGCCCCTTAGCATAGCTGGTCTTTTCCTTGGGTATACTCTGATAGCCTTGTGGTGCCAGCAGCCTCTCACAAACAGGTGCAGCCAAGCAGCTCCTATTTTGTTAACACAGAGAACAAAGTTAATGCTTTACCAGGTGCAGTTCACACCTGGGCTGGGAGTTGGGAAGATGGTCAAGGTTCAGGAGGGAGCAGTGGGAGGGTGGCAGTCTGGGAGTCAGGCTCTGGCCAGAAGCCCTGCAGAGCCTGCTTTGGGCTAGCTCCTGGCCTCCCAGCTCTGTAACCTGCCAGGCTGTGGGAGCATGGGTGGCCAGGGATTTGAGAGAGTCTGGCTTAGCCCATGTGAGTCTGAAATGGAACTCTGATGCTGGGTGGGATAGGGGCTGGGTGAGTCCAGCCCCATGTTGCTGGCAAGGTGCACAAGGTCTCTGTTGGCATTGGTACATCCAAAGCACTTGCCTTGTTCTGAAATGTCTGTTTTAATAAACTCAGCTGCCCAGGTAGCAAGGAGAGCACAGGAAATCTGACCTACATTTCCAGGTGTCCATAGACTAACCTATGAGATAGCCAAGTATTTCACTGTCTAATGGAGTCATTTCTTACTGCTTCCAAGTTGTTCTATAAACTAGGCATGCACAAGGGCAGTTCAACTACATATGAAGACTTGGCAAATATATTTTTTGTTAACTGTTTCAGGAAGCTCCTGGAAACCTGTGTTTCTATGGTGACTTCTGAAAGACTATTTAGCATCCATACTTAGAATGGAAGTCAAATATGCTTCAAGGAGGCTGCTGGAATTCTGCTGTGGCAGGAGGCTTGGGCTAGATGATCTTTCAAGGTCCCTTCCAGCTCCTAACATTCTGTGATTCTCTTTCTGAAAGTTCATCTCATCCCTTCAAAGAATTTTTAAAGCCTGAGTAGTACTGCATATAGTACCTGCTTCCAAATAGTGCTTTACCACTTGTTTATTGTTGTTGCTAGGATTTCAACCCATAGCTTTTGCTTAATTTTGTGTGGAAAAGTGGTGTTGAATCCCTTTGTAATTAGGTTAGTGTGGGGGGGGGGGGGGGGGGGATTTTGGATATCTCTAGAAAGACTTCAGTAGCTTCTGTACTTCTAAGCTCAATTGCAGTCATGTAAATTATTGTTTAGACTACTTACAAAAAAAAAAGTGAAAAAGAAAAGTGAGATCAAAATGGTCTTTGTCATGCTCCTATCTGCTGCAGCTGAAAGAGCAAGTGGAAGTCTAGTTGCTTGAAGGGATTTTTTAGCTATGCAGCCTTTTTGATGATTGGTGTTTATTTGATATAACCCCAAGACACTTCCTAGGTGTTGATGCTGATAGGAGGAGTGAGATGAATAAAAGTTTGGCTGATTTGAACTTTTAATGAAGGTTTCTATTCTTTAGAAATCTCTCTCATTTTTTTCCTGCCTGTTTTTTCTCCAGTCTTTTGTCTCTCTTGTAAATAACTTAAGTCTGGTTTTGATTGCTGAAGCCAAGAGAATTTATTGTGTCTGCTGTTGCTTTGGCAGTGAGCTTGTGCTGAGTCAGCACACCCTGAGGCATCTTCTATCCAGACAGGCTCAGAGCTCCTCATGGGGTGTCAGATGCAGATGCAGCAATTTCAGAGTTAAAAAATGAGGACTAGTTCTCTTGAATCACTTAGTAGGAGGTTAAGCACCACCTCAGCAGGCTGGGGAAGCTGACTTGGAGGAGTGAGGACATGCTAGTACTGACCTGCCTTATGTTGGCTTGCCTTGGACTGTATTTTTGAGTTGTGTTAAAGTGCACTGGTTGCACAGAGGTGAGTTCTGCATGTAGGGGAAGATGAACATGAGTGCCTGCTGTGAATTGACAGAACCATTAGATCCACTCATTTCACACTGCCTGCCAAAAGTAAGCTCAGGAAAGCACTCAGGCTTTCTGTTGCCTGGTCTGTGGGACTCCATTCCTCTTTAAAGTCATTGACTGAGGATTAGATAGCTGTTGTCAGCAAGAGCTAATAAACTGATGAGGCTGTGAAGAGCTGTGTGGAACAGAGGGAGACTTCTCAAGAGCTGTCCAAACATCTCCTGCACAGTGTGCAGAATGCATTGGCAGGTAGGGACTAAGCAGCTCAAGCAGAGTGTGCAGAGTTTCAGGTGGCTGTAGGGCAACCTGTGTTTCTGAAAGTCCTTCCAGCACGGTGAAGCTGTGTTCTGCTGCTTTACATCAGCCACCAGTTCTTGCCCTGTGGTTTTGGTTGCTGTTTCTTGTCTCACATGCAAGAACCCAACCCATTGGGTGCATTTTGAGTGTTTTGTTTGCTCAATTAGCTAGTGTGTCAGAATGGAAGAGGCAGAGTTTGTATTAAGAAAGTGTTCTGCAATCCCTTCTCCTCTTCTTCTGAATGTTGCCCTTGAGGAGTGTTGCTCACTTTGACTGGCAGTTTGGAAACTTGGTGTCACTTAATACTAGTGGTGTATTAAACCCATGAAAGTCTGTTTTAGGTTAAATGAAATGAGCCAGTAGCTATTCTGTAAGCTTTTGCTGTTAGCAGAAGATAAAATATAAGGTAAGATTTAAACTTCTGTGAAATAAACCTTGTAACTCAGGAAGCTGGAGGTGGCTTTATTGAGAGCACTGGTGTAGCTAAAAGACATTTCCTGGCTTCATGGGTTAGCTGTCTTCTGTCACCCAGAATGAAGCAGGAAAAACCTCCCCTTCCTTTGATACAACTCTGAGGGGTGTTATTTTTTCTTCTGTGTTTTTTTGCCTCAGAACCTAGCCAGTAATGGCAGAGCAATGAAGTTTGTGTTCTATGGAAAATGTCTGTGAGCAGAGGGTGAAACCAAAAGAATACTGGAAATCCTGTAAAGAGTAACATTTACCAAAGCATGCTGAATGTCTGTGGTGTCCTTGGAGCAAAGCTTTCCCGTATTTCCCTTGAGGCACAAATCCAGCAGCACCCACAGTGTGCTGGGTTACAGGCACACTCAGGTCTTCGTGTGCAGCCAGCTCTGTCTGTGTGCTTGAAGACATGCATGTGCATAAGCATCTTGCTGGCTTGTGGGCTGGTGATGCATAGGGTGGAAGGTATCCTGACCTGGTCTCTGGCTGCTGGTTGCCTTTATCTCCAAGATAATTCCTATTGTTCCTCTGTGTACCCAGCACGTGCTACAGTGATAACTTGCTGCCTTCTAATGCCTGATACCTGAAATCATAGAATCATAGAATTATCAGGGTTGGAAGGGACCTTAGAGGTCATCTAGTCCAACCCCTCTACAGTTAGTAGGCAATCTCCAGCTAAACCAGGTTGCCAAGCCCCCTGTCCAGCCTCACCTTGAACACCCCCAGGGACGGGACCTCAACCACCTCCCTGGGCAACCTGATCCAATGTTCCACTACCCTCATGGTAAGGACCTTTTTCCTAATATCTAATCTAAACCTACTCTTCCCTAATTTAAATCCATTACCCCTTGTCCTATCACTACAGGCCTTTGTGAACAGGCCCTCCCCAGGCTTTCTATATGACCCCTTCAGGTACTGGAAGGTGACTATTAGGTCCCCCCGAAGCCTTCTCATGTGGTAAATGAGGAAGAAAATGGAGGATAAAATGTTCTGCTGCATTTACTGATAGTTCCTTAAATGGAAAGGGAATGGATTTGTCCTAGTGGGACCAGGTCAAATCCAGGGTGGCTTCCTGCCTGTTTGGTGCTGGGAACTGTAGCGAGCGTGGTCCTCGGTGAAGATTCTGTGGCCTGGGTAACATCCACAATATGTTAGCTGCTGTTCTCAGGTCACTTCAGTTGATCCAGCTTCATTTTGTGTAATTTCTCCATTTTTCTGATCTAGTCTTGAATGAAATTGCAATATTTTAATCTTTGTGTCATTGTTTGTTTCTTACCCTCCCTGTCTCCCTTTGTTTTTTATGGAGATGTCATTGATGCTTACTCTGAAGGTTGATGTAAGACATAACAAGTGAACAGTATCACAGGCTGTTGGGTTTAATATATGGGGAGATATAATCAGGCATATCCTTTCTTTCCTTCCTGCATTTCCTTCCCCTGTAATTAAGAGCAAGTTTCTGCTTGTGGAACAATTCTGAGTGCTCCTTAGAATAATTACTTATTCAAAACCTGAATGCTGCATAAACTAAAGAAGGAATTAATTGTAACCAGGAACAAAGATTTTTCTGTTGGGTGCTGCTAATACTTTCCACAGTAAATAGGAAATGTTATACCCATCAGTTACAGAAGCATAGTCCTAGGGTTTGGCCTACCTCAGGAAGTTGCCCAGAGGAGACTAGGGGGGAGTGTAACTGGTTTGGGCTGTTCAGGTCAAACATAGCATGTGGGATAAGGGCATAGGATGTGCCTTCGTGCTCTGTCTCCTGCCTCTTCAGAAGGGGAGGAGGACTGACTTTTGCCTGGGCTTTCCAAGCCAGCACATCAGGAGGAGAAAGAACATGCTAAAAGAGGGTGTCATCTCTGCAGGATAGCTGGACATTAGCAGAAGTCAGTTAGGTGGGTTGGATTGGTCTGTAGCTGAGGGAAGAGGCTGGAAGATGTAGTGGAACAAAGCTGCGTTTGTGTGAGAAATGCAATAGGGAGGTGAAGTGTCTGAAGCTTTGCAGGTTGTTTTTTCACTGGTGGTGGATTTTGGCTTCTCTTCCAGGTGATGCAACTTCTCTTCTGTGATGCAACTGCTCCTCTGAGCTACAAGTGAGGGTTTGGTATTGGTACAACTGTGGTACTACAGGTTCTGTACAGGCATGAGGAGATGTCAAAGTAGAGGGATTGTAAGACTGAAAAAAATCATAGGCTTCCATAAATAATGATGAATGAGAGTGGTCTCCTGCTCTCCAAGGTAGAAACACCACAGTAGTAGACATTAGGAGAATTAAAATGGACTCTTAGCTGCTTTTTATCTTGCCTGATCACCCTGGAAATGTTAAAAAGTGATTGTCAGCAGTTGGTAATAGATACAGCATGATATATACAGTAACAAGTGGAATTGATAGACAAGGACTTTCTTTCCTGGGCCCTGGAAAGCAATGGTTGTCAATGCCTTTCCATTTCCTTGACACACCACACAATGGCTGTATTTGTCTCTGGTTTGTAGACCCAGAACATTCAGCATGGAACAGACCTTGCTCAGCAGAGGTAATAACCTGGTCAGTCATGCAGCTGAAAGATCAAGTTTAAAGTAAAAATGAAGAAGAATTCCCAGCACTATTGTGTTTCAGCCTCATGTGAAGACTTCCACAGCCCATCAATTTGCCCTTGACATGAGGACCAAAGGCAGAAGAAGAGGTTGATGGGCACTTAAATCTTATAAGGTAGCTTTGAAAACAATGTGGATTTGCCTTTCAGGTGACCTAAACCCAAACATCACATAATTAAGGACCTGATCATTCTCTCTTCTCCCCCTTCCACCCCCATTGTTTTTGGTGAACTTGTTTTATCTGTAGTTCTTATTGCTAGAAGCTGCATTAGTGTCATTAGAAAACAGGTTTGGGAGAGCATCTTGGGCACTGCTGTTTTTTCTGGAGATGGTTTTCACCATACCCCTTAACACAATGTGCATTTTTAATCTCCAAGGTATGAAGGAAAGGCTTGCTTTGAGTCTGACCCTATATTATTCTGGAAGATGAGAGTTTTATAACTGACTTCTGTGGGAGAAGTCCCTCTGCAAAGGAAGCCTTACAGTGCTAGACCTAAAGGCAATGAATGTGACATCTGTCACCCCGAGCCGTTGGTACTGCAGTGGAGTCTGCACCAGCAGCCAGCCTTTCTTAGCTGTGCCAGGCAGGCAGAGGCTGGAGGACAGGGACTTCCCATGCCCCACAGCATGCTGAGAACCTGAAGTGCCCGCTGGCTGGTGATTCCTGGTGTGTCCCACAGCACCCTGGTGATGTTCCTGGGGTTGCTGCAGGCTGGAGTGGAACACGAAGGCTTTCCTTGGTGCAGTGCCAGGGTAGAGGATTTGGTTATGACACCTCAGGAGGAACAGCAGGAGTTAACAGCTTTCATTACATCTTGATTCAGGTGCCCTTTAAGTAATTTGGAATATTTTTCTTGATTTTAGTGGATCTTAGATTATATTTGAGCCATCCTGTTGAAATCAAGCTCTCAAGGGTTCTGGGTTTGAGGTGAAGTTGGGATTAGCCAAGTCTCACTAGTGGTGCCCTGGGTCTTGGGACATGTCCACTGTATTGGGAGGAGAAGGGCAAGCATCTCTGTGCCTGGAAGTTGCTCTACTATCAGTAAAGTTCTTGTGCAAAAATAGATTCTGAGAAGACAACGTTTTCAGGAGGACTTTTATGAGTAATATTACTTGAAGAGGTGATATCAGAGCCCAGGCAAGAGATTTGAGTTTTAGAGGAATATACTGTTCTATGGGTAGTGACAAGAAATGTTCCCAAACCCAAAGACCTGCACAGAGAAGCCTTGTGAAACAGACAGTAAAGAAACTGAAAACAACAAAAAGAGGGGGGTGAGTGGGGGAGAAGAGGGAAAATATAAAAACTAAATAAGAAGGAAAAAACCAGCAGCAGGAAAGATACAGTTTGGGAGAATGTCCCTGTGTTTTGTTGTTCTTGAAGGGTATGGGGAAGCCTTCCGGATTTTTGGAGTCTCAGGTCATTAGGTTGCACTTGAAAGCTGGTAGCATTGTGCATTCACTGGACCTTACACATATGGAAAGGAGCCTTTCAGCAGAATTGTACACAAAGGAGTAGGTCTGAGAAGGGATTGAGAGATGGATACACAAGAGAGACAGAAGGGGAAGGGCACTGAAAAGCTATTATTGTCTTCTGGTCTTAGGTGGTCTGATCTCCTCTGCCACAGCCTTGTCTCTTGACAAGTGGAGTTGCAGTCAGATGCTTTTGAAAATCACATCATCAGTCTGCCTGTTTCCCTGTTGATAAGACAGAGGTATGTATTTCCCACTGCAAAATGAAATGCACTGGAAATTAAGTCTTCATAAGCAAAGTGTAATGTGTACAGTGCAGTGGAGACAGAGGAAAAGTGTGTGATGTGGGCAGAAACCGTATCCAGATCTTTGCAGTCTTTCTTCTGAGGCATAGCACTATTACCTCTATTAGAGAATTGCTATATACAAGGGAAAATGAGTGGCCTGTACTTGTCTCAGGGAAACAGAAGACCTTCACACTTGCCAGTTTTTATGCTGCCCTAGCCTGAAGGGCTGCAGCTTCCTTCCTCTCTGCAGGCCTGTTTCTCTGGCAAGTACATGCTCTTTCTAGACAGCTTGTTTCCAGCAGAGCCTGCTGTTTGATGTGTTCAGTAGTGCATTGTCAGAGCTGAATCCCCTCTGCCATCTCCTCTCCTTCCCCCAGTTGGCTCTGGGCATACACCAGGCTGCCTTCTAAGCAAGGTGGGATGCAGGGAGTGGCTCAGCGTGCCTTGGGCAGAGCTGGTGGGGTTGCTGCCAGGAGCAGAGCAGGGCCTGGTGGTGATGCCCTGATGGACTGAGAAGCCCAGTTGGAAGGTCCTGCTGACTGGGGTGTGTCTGGGAGACTGTGCACTGAAGGGCACAGATTTCCTGACAGTGTTACACAGGTTTGAGGAGTTCCTGCTATGGGAAAGAGAAATAATACCTAAGTTACCAAGAGTGTTAACAGCAGCTGAGACACTCTTCTTCTTTGGGGAACTGTGCATCCATTCAAAGCACCCAGGAATAGCAGACAGAAAGGCTGCATGAAATGTTACGAGTTGCAAACTGAAGAAGGGAAATTTGCATTAAAAATAGAGTATCTAGGAAGAGAAGGATCTCTGAGAAAGACAGGAGGGCCAAGCATTTCAAGTTGCTAGGGTAAAACCAGACAGATCATTAGTTAGAGGTAAAAGTACCTCTGGAAATAGGAATGTAGTTGTGGTAGTAATGGAGCTGTGACAAGAGGGGGCAGGAACACTCCACAGTATTCGAGGTAGCACTGAGGTTCTCTTCATACAGGGGAGTGGAAAAGCCATTAGCTGTAGAGCAGAGGAGACAATTCAGTGCCTGAAAAAGGTGTTAGAGGACTTAAGCTAACATTAAGCTGGGGTAATTGTGTAGTGAATGTGATGTAAATGGATTCTGTTCTTTCCACCAGGCTTGTAACAGTCCTAAGTATCCTTGCCTATTGCAACTGCATCTTTGTGTGGCTGGAGACTGGAGATAAACTGAGCTTTTTGGAAGTTCAGAGCTGTATGTTTTTAGTGTGTTCTCTATTCTTCTGTGGGTTGTGAGAGAGAGCTGATGACATAATAGCAGCTAATGTTTAAAAAAAAAAAAAGGTGAACTTTTTAAAAGGTTTTCTATCATCTTGTGATAGCCTTGCATGTCATAGTGAGTGTTCACTTGATCCTGGCAGGGCCATCCTGTAATGTAGTCGACTTAAAAAAAGAGGGAGGGAATACAGCACTTAAAAGTGATGACACTGTATTCTAGCTCAGTCATGTGCTGTTGAATGTGTTTGCATTAAGGTCATGCCAAGCTTTGAGAGTTTATTCTTAGGAAGTTTGCATAACTGAGTGGAATTAATGGAATGGAAAATGCCACAGTAGCAAAATAGCAGGCCACAGTATTATTTCAGCTTGCACCTTGTGCCTCTCACTGCCTTCAGCGTGACCTCATAGGTATTGGAAGCACAGCAGCCTCACTGGAGTTTTTAGGGATGTTTAATAGTGATTTTTTTATGTGCAACCAAAGTGTATCCAAAACTCTTCTGCTTTTTCCTACTCCTATACAGTTCATGTATGTTTGAGAGCTGCACTTGTCTGAACCATGTGAAAAGACTGTCTGTGTCGTGATGTTTTTTGTGGTGTCTTTTTAGGCTATGCTGAACTAGACCTTACCTCCAGGGTGCCACAGACAGGTTCCTGTGGCTATCTGTTGCCATATTGCCTTGCAGACTTGATCCAGCAGGCAAGATCTGCAGGGCCTGTCCCTGCAGTGTGTCTGTGCAGAGGCAGAGGATGGCTTCAGGCACTTGTGAAGGGTCATTGATATTTCATGTGAATAATCTGGACAAGATATCTTATCCTGAGCTAGCCCTGGCCTCAAGAGTCACTCACACTTGCCAGTGAAAGACTTGCTTTCTTTAAACTTCATGAAGAAATAAGTCTAAAGAAGGAGCAGGTGAAGCAGTGCTTCCTACCAAATGAAACTGAGTTTATTAATATTTTGAGTGCTGTGAGGAAAAGGAGGCCCTTTCTGAGTCCTGTAGAGTCTGGTAGCTTACAGGCAAGCTGCTGCATTGCCTCCTTGGTAGTGCTCACCACTGCCAGGGCGACTGCCCTGATCCTCTCAAGGGAAGGTACTTTTGGCTCAGGTACATCTGCTTTGGTTCAGGCAGTGATTCTGGCCACGGTAATGAGATCACAGTCGGTCCCTGCCCTTTTCCCACCTGCTTAAGGTGTCTGGGTTTTGTGTGCCAGCTGGGAGGCAGTGGTGTGACAGCCTCTGGGCAGTGGTCATCTGATAGAAGACAGGCTAACAGCACTGGGTTTGTTGTTTCTTGGATAGGGTACTTGAAAAACAGTTGGTTTTTCAACGGCAGTTGGGTGCATAACTTCAGCAGAGCTTTGACTCTTTAAAAAGTAAATGTGTTATTTGTGCAGATTTAGTCATTTCTGAGTGTTACTGGAAAAGAAGCAGCTAACATAGCTCCATGGCTGAAAGACATGGTGCATCCTTCCAGGGGAAGTTGCATTTCTGATGTTTTTTCAGGGCTTGTCTGTGAGCAGGTTCTTGTGTTTCTAAAGCCAGGCCTGTAATTTCAGATAGCTTTAGGACAGGTGCTTTTTTTAGCCTTCTTTCCACATTGGTGTATTTCTTGCCTGTATTGTTGATTCCACTGCATCAACTTATCAAGAGTTAGGTGTGGTTTGAAGAAAGAAATGCTCTAGCTTCTAGCTGCAAAAAAATAATTATCCACTTAGAAATAGGGGAAAAAAGTGCCAGTATTTTAAATATATAATATTTTAAACACAGCTACCAAAATACAAGGTGCCTTGTTTATTTTGAAACATGAAATCTGGACATGTCAGATTTGTACTTCTCCAGTGGCTACCTCTGTTACCAGGACAAGAGTTAATATTTTCCTAAAGTATATTTTTAAACTTCCAAAGCTAAAGGTGATTTTCTCAAAACTAAAATCACAACAACTTGAATGAGTTTAGGGGGGAAAAAAACACCCTGAAATGTCTGATTTTTAAAGATCCATCCATCAGATTACATTTTAGCAGTAAATTAGCATGAAGTGTACCATCAACAAAAGAAAGAGTGCTTGAAATACAATACAGAAGTTTTAACTATTGGGTAGTTCTGTATTTGTTACTTGGGTCTGTTTTGGTTTTGTTGTTCTTCTGTTACTTCAGTGTTTAATCATTGTGCTCTGGGAGTATGCAGAGAAGATGCAGAAAATAATATGCAGAAAAGGAATAATATATAAAATATATTTTATAGTATATACAAACAATAAAATATGCAGGAAAAAAATCTTTGGAATAAGGTTTTCCTACAAAATACAGTGGTTGTGATATGGAAATTATTCCATGCTCTTAATGTTCAGAGCCTTCATCAATATAGATCTCAGTAGCAGACTAACCTGGTTATGAATTTTAATACAACCAGCAGCCTGTTCCTGTTGGTAATTAAAAATGAACTGGACTTTGTGTTGTCTTGTTTCCAGCAGCATATTTCTGGGTTTGATCCTGGGATGAATCACTAAGGTTCTTCAAACTGGAGTTGGTTGGATGACTGCTTTTGCCCTGAGTTGCCCTGTTGGGTGTCCAAGTGTTGGGGTCAATTCCTGCTGGCTGAGGAGGGATCCTAACGAGAGCTGATGGATCAATTGCTCATTGACTGAGTGGATCCCACCTTGATTCAGTTCCTCTTGAGCAGAGCTAGGAAGGGATGCAGAAATGCACAAGATACATAGGAGGCAAATTGGGAAGTATGTCAAGATCCCTTCAAAGCACACCTGATGGTCTGCAGGTGGTGGGTAATGCTCTGTGGCCTTCAGCCACATGGTGACTGCCATAACTCCTGGGACTTGTTTCTGTACCCTGCCTTGTGTATCCATTGTCTACACCAAGCTTCTTGAGTTGAAAAAAATCTGTCATCATTTGTCCCATGAGAATGTTTGCTATACTTCTCCTGAGAGAAGCAGTGCCACTCCTGTGACATGAGGAAGGCTTTCTAGAAATCATTTGGACCATGAGTTAATTAAAAGGGGAGATTTCTGGTGCCAAACCACAACTGCTTTCTAGTGTCTGTAATCTTGCTTTAAACTGATGCAAATACATGTGTTCTACATCTGTACTGGAGAGTTCAGCCCTGACATTCCTTCATCCTGTGCAATATTTGTGAAATAAAAGGCAGAGGAGAGGATTGGATGTGCTTCATACAGATGGGGTATTTAGACAGCTTGGAAACACTTCCACCATGGTTTCACTGCACAATAACTGTTCCTGACCACCTGTGTTCAATTTAGATGGGTAACTAGTCATGACTTACTCCTCTCACAGCAGTTAATTACTCTAGGTCTACTATGGAGAGCAAGTTGGAGGGAGAAGATACTAGAAGGTGTAAAGAGCAGTGACACTGCAGGCTCTTGCTGTTCCCTTTGAACAACATGCACTTAGTCCAGTCCCAGGGCTGATGTTTACCAGCCATGCCTGTTCTCAGATGCCTGCCTCTGAGGGCTTTCCCCTTGAGTTTGCTCAAAGGAGATTTCCATAAGGTATCCTGTGCTTTCCTGGTAACTACTAGTCCCTTTTTGGTTAACAACAGGGATCCCTAAATATGGTCAATATGCAGGGAACAAACTCTTGCTTTTAGCAATCAAGCAGTAGTGAAATGATATGACTGCAAACAAAGCAATTTCTGGTTTTCATGCAGAACTGTGACAGTTGCAGGATATTTTTTGTCAACCAGCACTTGGAGGCAATTGATAAAACTGTTGTTTGCCATAGGACTCTGAGCTAGTGTGAACAATTAGAGTTGTCAAAGTAACATGAGATAAACTAAACCTAATTCTGTCTTTTACCTGATGCATCAAGTCAGAGCTGTTTAAGGTATTTGAGTCATTCATTTTTCATCATAAGTGCTGATTCCCTTTCTTTTCACTCCCAACCAAACTGAAACCTAGCAGCTATAAATTTGAGTGGTTGCTATTGCCAACTATATTGTATTGACTTAGGTGTTAAGCAAGACTACAAGGCTGTGTCCCTTCAATTAGATAATGCTTATTCCTTGACCCCAAGTGCTGCTTTCCTGTCCAGTGTGTGTAAGTCTAGCATCCAGCACTGTCTGAAGTCAGGTGCTTCACAGAAACACTGCTGACTCAAAGAATTAGCACTGCTGTTGGGTGAGCACACTTCAGGAATATTGCCCTGGGAATCAGGACCTGGTTCAGGTCTCCTGTGTTGCAGAACATTGGGGACCATTCATCTTAGTAGCTTAATACCTTGGGTAACAGAAACTATAAACATAACCTAAAGTTCCAGGTAGATCAGCCTCTTCTGCTGCAAAGAAAAGGGAGTTGGAACTGGATGCCACACAGATCAAAACTCAGGTCAGGAGTGTAAACATTTAGGGATCAAAATGCAGTCTTGGGTGGTAAGGTTTGCTTGTTCCATTCAGCAAATATTTCTGACATTCCAGACCTTGTGACTGCCTTTTCTGAGGAATGAGAAGTTGCCACTAGAAGGGAGAATGAACTGACATACTTAGATGAACACTTTCCAGTTCCAGTTGTGGAATGATTTGGATAGTTTGCCAGGGTTTGTTGTTTTTGGGGTTTTTTTCATATCACAGACATAGACATTACTGTCACACCAAAATTTACAGAGTAAATTTATAGCAACCATTGTCTAAGATGGGAACTAAATGAGGTAAGAATAGAAAAACAGGCAGTGAAATGATAAATAGCTTTTCACTGCAGATCCTAAATATCAGCAGATTACATAAATCAGTGGAAGATGAGGACCTGCTCCTCCCTCCTTCACCACAAACATCCCAAGTGGCCACCTCCAAGAAGGAATTTGAGAAGGCAGAGTGTGTGCTACAGCAGGACCCTGTGCTGCCCTCCTGTTGCTGTCTCTCCCTGCAAGGGAGACTTTGGTAGTGAGCAAACAGTGACCTTGTCCTTAGAAAAACAAATCCCAGTGTTTTGGTCAAATGTGAAGGGAAGATGACATGAAACCTTTGATACCCTTTAATTATTCTTATTAAATAAACCCCCAAACCTAGCCTAGGCTTACCTGGGATCACAAAGGTGCAGTGCTGGTGCTGTAAATCCACAAAGTAGCCAAAGATTTTGGAGCAATGCTGTGACTACATGAAATTAAAACAATTACATGGTCTCCATCAGTCTCAACTGTCTTTGAATTGTTTCTTGGGCACAGAATACAGAAGAAAGAGTTTGTCTTGGAGCTGAACCTGCCTTGGTTCTCTGAAGTAATTTTATTTGAGGTTGGGCATCCTTACTTCTGCCTTCTCTGTGGTTAAGGATACACTGTCAATACAAGTAACAATCTGCCTCTGGGGCAAAACCAAAACCCTCTGAAGAACTCAAAAATCTTGGCTAAAGATTTTAGGCCTGATGTGCCTGTTGCTTGTGTAGGTTCTTGTAGGAAGCAGGCCCAAGGACCTGGGCACCTTTTCTGTGTAGAACCATATTACGGAACAGCTACTGAACCATAGCTTTGGGATGTAGAAAAGCAACAGGGAAGCTTTTATTTTAGAAGGGAGCTCTTAATACTGTACAGCAAAGTCTTCCATGGAGGAGGAGAGAAATGCCAGAATTAACATCAGTTTCTGCCTTTCTGAAGCTCCTTGTTATGCAGACTCCATCACCTCTTTCTTCCTTGTGTCTGTACCTGGACAGACAGCCCAATGCTGGGAACTGGGGCCCCTTTCTGTCCCTGTTGGGTTTCTGTGTAAGCTTTCAGCTGCCTTGCTGCTCTGACCAAGTGAAGGTGGCACAGTAGCCTCTTGGATCCAGGCTGTTTGGTGCTGACTGAGCAGTGTGCAGCAGTGCCCTCAAGGTTCTTCCAGCTTCTGGAACCAAATGTGACCTACTCTGAGCAACCTCTTGGGCTGTTGTGTGTGTCAGCTTTTCAGTGGCCACAAGTAACGTCAGAGGCTCCTGTGGATAGGAGAGTATGTAGTGTCTGGTGTGTATAGATGTACATAGCTTGTATCTGTTCCGTGGTGAGGAGGGCTGCTGTCATGGAAGGGAGCCTGTCTGATTGTTAAAAGAACAAGTGCTGTGTGAGGAAATTGTATCAGTGTGTTGGAATGGATTGTGTGTGCAGGCCAGGAGATTTTATATTTATTAGCTTAAAATAATAATATTGACTTTATAACAGCTTCTAGAGGTCCTTCCTGAGGCTGGGCTAGGCACTGAAAATGCAGAAGTGGAGTCCAGGAGCAGCCTGAAGCAAATAAAGAGGAGGAGGAAAATGAGCTATAAAGTTATCTGCCCAGGAATTTACAGTAGGAGACACATTCAGGAAAAGAGCCTCTGAAGCCACATGTGTCCTGTACGTGGGATCATGCCTTCTCCCAGCATCAGGTGTGCCAGTTCCCAGTGAGCTATGGACACAGATGTTTGTGCCAGCCTGGACTTGTAGACCACAAAGGCTAGGGCAGGTAAAAGAAAACACTGAAGAGTGCCTGAAGAGGGAGCGGTGGAGGAAGGGCTGCATGAACACAATGTAAATGCACAACTCCACATTCTTGGGAGAGTTGTGCTGAAACACCAGCTTCTAAAGAAATATTTGGGGATCATTATTACAGGAAATAAATTTCATGGTGTTTTAAAATTGTATCTATAAAAAGCTAGAAAGGATACTGAGTAGACAGTACTGGTCTGGTAAGCGGGTCCTGCAGCTGTGTTGGCTTCACAAATGTTTTGCCTGTGCTGTTGTTAAAGAACAGAGGAGAATGACAGGGAGGAAAAACCCAACACAAAAACCTTTAGTCCCCTCATCTTCCAAAGCATGAGAATTTGGTCTTTTTTTTTATACCCTTAATAAGTGTATCAAGTATGGTTTGCATTTTTCTGTTCAGTGTTTGAAACAATTAGTGAAGACTTCGACTCCAAGAAGCAGCTGTTGAGAAAATCAGGCATAAAAAGAGCCCAACAATATTTGCAAAGTGGAATTACAATTATGTAAATTCCAGCTACTGGATTTGTAAGCATGGGAGCCCAGGAGAGCAGAACTGGAGAGCTCTCAACTGCACTGGAGAAAAATACTCGTTTGTACTGTAAGGCCAAGGCCATGCTTGGCAGCCTGCTCCTGAGCGTGCAAATTGGTCAGGGACGTGTCCGCTCGCTTCTTCTATTTTGGTGTGGAAGTCAAGTGGCTGGAAGTTGCTATCTTTAATGATTTCCTCTTGTCTGCTCTAATGAACAGCTGCACCAAGTTGTCCAACACCATTTAGAGTATTTACTGGCCAGTGTTCAGCTAAGATGGAAACAGAGACACTTAATCTTGTCTTCTTGGATGTCTTGGTGTTTGCGCTTGGAAGTCTGCTTTCATGCAGTCTTTGAGCAAGTGCAGAGCAAATGGATGTTACGGCTTGACACAGACTGACCTCAGAGAATGATTACTGCTAGGGAGCTCTGGAGGCCTGGTTTAAAGAGCTGTTTGCTGTAGACTACAGAAGGGAGTAAAAAATGGTGCTGTTACTCAGAATTGCATTTAGGTATCAATCTGAGCAGTATCTGAGGAAATTCACCTCTGTGAATGAAGTGCTGGGCTGCTTCAGCTTGTTCTTGTTGAACAGTGGTTTAGATCAGAACATCAGCCTCATGAAATACATGAAAATTAAATCCATAGTTTGTGTTAAGTCCATTTTGATAACTCAAGCCAGCATGGGGGAAATTCAGGCATATGTGGGAGTGAATTCAGAACTCATCATGGGTGCCTAAGTCTAGCTTCTCTAGCTTGAGGCATGACCTAACCAATAGATGTCATCTGAGTTCCTCTAAGTTGTTAGGGCATTGCTCTCTTCAGTCTACTCAACTGAGTTCAGCTTGGGGCAGTCACTGCTAGGCCACTAGAATGTGAGGAGGTGTCTAGAATGTGAGGAGGTGTCTCTGTGCTAGAAATGAACTTTCACAGCTCTCTTTCTGAGAAACTGAAGTGGTCCTTAGGGAAATCTGTCAGGCAGTAACCTACAGCAGCCTAGCGATAGATTGGAGCCATGTATGAAAATGAACCATTATTGATAGGACTAAGATTGCTTTTCTAGGCAGCTAAGTGCATAAATATATATGTGTGTGTGTGTGTATATATATATATATATACTAGATTGTGTCCTGTGTGTTATTGCCCCAGTGGATTCTGCTATATTGAACAAAACCCAACCAGATACATACTTATCCCCCTGTACTTCCCCTCCTTTCCTTTTTCCTGCACACCACAACTCCCCCTTTCTTAAAGCCTGTTTTCAGTGAAGGTTTTTTATCCTCTGAGGAGCAATTACTTTTTGACTGATACTTAAAGGAGTGCAGAAGTTTCGACCTGTGCAGTGGCCAGAGGCAGCACTGGCAGTCTCAGGATGCTGGTAAAGGGTGCATCACCTCAAGGTGTTCCCATGTTCTTGTATCTGCTGGCAGTTGTGAGTGAACATAGCTGCATGTTACTAGGCCAAGTGTTGTTTCTGCACAAGATCAGTGAGAGCTCAACAGTTCTGTCCTCAGCTGGTGCAATTCCCCTGTTTCTCATGGGCACCAGTATGCTCGGTTAAGGATGGGACCTACAAACAGTGGTAAAGCAACTGTGTTGGCCATGAGAGCCAGAAATAGAAACTAGGTTTCCTTAACACCAAGATATGTGCTCTAACAGTAAAACAATTTGTTTTCCACCATCCAAATCCCCAAGCAGTGTTTTGGAAAAATATCTAGAACAGCAACTTTTCATTTGAAATCCTGCTTGCACAGCAGACAACTTGTGTGCAACAAATCAAGATAAAAATTGCTGGTGCATACCTTGTGGTTCAGCCATATGCTGCAAGCAGTCGTTTTGACAGATGCATTTCTCCCTAGAGATTGGATTTGGTTCATCAGGCTTGGGTTAAATTTGCAGGCTCTAAGGTAAGGTTCCAGGGCTCCATCCCTTAGCCACCAAGCCCACGGCGTCCTCTGGCAAACAGCGTGCTGGGAAATGTGACCCAGTGCTGGGGAATTGAACCAGTGCCAATGGTGCTGCAGTGCTCCAGTCATTATGTCATACCACACACATCTGATAGGGGAAGATATAATGCTGTTGGACAAGCTCTTGTAGACAAGAGCTCTGCAGGTCATGTCGAGAGGGCTGGTTTTTATTTAATAACTAAGGTATGCAGGTGCTAATCTGAACCATATGTACATGAGGCCAAGGCCAGAGTTTGTTACACTGCAGTGACATGATGTCCTTGCCTTGCTGGGGGGCTGGGAGGAGGCTAGTGGTAGATTAATTACTGCAGTATTTAGGCAGCCATGTATTGTACAGCTGGAGTTCTGTAGTTTGTTTTTGCTCCAAAGCAGTGCCCTCCTCTATTTCCCGTCTCAGTCAGAAGCCCTTGTGGCACTGTTTGAGTTCAGAAAACATTGCTGGGAGAGGCTGAATTGGCACTGAAGGAGCAGCAGGTGGTTTGGCCGAACCAGAGCCTGCTCCCCTTTCAGTCACTGGCATTTGCCTGGCCTGTCTCTCCCTTGAGGTGTGGGGCTTCACCGTGCAGAGAGGCTCTGGAGGCTGCAGGGCGCCCGTGTGTGGACTGAGATCATCCTGGCTCTGCTGCTCTTGGGCCCTGCAGCGGCTGCAGTGCAGCTGCATGGGGCAGCTCCACTGGGTGCTGGGCTGTGGGACAGTACAGGCAGGAGCTGGGCAGCCAGGGCAGAGCAGATGGTGCTGCAGTCTGGATGTACCTTTTATGTACTTTTAGTTTTGTATGGAGAGAGCTGCCCAACCCAAAATATAACTTCTTTATAAATAGCACTTAGCATAATGCCTGATTAGGAATTGTGCATGTATTTAAAGGGGGTTTTCTTACCCCTTTTATTCTTCTCTTCAGAGAGCAGGAAATAAATCTAGACTATTTGCATGATTTGCTGTATTTCACCTCAATGCATGCAAGAAACAGAAAGCTGCCTAAGCAAGGTGCACATTGATTATGGCTGCAAGGGTGGCTGCTCTGGGAGTGGGTTCCAGTTTTTTTGAGGTGATAGGTAGAAGGGAGAAGACCAATTTCCACTCATTCAGGTTATGCCACTCTCTGGGCTAAATTTCCTGTATTGCAGTTGGATCTATCAGTGCTGTAACATAAGATGACATTGAGATGAATCAAGTTTATGGTTTGTTGTGTTTGGCCAATTCCACCCTTCTCTGGTGCAGTGGGAGAGTGAAAAGTGTTCAACCTGCAGGTTGATTACTGACAGGAATTCTGGAGCAAGTCTTCAACATGACTGTTCTGAACAATGTTTTCACACGTGGTGTCTGGGTGGACAAGAGTTATGGTTTGGCTTAATTGACAGCTTAAGATATTTTTCATACTCAGGAGCTTGAACCTCATTAAGAGAGGGTTTTGTAGTCTCAGTGTTAGCCTATGAAATTCAGCAGACTGCTTCTCTTGGGTGTCTGTTCATCTTTTCTTTCTCCTCCCTTGTAACATTTGTTCATTCTGGGGATGTTATTTTGTTGTTGCTGTGTAGCATAATAGCAGGAACTACACCAAAGCTTGCACAAAATCTTGTTGATCCCTTTTCAGGGCTCCTTTGGGAGCCTGTCATGGGGCTTGGGATCATTTAAAATAGCAAGCTTGCTTTCCAGAATGGGTCTGAATTGACCAAATCAGCAGTTAGAGCAGTGAATATAGTTTGGAACTGAGCTGTTGTTAGTGCATGTAGCAAAATCATAGACATATGTAAAGGAATCTTTTACAATCATTGTGATTTTACTGTATGGTATGCCAATCAATTCCACCAGGAAATGGCAGCAGCCTTGCTGTGATGATATAAAGACAACCAACTTAAAGCTGAAATCTTGACATGTAAAATAGGCTTGCAGAAGTGAATAGCCAGGAAAAAATAACATCCTTTAAAATATGCACTGGAGGAATTCAACCTGAAATGTGTATGAGCAGTTCTGAAGGCACTGTATTATAGCAGCAATTAATGAAACCAGTAGTTGAAAGTAAGGTAAAAAAAGAGCTGTTTCATTAAATCTGTTTATCATTTCAACCCATGGGTCTTCCCTCCTTTTCCTCCTCTTGGCTGTGAAGGGATCATGAGGTGATAGAATAACTGTTATAGTTTAGCCCCAGCTATGGGCTGAATGCACACAGCAGTGTCTCAGCTTCTGAATGCTGGATCTCAGACAATGATTGTGGCCAACCCAGCAGCACTCCAGTGTTCAAGCCTTTAGTTTCTTGGTTGTCCCTTTGGGGCTGTGAGCTGGATGGGTCATGTCCCATAGTGATTTTTATCATATATACACATACAGAGATCAGTGTTTAAAGACTGAGGCAGCCCATGTGGTTCTGGTGATATTGTAGCTATTGTGTGAGAAACCCTTCTGCTTTCTTGCATATTAGTACTTCACTTGCCTTCCTTGCATGACACATTTTTACCAGTCCTCCCTGCAGATTTGCCATCTTGCCTGGCACCAGGTAGCACCTCATCTCTCTGCAGAGGGTCCCTTTGGTGTTTTGGCAGGGCCAGAAACTCTCAGTCCTGCAGAACTGCTGCTAGGCATTCTTTTTTTATTTCATAAGAATAAGCAAAAGAAGCATTGAAATCCCAGTTATTTTGTTATCCAGGGGTGGTTTTTAATCACTTCCCAGGTATGTGCCAGTCACCAGCAGGTGAGTATTAAACAATGAGCTTGAAATGTAAGTTGTGCTCTTCTGTAGTTCCTTGGAATCAGACTTTCTTCCAAGTCACCTAAAATTGCCAGGAGAAGGCTATGGTTGTTCTGCTAGGAGCAGTTTGCCTCTATTTTCTTTTTCATTTTACAGAAGCTGTTGCTTTCTTAGACAAAAGAAAATATTTAGCATAGAGTGGAAGATGTAGTTTATTTCTGTCAAACATGCTTAGTGGATTATTGAAAGAACCTAAAGCTGAATGATGAGGTGGAAGCTGGCAATGCAAGTGCTTTTAATTTACTCTAATTGATAACTTCTACACAGTCCAATGACCTTAATGAAGATAGAATATGTGTGCAGCTTGACTTTGGTTGTGCTTATTCAAACCATCAATGGGAAGGTATTTTAGCTTTGTGAGTTACCTCTCCTCTTATATCCAGATGGAGAGAAAGCACCTTCCATATGGGCCAGTAGTGCTAGGAAGTTGGAATGTCCAGTCTGAGTTCTGCCAGCTCTGTTTCTTTTCCTATCTAGACAATTTTCTTCCTAAACACTCTAGAGTTGAAAGAGATGAAGTCTAAATGCCTATGTAAATGGGTCAGGTAAGCTTGTACCAAACATCATGGGTTTGGTACAAGGTTGTACCTTGTAGGTACCTCATTAGGGTGGTGAGGCACTGGAACGGGTTGCCCAGAGAGGTTGTGGAGGCCCCATCCCTGGCAGTGTTTAAGGCCAGGCTGGATGTGGCCCTGGATGACCTGGTCTAGTGCTACACTAGTGGACCACTACAGAGGTGGAGTGTGAGCCTGCCTTTCTCCTTTCCCCATGAGAAGAGAAGCAGTGAAAACCAGTGTGGTGGGTTTGACCCAGTACAACCAGGGATTTGTGTTTCCAAGAAATGTCTTGTTTTATCAGAAGGAATTAGTTGAAATCAGCCAAAATGCAAATGTATTGGAAACTTGCTGTATCAGTTCCCTGTTACCTCTGCTCTTTTGGTTTCACCTTTTGGACAGGGACATACTGAATTGGATGTCTTTAATTTAGACTCTGGCAGCAACAGCATAGGTATGATTTTCCAAACCTTTGTTGTGCCAGAGGAACAACCCCAGGAGGTTTGTCACAGAATGCTGCCTCTTGAGCCCCATGCTGTTGTTCCTTACCCACACTGGTGTTCCTGACCTGGACTGGTGGGAGACAGGGATTCCTGGGCAGATCCCTCACTCTGGCTCTGAGCAGAGGGATCCTCTGCACTGTTCATGTTCCCTTACTCTTCTGACAGCTACCAAAAAGATGAGGCAGGAGAAGGCTTAGGTTTTCTTCAAGGCTTCCAACTGGGAACATCTGTTCCTGGTGCTGAGACCTCTCAGCTTTGACAGAGGAACACCCACTTCATCCAACAGCTTTTCTGCAAGCTCTGTCTCCAAAGCAGGCTCACAATGTCCTGCTGTGCCAGTGTCTGCAGTTTTCTGTCTGATTTGGATAGGTGGCTGTGCCTGAACTCCACTGCTACTCAGAGATGTCAGAGCTCTGTTGCTGGGAAGCAGAAGGCACATTTGCATAGACAAACAGGAGAATGTCTTTTATGATTCTGCCTATGTGGATTTTATGCCAGTGTTTTTGGCAACTTGTCATCATTTTAGTATAGTCCAGGATGATGTGTTCAGGACCCTGTTCAACAAATAGCTATGTTCAAAATTCCTGCAGCCAATTATGTTGCTTTTCTTTTATTTATTGTACTATAACCTTACCTTGAAATCTCTTGGGCTTTACTCTAGTGCTAGGCACACTCCTGGAGTCCCTGGCTGGCCTTTGGAGGGGGTAGCTGTCACACTCTGACTGCAAACCCCTCTCCATAGCAACAGCAGACTAGGAGAGCCAGGGACCACCAGTACTGGCTCTTGTCTAACAGCAGCTATCCTCAAATGTGCAGTTACCAAATCCCTTACTATGTGCAGGCTGCTCATGAGGGAACCCCAAACTGGTGCCTGAATCTGACTTCAGGTTATGAAAACAGGGCAGATGCTGTGTATCTGGCATTTGTTTGTAAATCTAAGCATGCAGCAGCCACATCTGTGCAAAAATCTCCCACAGCCCTTCAGAAATAAGCACAATGAATGCAGAAATAAGAGGTCACCCAGTTCCTTTTCCACCTGAGCTACTGGGATAGCTTCATTAACTGGTGTCTCAGCAGGGTGTGAAACTGGAACCACATAGCTTGTGTCTGTGTTGTCTCCACACATACAGCACTGATCCTGTCTTCCCAGGCACAGCTTCAAAGGCCATAGAGATGTGCAGGCATGTGATTGTGGTGGGCTTGTGGCTCTCCTCAGATGGCTGCTCACAAGAGCTACAATTTTAATACCATTGTATGTCTGTTGCAGTAGGGTTTTCTGAATGAAATCAAGACAATCCCTAATTAACAAGTTAGCCAAGAAAAAGCATTTGACTCTTAGTTTACATTGATTGCTCTCTCTGTCACATCCATAGCAGTTTTGGGGGGAGGGAGGGGAACCCTCACCATACTTCAGTTGATAATAATTTTTATTTTTGCAGAAGCTTATGGCAAAGAACTAATAAAAAAACCACCACAAAGGGATTCTAATTGTTTAAGTCCCCACAGCTCAATCCTGAAGCAAAATTCTAGGGAAGACAGCTTCCTGTTGTGCTTTCTGTGGAGACAACCAGAGTTTGAAAAGGAAAACAAACAAAAACCATTTAAAAAATAAACTAATGAAAAAGTCTGCAGAAGTGAGTTGAAATATTTGGTGCAAATACACAGCAGAACAAAGGTTTGCAGAACTTACTGGCTTACTCTGTAGCATTTCTGAAAAAATAGTTGTTGGCCAAGCAGAATTTTGTCCAAAAACTCTTGGATCAGGGTGTTGGTGCTTTGCCTCTGTGTTCCACTGGAGCTGGCTGCTGGGTCTGTGCTTTCAGTTGCCTGTTGGCATTATTATCAAACTCCAAGGGGCCAAATGACTCCATGGTCTGGAGAAGCAGGTTTGTGTTTGTTGGTTTCCCACATGTTTAAAAACACAATCCCTGTAAAGCAACATCAGAAAAAGTTTAAGAGGATGTCTTTTCAGAACTACTGGTTCACCTCTGAAGCAGTGATCCATAATCCAGACAGGGATGGTGTCCTGCCATGCCTGAGAGGGTACTTGCTCAAGATCCAGGTTTGACACTGTACTTACTTGAGAAGGATGCACAGGGAATCTCAGGATCAGTTCTTTGGCTTCCTTTTTGCTTTCAGAAGATGAGGGATAAAACATGAGACCATTCTCTGTTCTGGGAGGGCAGAAGGAGGGTGGTTACTGAGGTGGTATTGTCCTGCATTGCTTTGAAGGAATCTGCTCTGACTAAAAGCTAGCTTGGGATGTCTTTGGCCTGAATTTCTCCCTCTGCTGAAAGAGCATTTGATGGCAGAGAATAGTTCATCTGTTGGTCCTCAGACTTCCAAGGATCACAGGCATTTGCTTCTAGCCCTTTAAATGAATCAAAAAAGACTCCCAGTTCAGCTTACCTTTTTCTCTTGAAAGAAATGCTCCTGATCTTTCTTGTACCTGAGGATGTCTCTCCATCCTATTATTAGCATGATTGGAAAGAAACAGATACTCGTAGTTGAGATTTAGATGTTTCTTTGGCTTTGTGTGGTTGAAGAAACGAAGTGACCTCTAGCTTAGAGCACGTGCAGATGTCTAGAAGAGAAATGGAGCATGAAACATGGCATTTCCCATTTTCTGTCTGTAAGTAGTGAGTGTGTCTCTGCAGGTGATGGTTGGCAGTCTTTCTGGCTCATTTTACAGATTACTGTGGGGGCTGAGAGTCTTAGGTAGGGTCTTGTGCATAAAGATGTCAAAAACAGGTGACCACTACTGATGAGGAGGTCTGAGATAGCCACTGAGGCACAGGTCTGTGCCACTGTTGATGGGGCCACCCTGACTGGTGGACAGGTGTCCTGCAGAGAATGAGCCAGAGGGAGAGTGGACTGTATACACAAGCAGCTGGCTCCAGTGGGAAGAGCTGTTAGCTGCTGGAGTCGGGTGTGTTCAGCAGTGTATCAGTTATGATGAACTGCAGCCTTAAGAAAAGCACTGCTCTGCCAGGCAGCATCCAGAACTATTGGGGTCTGGAAGGAACAGTGATAGTCTTTACTGTCAGGATCAATCTCTAATAGCTTTAGATGCAAAGCTGTGAAAGGAGAAGGATCCTGGCTTTGCAGAAGTGCTGGTGCACTCCAGGTAGATGTGTCTGAGCTTCTCATAGAAAAACCATGTAAGATTATTAGATATAATTATCTCTGAAAATTATTTGTGATAGTTCACTTTGTGAAACAACCACAGGTCCTTCAGGGGTTTCCCCTTCAAAGCCCTCAGACAAGGGCATTATTCAGCATGTGGATGAGGTTAAAATAACCTAAGGACACTGTGAACTACAGGCAGAAATGCCAGAACAGTCGGTAAGGTAAAGGTAACATCAGGCGTGCTTGTGGTGAAGCCTCTGGGCAGCGAGCTCCTACTCAGGCTTGTTTTCAGTTGCTGGGTGTTACTGGTGCTGAGGTGTCTGCAGGGGTTTCTGTTGTTCATGATAGGAATTAGATTTCTGTAAATTACTAGGATTCTAACTCCCATGTGTGCTCATTGTGTTTCATGTTGAGCATCAGTTCTCTGCTCTTAAGCAAAGCCAGTAATGAATGGCACTGGCTAGGGTCACTTATGTGCTTGGATGCAGAGTTTCCTGTGCTCTCCCTAGTGCAGCTAGTTCAGGGAGACAAACCCCACGTAGATAAACTGCCAGCCTGTGTCCTGTTTGTTTTCCCATGGAAAGGTTAGGGCAGCTGAAATAAGTACTTGAGGGAGAAAGAAAAAGCCTATCACCATCATGTCCCTGCACTATTCCCTACATCCCAGTTATACTCTGCAGCACTGTAAAACTTCTCTGTTTCGGAAAGCTGCTCAAGTTCTGCCCTCAGCAGCCCCAAATGACGATAACTTTGCTTCTGGCTGTCATTTGATCCCACAAACACGGTGTGCTTACCGTGGAGCTCGGGAAGTCACACATGGAGAGCATTCTTTGGAATCCTCTTTGTTTTATCATTGCAGAGCAACCCACAAAGATTTGTAGGACTGCACCTGAATAAATAGTGCTCTGCGTTTCACCCACGGAGGTCAGCGCACACGGCTTGCCAGGGGAGCATTAGCATTCCTCAGCTCCTCCCCTGCAGCTCCTGCTGAATAACAAGGTCCTGGACGCCCGTGCCATCAGACCAAATGTCACTCAGGGCCTGCTTTGGGTACTTGTCTTGAAAGGGCAGCTGCTGGCAACCAGGAGCTTTTTGTGCAGCTCTTGTTTTTCTAGCAAGCAGGAAGAGCGTTGATCTAGGCAGTTCCTGGTTACAGCCACCAGCATAGCTTCAGCAGTGCAGACTTGCCAAATTCTCTACATATTTGAATTTCATTGTAATGCATAATAACAGGTGTACAGCAGGGTTGCCAGCTTCTGCTTGCTGGCTGTGAGAGTGAATTTTTCTTTGCAAAAAGAGGATGGTATTTGTATTTTAAGATAGAAATGGCTAAGTGCACAAGTGTCACCTCTTAGTGTTACAGGTTGGTGGCTGTCATTTCCATATGGCCACTAGGTAGAGGAAAATGCCTTCCTTGAAAGTTATTCTCAGCTGCCTAGAATGGTAGGAAATGTGTTATTGCAGAAGTAGGTTTTCCACATCATTCCTAATGTCTTGCCTGCAGGTCTCTTTTAAACTCTTTCCCCTCTTCTTGCAAAGCTGTAACTAGTTAGGTGAACACCCCTTCTTGTGTAACTCCACCATGGCTGCTCTGCAAATGCATTCTTTAACTTAGGAGTCTGAGCAAACACAGAAGCCAGATTTCTATGGTCTTGGCTGTGGAGCCTTTTGGGGCTTATTTGATTTGACTACTGCTGAGCTGAAGTCTGATTTAGGAGCCAAACCATTTTTTCCTCCCTTGTTCTTATGGAGACCAGACATTTGTACTAGGCGGGGTATGTTGCCAAAACGTGCACTGTATCTCCTTGCACACTAGTATTATGGAAGGAGTCTTAAAATTATTGCCTCTGATCAGGTGGAATAGTTGTGCAGAGATAGGAAGAGGTGGTTGTAAAGATGTTCCCAGACCTGTACTGTCTATGGGCTCACTCTAGCAGAATATGGTAGGTGCAAGCAAAAGGAGAAGGGGAGGCAGCATCCCTCACCACAGGTCTGTTACAGTCTGATCTCTCTCCGTAGTGCTCCTTCAAAGGAGCAGTATGGGTTTCCTCAGGCACCTGCTGGGTGCTGCCAGGGGCTGGAAATGGCCTCCTGCTTCTTAACAAGCCTGCAGCTAAGTGACAATGACAGCTTGTTTGAACTCCTTTTAAAATGACTGCATAAAGTCCAGCCCTAGAGAGCATAAGCTGAAAGTCTAACCAGTTCTTGCAGGGTGACCACAGGGCTTGTGTGTTAGTGCATTTCCTGACAGCCTGCTCATGGTCTTCGTGGTTCTGCCTCACTCCTGTAACATAGCTTTTGGGTTTATTTGTTTAAGGGCTGCTGAGTATCACAAGTTGATTTTATTTATTTATTTAGGAGTTGTTGAACAGCCCAAGTTTAACAGGCAAAGGCAAAGCCCAGGGGGTTTCATGGTCACCAAGTAGAGAACAGGGAGCTCATTAACATGGGAAAATCAGTTCAGCAGAGCTCAGAGTTCTGCCAAACAAATTGCTGCACTTCAGCAGCAGAATGATTTCTCTTCCTGCATTGGTTGTCAGTGGCAAGGCTCAGTGTGTGCAGCCCTGTTGTGTTCAGTGGTGATCTCATTAACGTGGAGCCTCCAAATCTAGACTAGCAATCATGACTGGTGGTATGCAATGAAGACCTTTCACAGTACCAAATGAAGTTGTTATACTGCAAGGCACAGGACCCTGTTTCCACACTGTGGGACAAATCTTGGGTTTCTGAGCCCAGGCTGAGCTCTCACTGAAGTTACTGCAGCTTTTGCTGGGGGGAAGAATTAATTTTGGTCCTGTGTTTTTAATCTGAGAATTACCTTTGAAGCCTGTTTCTTTCTGGAGTGCCTAAGTCGTCTCCTTTTGCCACATCCCATGACCTTCAAGGACAACAAACTTTCCCCAATTCCTTTTAATCAGCAGCTCTTTTAAGCTGCCACTGAACTGAGTCTTAGCAGACATTAAACCTGCTGCTAGCACAAGTGTAGCTGCCCATCTGCTTTGTGTGTTCACTACTAGTGGTGAATGTAGCTGTTGGACAGTGCTGCCGTGCACCTGGCTGTTACTGACAGCTTCTGAAAATGGTTTCCAGTCAGGATAACTGCATGCTCTGTTAGGCACCCATCTATCAGGAAATTGGGTTAAAATCTGCAGATGTATTTAAAACTGGAAGCTGTGCTGATTTATGTTGTCTGAGGGTGTGGTCCCCTTATCCTCTTATCTGTCAAGAGCTGAATTGCAGATTTCACTTTTTTAGCCCGAGGCCATTGCTTGGCAGTTTACACAGTTTTCAGCAGCTCTTTCTCCAGAGGGAGAGTCCAGGGTTTCACTCTTGTATGCTCTGCAGTATTTGTATTTGGGAAAGGATTTGGGGTCTTTATGCTCAGTTTCTGAGGGCTCTTCCATTCACAATACACATTTCAGAACAATTGTGTTGGGAATGCAGCCAGGGTTTGCTTCTAAATGATCTTAAAACGATGCTTATAAACTAGGTGTGGTCAGCACGATTGTCTCCAGCAGGTGTGTAGCACTGGGGGAGGTGATAGGACTTTGCTAAGGCTGAAGGGCAATTTGTTATCCTGGTTTCTAACCTCTGTCCCAGAGCAGAGGCAGGACCCTATTCATGGAGGTGAGAACAGAGCATTAGCATTGCCAGGACATCTGAAGAAATGCTTGCAGAAAATTGGGGCTGATCCATCTGGGAGGGTGGGGAAGTCTGTCGAAGGGGTTAATCACTTTGGATATCCTGCAGGCATATCTAGGGACTTTGTACTTGGCTTTGTCATTTCTTTACCAAAACAATGAACTTCATGTTTATTAGCTAGGGATAATTCTTGTGTTTACATAGCATAGTGTTTCATCAAATGCTACATTCTTGAAAATAAAACCCTACAGGTTTAAAAGGTGCTTGTGCCTCAGTTCTGGCTGAGGGAGAGTAAGAAAGGGGATTAATTTCTGGCAAGGTGGCTGCTATAAGCTGTAAATTAAGAAGGATTTGGACTCTTGGTCTTAGGAACCTGGAGAGCCAGTGAGTTCTTCCTGAGTCTGCAATGCTTTCCATGGGAAGGGCTGGGCTGGTTCTCAGCCTCGCTGGGGGGACCCCACACTGTGAGCTGCATGAGGTTCAGCCTTTCAGTGTCCAGCCTGAATCCCTCTCTTTAGCATGTCTAAGGGAAATAGAAATTGTGCACTTTGCAAAGGCTGTAGGGACAGCTGAACAGAAAATAGGGACAAGAGTCTCCAGATTCTTTTCTGGAACCAAAGACCCTGAGCAGAAAGTGACCACTGTCACTGACATCAGATGTGGATGTTATGAAAAGCAGGAGTTCCTTCAGACTGAAGGTGCCCTCCAGTCAAGGGCAGAACTAGAACTTCAGCTTGGAAAATTGATTTGCCTTGAAAATTGCTACACTTAAAGCAAATTAGATGTCTTAAAATGCTGGTGTTATTTTAGAGTTAGAGACTATTAAAAGTTATCTCCCAGCTTTCAAACCTTGGCTTTGATCTGCTGCTTTTGTCTCCACTGATCTAAGGACAAGGGCTTGTTATTCTGAATTTGCATCCTTAAAAGCTTGCAAATCTGCTGTAAGTTTTCAGAAGAACTTGCTGTCATTGTTGAGAGTTGCTGATTTACTTGTTGTTTACATGTGGACTTCAGCATTTTTGTAAAGGACTGACTTTGGAGCTTCTTTCCCCCCTGGCAGCACTCCTGTCAAAATTACAGCATTATCTAACAGGCAACAGACTCTTCTCCCATTCTTTCCATCAACTTCATACTGGGAAATTGCTTGAGCTCTGTGTGTTGCTGTGCCCAGAGATGATCATTTTTGAAGCCATCTCTTTTGTTTAGCCTGTGCATGTAACAGTCCTGGATCCCTGAGCATCTTCCTTGTGAGTGTAGGGGGTGGTGGCTGCAGCTCCCCATTATCCCTTTGTGTTCTTCTGTAGTAGTTTAGCAGCTCACACGGGAGAGCATCTGCTGATGAGGGCAGCCACCTCCTCCTTCCTCTCTTCCCTTTCCCTCCAGCATCACGTTGCCCCTGCAGCCAGCCCTGAAGCTGTCATTTAAATGTGCTGTCTCACTGCCCTGGGGAATTCCCAATCCATTTAAAGGAATGAAAGGAGGTACTTTGGTCTTGAAGTCCTCTGAGCTAACTGTGTCTGTTGTCAGCTTCAGGAGAAGGAACCTTGCTGCTGGTCATGCAAAGCCAAGTGCTGTGCTGTTATCTGTGGGCCTGTTTGAGCAGCACAGAGTTAAGCCAGGCAATGGGAGATTTGCTGGTACAGCTTCCTTCTGTCCAAACCCCACTATGGTTAGTAGAGGGAATAACTGTTAGCAGAAACCTATTCTTTGTAGTGGTGTTGGTGGGCTTGAAAGCCTCTGTAATTGCAGTGTCTGCCTCCTCTCTCACACCTCTGTTGGTCTGTGCTTTGGTGGGAGGTGTGAGTGAAGAGTCCTGTGTTCCCAACGTGCTGAGCCTGGGCTGCAGCTTCCCAAGTCTGTGGTATACAGTGACAGTGAACAGTGTGCTTGTGTGTGTGATACTGCTCTGTGTGTGTTAAACTGGGCTCACACCTCATACCTGCTGCAGGGGAGGAGAAGGCTCTTCAAATCTTTGTGTATGACTAGTTTCCCTAAAGATGTCCTGTTCTGCAGCTGGAACATGGTCAGGTGTAGCTGGAGTGAGATGTGCTCTGTGGGATGCACATCTAACCAGGTGGCTGTGACTGTTTAAGGGTTGAGGCTGGATTGACCACCACCCAGCTAGGGACACTCTCCACACTCCCCTCTTTCCTCCCTCCCTGCCACAGGAGGGGAAAGGGAAATGAGAGAGGGAGACTGACTTCTGGATTGGAAGACAAAACAACTACAACTACTTAAATGAGAATAGTAACAATAGATAATGTATGCCAGTATATGTAGAAGCAGGACTGGAACCCAAACCCCTCTTGAACAGAATCACTTCTGTTCCAGCTCAAACCAGCACAGTGGGAAAAGGAGATATGGACAGAAATGGTTGTCAGACTGTCTGCCTTACTCCTCACATGTTCAGAACACAGCTTGCCTGCAAGAGAAACACTATTGTGGGTGAATCATGTTCTGTTCTCTGTATTACATCTATTGGGTTTTTTTTTACCCTGGGTGTTGCTCTAGCTCACTAAACCTCTTCATCTTCTAGTTTTTTCAGGCTAAGAAATCAGCTCTCACTCTTTGGGAGAGGCTTTCTGAGTGGCAGTCCCTGTCCTCTTCACCAAGGTGCTCTGGGTGGCCACTCAAAGCCATCCATTTTCACTAGGGAAAATTGTTCTTCCCTGCATTTGCCTCAAGAGTCTGCAGTTCCCAGAAATCCTTTTTTTTTTTTTTTACTGTATTGGCTGCTGCCAGCCTAGTTCCTAAGCTAGAAGAGTTTAGCCTGTTAGAGAAAATGTTTGTCCAAGCTCATGTGGCTGAGCTTTCCTGGGAACCTGCCTAGGGCTGTGACCTTTGAGGGGCACTTACAGCTCCTTGAAAATTCCAGCCTCAGGTGATGTGTGTGCCCAAGGCTTCCACTGGAGTCCTGCTCCTCCTGCCAAGCCTCGATTCAGAACCTGTTGGGTGTTTAGGAGTGATGTGAACTCATTGAAATAAGCCAAGGCAGAAGACTCCATAGCTTGCTCTTCAGAGCCAGCTGGGGCATTTGATTGCTTCTACAAAAGTTTTGTATCTCAGGCTTTCCTTAGATTTCAGTTCTGTGCATACTGGGGGGAGAAAAAGAAAGTGATTGGGAATGTGATTTATCAAGAATTTAAAGCAATCTGACATCCCCAAAGACTTCATGCTTTGTCAGAATTCCATCTTTGCAAGTACACAAAAGACCTTTCCAGATGTTTTTCTTCCCTTTAAGTTTAATTTGTAATTGAAAAAATATTTTCATCTCCCACAAATAATTGGTGCATGTGAATTACAAGGCTAGAGTACTCTGCATGAGGTTCTTCATCCCTGTGTTTTGCTGTGTATGTGGCAGCAGGACAGAACAAAGATAGATGGGCACAGGTTTTCAGGTGGGGGCTTCCCCCCTCCCCATTTTTAACCCACAGTTGAACTGTTGGTGGGAATTTCATAGAGCAAACGTCAGTCAAGCTGCAGGTTTGTGTTGTAGAGGGGGACTAGGACTCTGCTGTGCATCTGGAATTCATTTTCTGTATGCAAAATTGCACCTGCAGAAGGAGAATCAGTTCTCCCCTGACCCACTATGCTGCTAGCTCGAGGAGTTTCACAGAACTGAGTGACAAGTCTTGGAGAAGTTGCTGGGGCCCTGTTGGAAACTGCTCTCATTTGAGGGTTTGTTTTTTACTTCCCCTCCACAGTGAGAGCTGTTGAGGAATAAGTGTTGTTTTGCACTGTAGTACACAATTTTGGGGGTGATTTCCTCTGCCCTTGCTCTGCCTGACATCTTAAAATGTTTTCCTTCCCTGGCAGCTCATTTACTTTTAGTATAATTTATGGCTGAGGCAGCATGGGCCCTAACTGTTGCTTGCTCTTCCTGCAGTTCCATCCTGTTTGTTTGCTGACTTACACAACTAAAAAGCTCAGATTTTCTTTGCCCCCTCACCTCCCACCCCAGAAAGTTCCTGTGAATCATTCTATTCAGTTAGAAAAGTGAAATGCTCCAATATTTCTTGACTTAGTATTCTGATGCAGGCTTGAATAGCTTGGAAACATGCAGTTTCCAAATGATTTCCAAAAATGCAAGTTTGCTTCTCTGCTGTTCCTTTTGGAAGTGTCTCCCTGCTCAGGAGTGGACAGTGTTTTCTGTTCTACAAAGGTGCTGAAGCCAAGGAAAGGTGATCTGACAGAAATAGGACTTGGAGAGCTGTATGAGGAGAGGGCTCATCTCAGAAGGGTGCTCTGGGGCTTGTTCCTGCTGTCTCCCTGTCTCATGTGTTCCCAGACTTTTGGCTGACACAGAATTTTTGGCACTTGTTTGAATCCAGGAACAATGCCTCCCTCATTAGTGTGTTTTCACAGCAAAGAACTCTGGGCATAGGTGTTCCTTTGGAGAGATGCTTAGAGCTGCATTTCATGCAGGGCCAGCTGTTGAGAGATGCCCTGGTTTGAGGTGGTCCTTCCAGAACTAGCAGCTCAGCAGTGCCTGGTTCTGCAGCTCACCTTGACTTGGAGCAGTTATGTGCATCCTTGGTTCTTGAAAGTCAATCAAGCTGGGTACCAAACAGGCAAGGCTTCCAGAAGGATATTCTTGTTTCTCCAAAATGTGCTGCTTCTCTGAAAGAGCTTCCAGATTTTGGTGGTTTCTGCTCCTGCTCAGTGGAGAGCATTATTGGGTGACTGCATTAAGGTTTGTGACCAGACTTTTTAAGCTGCACAGGGAAAGCAGGATTTTGGGGGAAGCATCTGTATCTCTTTTCATCTTGTCTGTAACTCCCCATCCTTCCAGTGGTTTATTTCTGTGGAGTCATCTCCCCTCCTGTGTATGATGGCATTGAGGATTGATGGAGCCCTGATGAGCAGAGCTGGGTAACCCAGTACTGTGGCTGGATGTGGGTCAAGCATTCCTGACGTGGTGAAAGCAGCATGACCTCTTCCCAAGCCTCTGGTTATCAGGGAACAGTAACTGCTGGTTACTAAAATGATAGAGTGGGTTGCTAACACCTGACATTTTATGCAGTATTTTCCAAAGGCACTGAGCCTGGCAGGAGACATTAATTTGTCTTGAGCTAATGCTGTTCTGACCGTGTTTATTGTCACATAACCATGAAAATTGAGGCTGATGATTTTCTCTGCAGAATAATTGTTCTTCACTAGCCAGTGGTGAGGCTACTTGCTTGACAGTACTTGGCAGCTGCTTGCAGGCAGTAACCATTAGCCTTCTCTAGATAATTAGCTAATTACCATCTTCTAATAGTATAAGTTGAGAGACTCAGAACATTAAAATATTGGAAATTCCTGCCTGGCTCTCTGAGCAGTCTCAGTAGGACAGGGTTTGACATTCAGTAGCAGAAGAGCAGTGATGCTGTCCCTTTTTCAGGTCCTGTTGTAGAGAAAACACTGTTTCCTTTCAGCTCTTGGCCATGTCACTTCACTCTACTCTGTGCTCTGCTCTTTCAAGCACTCCATGGACACGAGGTAGATGTCCTGCAGCATCATCTGCTTTGCTCTGGTAGCAGATGGCATTCTGGAAAGATTATTTCATGTAGGAAATAACAGAAAATGCTAGCAATGCAGGCAGCATTTGTGGGGCAGGCTTGGAGTCAGAGGCTGTATTTTTAGGAAGCAGCTGACATTAAATGGTAGCGCCAGAGGAGGTAGCCAGATTGCCTTGAGTGTCCCACCAGAGGTAGGACTCATGTAAAACTAAGGTACACCATGGCAATCCCATGCTGCCACTTGACATCAGTAAATCTGCTTATTTTTCTGACAAAGGGAAAGGGAGAATTTCAGTTGGGGCAGACTTCAAAAGGGCTGGCCTGTGAGAGCTGTAGTGGGCACTGACACCTGGCTGAGAGGCACCAGAAACTGGGTAGACAGATACAGGAGCTGTGGAAAGTTGTGAATCATTGTGATCAATTTTGACCTACTCAGTAACAGGAAAATGCAGTCAGGAATGGATGATGAGATGATTCTGTTGGTTAAGGCAGGTTTACTTTGTTGTGCCCAAAATCACTCTGCTTAAATGAGAGTTGCTCACTTTCGGGTGTGAGGTGAAGCAGAGGCCTGAGTGCACAGTGGCAGGCTGATGCTGTGCTTACAGGGCAGCTACCTGTACTGTGAAGTGTAGTGGCTACTGTGTGCTCTGTAAAAAGGCTGAAGTAGATAGGTCTTAGAAAATGACCTGAAAGCAGATGAGTTTTGAAACAGTCATCTCTCTCACTGAAAAGTTGAGAGAGTTTCCCCAGAGAGATTTTAGATGACACCATTTTAAGTTGAAAAAGGTGTGTATGTGTTGACACTAAGCCATCTAACAGAGGTGGCTACCTCTCACCCACAAAGAGCTACAGGTAGGGAAGGTGTTGCCTTTATACTTGTGGAGTGAAATGCTGCAAACATTAGGCTTGAGGTAGGAAATGAAGGGCACTGTGGAAGTGCTGCCATAGAGAGTAAGAGGTGTGAGGAGCCTGAGTCCAGAGGTCAAGTCAAACACTGAGTTCCTGAAGCACTCTAGAAAGAGTAAGATTTCTATTTATAGAGCAGAGGAAGAAAGTGGGGGTTCCACCTGCTTCATGTCATAGCTAAAGTAGGTTTTAAATAGTGTGTGTTTGTAATCTCCCTAGAGGTGCTCTTGAAGAAGATGATTAGCTAAATATTCCATATCTTGGATCTCCAGCTGAACTGTTAACTAAATTATAGTTGGAGGACAAACTTCTGCTCTTAAGCCCAGCAATCCATTTAAAACAGCTGAAACTGTGCAGAGCAAGTTTGATTTCTTCATTTTTGTTGCTGGTGATGTATGAAATTGGCCCAGTTTGATTCTCAGACCCCACCAGACATATGCAGGCTTGGCAGTTAGGAAGTGTGTTTGTTTTACAAATGCCCACCAAAAAATGGAAAACACTGAATGCAAGAGCAAGATTTCACTTCAGAGCTGCAAGATCCATTGCTGCATGTGAGATTTGCTTTTATTATTAAGGTTTTCTTTTCTTGAATGACTTATTAGCAGGTAGGGATTTAGCAGCAGACCTGTGATCTGTTCTGCAATACATCTGTAAACAGGAGCGAGGTATAGGAGTGGTTACCCTTATTAAACTAGTTACTCTTGGTGTTTAGGATTCAGTCATGTGTTTCTCTTTATGGAAACACAAAGAAAATCCACAAATTGCATCACAACTGATTACAAAAACCTGTCTCCAAGCAAATACTCTCAAAGTGTGTTTAACAATGGCTGTTAAATGCTTATCTGCATTGTTTCACGTGTGCTCTTGGTTTCTGGCTTCCAGTGTTGTATGCCACTAGCAAATAAGAGTAAGACCAACTATCCTCTGGGTATTTATAGCCCTGGGGCTGTTATCACCATAAGACTTTACAACCAGAGATCAGAAATTTATGCAGAGATCAGAACATAGCCTGGCTGTTTGGCAGGAATGCTGAGTGCCACAACCACAGCAATCAAAGCTTTTGTTAGACACGTTTGCTAAATGCAAAGACTGAGTACTTAAGGGTGTTCTAACAGCATAAATAGGTGTAGGTAATAGGAAGCTCCTTTTTATGCTGTTCCTGTGTGTGGTGGGCAAAGACAAGACCCTGGCTCTGAGGCTGGGAGACCGGTTGCCACTGCCCTAAGCTCAGCTGTTGGGATGTGTTTGTCACTGCTCAGTGCTGGCAGTGCTGGGGAGAGCAGCCTGCAGGTGTGAGGCCTTCTGCTGGTGCAGCCCTGATCACACCAGGCACAGTTGGTCTTCAGCTTAGCTGAGACCTTGGGGCCGTGTTTACCAACCACAGAAGGAGAAGGAAAGCAGCTTGGGTGAGTGAATTACCTGTCTCCTCTGGGGAAATTTTTAGATGCTTAGAAAGAGGAAGAGTTGGATATGTGTTGGAGACCATGGTTCCGAATTGTGTAGTAGCATAAAACTGTGGTAATCCATGGCCAGTTGGCAGTCTTGACAGCATTATTGTACTGGGGTGGCATGGTGCAGGGCCACTGCACATAACAACCCCAAGCACTGCAGCCCACGAGCAGGTATGGTTCTTGTTGTCATAACACAACCTCCTTGCGTGCTCAGCTCCAAGCCTGGATGTCTGTGTGGCCTCTGGAGAAGGACAGAGCCGTGACGCCTGCCACACACGGAGCAGTGTGTGTGTTGTGAGGACTCTGTGCACTCTGGGGAGGTTTTCTTTCCCCTGCAGTGTGTGTGTTGTGAGGACTCTGTGCTCTCTGGGGAGGTTTTCTTTCCCCTGCTTTAGGCAGAAAGCCTGTGTGTGGAGGCACATCCCTTCACACAGTGTTTCTGAGCGAGTGTGTAGCAGGCTAAGCACGTGCTCCCAGTCACCAGATGTGGAGATCCAGTACCTACTGTTGTGCTTCAGCAGCCAGTTCCTCAAACCCATAATATTTTTTGCTCTTGAAATTAACCATTTTATGAATTATACAAAAGGAAATGATCAGTGTTGACAGCTGATACTTTTAAATGGGGTGTAATCAAAAACATCATTAAAAACATGCCTGGAGTTCACCATTCCACAGTGCTGACTCTCATCAAGTCTTGAAAAGCTATTAGCTATAGAATAGCTTTCCTAAGACTCATAATTTTCCAGGTATTGCCTTGTCTTCCTCAATAAATCTCCATTTTTTTACTCCTCAGAAATAATTATGATTCCTGGGCACTGCCCCAAAATTTGCAGATGTTTTGAGGATGCCCTGATCAGTTGAGATTAGGGCATGAGTGTTTTAAACTTTATAGATGTGACATCCTTGAAACTTGACTACATTAACTGGTTAGACAGTCCAGTATGAGGAAGCNGGGGGGGGGGGAAAGGGGAAAGAGAGGGAGGGGGAAAAAACCCAACTAACCTTGATCTCTTCAGTGAAATCTCTGTATAGCTGCTGTAAACAGTGTAATAGAACTGTTGTTTACATCTGGTTTTAGTCATCTCTGATTTTAGCTTTACAATGATGAGAATCTTTCACCTCCCCAAGGGTGCCCAAGCTCCCTTTAGTAATAACCTTGCTTTTTCTGTGTTTGCTTTGTCCTTAAGAACAATACAGGATCTGATGCACGTGCTTTTGAGCCTGTTGATAGCTCAGTCCCTTGCCATGCTTACTGCACGTGCTACCCTTATCTGTGACTCTTTCAGAGCTTTCCTCAAGCTTTCATTTTCCTTGAAGACCATGTGGCTGTCCTTCAAGTAACAGTATTAGCATCTTTTTTTGAGGAGTCTCTGAAAATGAAGTTTTGGTCATCTTTTTGGGGGTTCTTTCCCATTTCTCTGTCTCTGAATATTTACTCCTGGTGTTCTGTTAAATCATTTCTTATTCATCTGCCTTTCCTTCTCACTGCTGGGTTGTTACCATACTGAAAGCCCATGCAGACTGAGCAGCCTGCAGACCTTGCCACCAAGGTCCCATGGACTCCAGCAAGAGGAGAGCAAGGCAGTGCAGAGTGTTTCTGGAAACATGGTTGCTGGCACAGTGCTGTGGCCTTTACCTGTGGAGCTTGTCCTGTTGACCAGTGGCAGACAGTCTGTTCCCTAGGAACTAGGTGGTATGGTTTTCTGTGTGAAGCCAGGCCCTGTTACAGGTAATGTCTTCTACAGCCTTGGCAGTAATAGTGTAATTAATCATGCTTACCATGAAAAACACCCTCCCTTACCCAGAACAACCTGTAGGAGGTTAACTGTAAAATATTCATTGCCACCTGCAGAAACAGCTTTTTCTTGAGGGGGTGGTTGTCCTGTGCATAGACAGGAGTTGGACTCAATGGCCCTTGTGGGTCCCTTCCAACTCAGGACATTCTATGATCCATAATTTTCTTTCTCTCTTTATCTTAGCTTGGTCTATTTTTGGCTTAACAATCTGCCAGCCTTTCCCTGCAACTGTTTTGCTCTTTAAAGGGATGCACTCATTTTTACAAGTGTGGAAAAATACCTGAATTGCTTTCCTCATGAAAATCAATGTTTGTTGTAGCCTGGGGTTTAATAATTAAACTCTGTTTACTGTTCAGTAGTTAAAGTAATATTTAATAGCTCTGGCTGTTAAAAGCCATGCCACACAGAGAAATGCAGTTAAGGCAACTGATTACATGAACATGACTAATACAAATTCTTAAAGATGTAAGCAAGAAAAAGGTAAACATAAACTGAATGTTCAGTGGCACTTGAGTGTGCCCCAGGGCATAAAGATGTGTGTGTAAGATGTGTAGAATGGTGGCTTATGAAACTCCAGTGATCCCAATTCAGGAACCTGTGAAGACCTTTAGGCTGAAGATTTTTTCTGACTAGTCTTTCACCTGACTCAAAACATTCAGTACTGGCTTTTTCTAGATGCCAGCTCCCCTCATCCTCCCATTCTTTTTACTGCTGCTGTGATAAATCCAAGAGTCACAGGATCCACAATGAGGAAACAGTGGTGCCTGTGCTAGTGCAATGGATAACATCTGATAGGTTTTGCTTCTTTATTGCACTTTTGAATCTCCCATTTGCAAGCATCTTGCTCTGTTTAGCACAAAGAGCCTCCACATCCTGTTTCCTTCTTGTAACACACTCATTAAGAGTGCTTTGATTACCCAGGAATGTCTGTGTGTCAGCCCCAAGTGTCTGTGGTGTGTGGGGCAGAGATGAGGAGCAGGAAGCTGTGAAAGAGGCTCATCTGATTGGGAAAGGGCCAAAAAAGGCAGAAGACTTGAAGGACATGATTCTGTTTCAGGGTTTTCCCCTTGTAAACCTTCATGCTGCTTTGGAAAGCTGTCATAGGCACTCAGAGAAATTGGGTAAAGAACAAGACTGGCTGTCTTGTTCTTATATTCGCCCTTAAGAGGTGCAGGGTGTTTCCTGCTGTTTATTCCTTTGGAGCTGCAAACCAAGCAGTTATTCCTCACAAATTTGGGTTGGTGATGATTGTCAGGCCTTTTGCTGGCAGTTAAATGGTTAAATGGTAGTCTCCAGAGCTGAAATGGTTGCACTTGGCCCCTGGGAAGTTTTGTTGATGTTTTAAAAGGACTTAGTGTTGCAGTTGTGTAGCTGTGTTAGAATTCCTGATAAGGAAAGTTTTGGTTTCAGTTTCTTTTGTGGCTTTTTCCCCCCCTCCCCCGACTTATTTTGACTATTTTTTAAAGCTCAAATCCTTGCAGGGAAATCTGCAAGCCTAAAGATGTCAGAAGGGAAGGCAGGAAGGGAAGTATCAGTGGTGGGGCTTAAAAGGTAAATCCTGCATTCCTCCAGACCTCCAGCACGGTCATCCACCGTGTTTCTGAGCATCCCCATGCTTCCTGTAAAGCACTGCCAGCCTCACACCCTTGTCTTGCAAACATCATGTGAGATTATGACAGGTACAGATAATAGAAAGCTGAGATCGTGTCATCTCCTGGGTAAGTAATAAAGACCACAGGCAAAAGACTTGGCCACACTTGTGTTCTTCTCCATAGTCAATCAGGAGAGAAAAAATGTTGACAATTATTGTTATTCAGCATCTTCAATGGCCCTTCTTGGCATTTCCCCCTGTTGCTTTCATTTATCACCTTCTGGATGATATACCATGCATCTTCTCAGGCAGCACTTTTGGCTGGTGCTGGCTGATGGCTGGGGAGCCAGGCAGCAAGGGGGGTGCCATGGCAAGCAGGACAGGGGCTTCACCAGCCAGGGACTGCCCTAGCTTTGGGTTGTTCATCTTTCTGTCCTTGCCCAGCCACCATCTCTGAGCTGAGTGCTTCAGCCACTGAGATATGCTGGTCCACAGACAGATGGTGTGAGGATAATGCCTTCCTCCCAGTCTCTGTCTGCCCAGACAGTGGCCCTTGCTACCAAGGGTGTATGTGGAGCTGGCATCGGGCTCTGGACCATCGCTTGTGACACAGGCTTGCCAGGGGGGAATAGGGCACAAGCCTTCCTGCTGGAAAGGTGACAAAGCAGACACTTCTTTATCAAGCTCTTATCATCTAAGTTACATATTATCAAGCCATGTTAAAGTCTGCAATACCAAACAAGAATGTGGTTGGAGAGGAGTGTTTTATCATCTTAGGTGTTGTATTTTAGCAACTGATCTGCCTTCTGTGATGATAACTGAGAAGGACTTTGCATCCCATGAAGTTTATTGTTTGATGTTAATGTTTGTATTAGATATTGCAGTTCAAAATCATTGAAAAGTGGTTCTGGGAGAGCTTGTTTTGTTTTTTTTCCAGAACATTCTTGGGGTTTTTTTGGTTGGAGGTTGTCCAGACTTCTCTCTTTGTCGAGGAATTGCTGTAACTGGAAGTTGTGTCCTTGCGAGAACCTGATGGTGACAGTGCTTCCCAGTCCTTCTGGGGAAGGTGGCTGGGTGGCTTTCAGAGGGAAATTTGCTTCTCCACCAGCCCCAGGATATGGTGCAGGGCTGAGCACAAAACCTGAATTCCTTGGCTCTTGTGGGTTTTTAGTTAAATTCTCAGCTATTACACCAGAGAATAGATGCTGTTCCCTGAATGTAGCTGAGCAGGGTCCAGTTCAGACTGGTAGGGTGTGGAAGAGAAATACCAGAGTATGTGCTACCATAACCTCAGTCACTTCTTATCAATGGATAAGGTACAAGGATAGGTAATGACCTGCAAGGTCTGGTTTGTGGCTCTCTGATCGCTAGTTAGGTGGCTTTGGATGATGTAACAAAGGAGTATTTTGTGTAAATGATGGAGCTACTCAGTGAAGTGGTGAAATATTTAATTAGCTGCAAGCTGTGGGCTTCCTTGTAAATTACCTGGGCCTTCCTACCTGAGATTACTGCATGTCTTGAAAGTGCACTCTGTAATAGCTTGTAAGAACATAATAGGGCAGTAAGCAAGTTGTTCTTTGTGTGACACAAACCAAAACGTTTAACCTGGCTTTTACCATTACTTTGAGTGACAGAAGCATTGCTACTTGGATGATTATATTCATTGCAGTCTCTCAGAGTACAGCTTGCCTCAGAGGGCTGAGCTCCATCTGTGGCATGATATGGCATGTTTTCTTAGTGATTTGCCTTGAGAATGAGAGGTGACCTTGCCTATATTAAACACCTTTTCAACTACATCTGCAGAAGACTGCCCTCATTGGGATCAACTTCTGCAGGGTAAAGCTTTGAGACTATGATTTCTTGAAAACAGGATTGCAGCTGCTTTCTTGATACAGCTCTTTGTCCCATGAAAGACAAGAGTCTCCTCAATCACTATAGCCTAGTAAAAAACCCCTAACATTGATAGCACCTTTTGGCTATGGAAAAAACATCTCTTCTTGGAGCCAGATTATTTTGGAGAGGCACGTGGGTTTTGCTGGCAGATGCTCAAATCAGAGCAGCCCAGCCCCAGGCAGGCTCAGCCCTATCTGTTCAGCCCCAGTGGTAACCAGAGCGACTGTAGCCTAGGAATTCTTTGTATTTAAGAATGGGGCTTCTAAACTAAGGGGCAGTTGGCTCTGACCTTTCTGTTTGCAGCCTTACTCCTGTCCCCCATGCCTGTCCTTACCTGTTGTGGAATGGCCCTTTCAAAGTGTCCAGAGGTCTCTGTCACCCTGCAGTGCCATAAAGGAAGCGACTGGGGAAGCTCAGGTTGCCTTTCAGCAGCGAACTGTTCTTGACAACTTTGTTGACTGTATGGGTGAAGGGAATAGCCTCGAGGGGAGCCAGAAGCTGCCTGCTGTGACTTGTGGGGCTGGGCTTTGGTGTGTCAGCCTTCTGAGAGTGCTTCAGTGCCTTTCCAAGCAGCGTTAGATGTGGAGCCTCTTTTCCGCTAGCTTCCTATTCAGCAGATGCAGTGTTTGCTTCTCCCTTCTGCACAGTCCTGTCGTCTTCTCCCTCAGCAGCTGCTCTTTTGCCTGGAAAGCACTGGTGGAATAATCTACTGACACAGTCTTAATTTTTTCATTTACTCTGGGGGTGTAAATCTGATCTGTGACAGTGTTTTTAACATTTAACCATTCCAATCTGACTGAGGCCTCTCCACGTGTGTGTCTTCGGAGGTAAATGTTCCCTGTAGTGGAGCAAGACTTCATATTTGTGGTGGAAAATGAGTCAGTATTTTGACATGTAAATTTACAGGTCAAAAATTTTAAATCAATGTTTTCAGGACAAAATCTTCTATTAGAGAAAGTGTTGGCTGTTCCAGTGTGGCAGCTTGTGCATTGTTAGGTGCAATTGCACTGAAATGTTGGAGGCCAGGTTTCCATGACAGGAAGCATCAGAGAGATCTATTTTGAATAAATGAATGTGTTTATGTACATAGAAAAAACAATTACTAATTACAGCTTTTATTAGCAAGAGTGCCTATGTTCCAGGTGTCTAATTCCTACCAGAAAATTAAGTTTAATTATTTCACTTGGTGTAACAAATAAACAAAGAAGCCAATCATAATGTCTAAAAAAAATTAAAATCAATTAAAACTTGAAATTGACTTTAATTTCTAAATAAATCAGTATTCATTCCAATCAGGTTGGGATTCATGTTTGAAATCCCTAAGGCAGAAATAAGTTTATGTACTGTTAATGAGCTGACTCTGTGGTGAAAGCAACTACTGAAGGCATGCCTGGGCAGCATTGGTTAAAGTCTGAGTGCTGGTAATGCACGTGCTGTCACAATTAGTGCACTCGCTCGTTGGCTTCAGCAGTGGGTAGATAACTTCTTTTGCAGTAAATATCATCCTGCAATTTAAAAAAACAACAGCATATCAGGGAGCTGTGGCACAGAGGATCTTCACCTGTGAGAGCCCCTGTTTCTGAGAGGATGGATTTGAAATCATAGAATCATAGAATGGATGAGGTTGGAAGGGACCTTGAAGATCGTCTAGTTCCAACCCCTCTGCCATGGGCAGGGATGCCACATGCACTAGACCAGGTCATCCAGGGCCACATCCAGCCTGGCCTTAAACACTGCCAGGGATGGGGCCTCCACAACCTCTCTGGGCAACCTGTTCCAGTGCCTCACCACCCTTTGGGTAAAGAACCCCCTTCTAATCTCCAGCCTAAATGCTCACGTGTGACACAGTGTGATGAATTTTTGCTTAATACTGGGCATTTCTGAGTTGTCTGGTAGGGTTCTGGTGTAAATGGTCATTTCAGAACACTGGAGGATATTGGGGTGATCAAGAAGCCAGAACAGATTTCCAGAATTAGACTTCCAGTGCTTGGCAGCTGACTCACAACCTGTATAAGCTTGTAGTGATGAAAAGCTTGACTTAATTAAAGTCCTACCCTGCTCGATTATGACTGAAGGATGTCAGCCAGTTCAGTAAATGAAATAATGATCCTGTCCAAGGATTCCAGGAAGTCAGTGGGAATTTGCCTGATTAAACACTTATGATCAGCCCTGTACTAGAACCATCATGTTTCTTTACAATTAATCAGTTTTACCTTTCAGAAGTATAACTCTGGAAGGTAGAACCATTTAAGGGTCATGTAGGTGAACTCAAATGTGAGCGTACTAGGAAGCCTAGAAACAGAAAAACAAGTGATGAACAAACTTGCATATGTTCACTTAAAGGCTTATTGAAGGCTGATTTGAACTGTGAGACAGAGAGATTCTGTGAGTTACACACCATTCAGCTGCAGGGAAGAAATAAACAACACTCTAACCAAGTGAAGAACAGTGTAGAATAACATTTGGGTAAGTGTTTCCAGGTGGATCTGACTCAGATGGCTTCTCCTAGGGAAAATCATGCCTCATAAACCTTTCAGTTAATAGAATTGTAGCTAAAGTTGACTTGGAGTAATGTGGTTTTATTTTTGGGGGGAACTTCTGTCCAGAAAATAGGCATTTGATCAGAAGTGAAGGGTTTTTATTAACAATGAGGCAAGTGTAGAGCTGGTTACATAGCAAGGAGAAGGGCATGCAGTCCTTATGGGAGCCACACGAACTCCAGCATGAGGTTTGCAACTCCAGAGAAGAAAGGTGATATTTAAAAAAGAATTATTTATTTTTATTTTCTTTTTTTGAGCTGTTGTCTGTAGAGGATGGCCTGAATTGATGGCAAATGTCAGTTGTTGCATTTTGAGCCTTTTGTTAGGTTCACTTGCACTGACATGGGAGTAAGTCTTCATGGCCGTGCTTCTGGAGTCAAGCACGGGTGGTGCTGCACATAGAAACCTCCCTTTGTTCCTTGAGGTGGTGAAAAGGAGAGAGTTAGCCTGCCAGGGGCTTCTCCTGGCTGATACCAGTGTAACTGAGAGGTTAGGGAGTAACTTGAGGCTGGGTAAGGACATGCTGTGCTGGAATGGGGAGTCAGCAGTATCCCATGCTGTGGGCCTTGAGGCCTCGTTTGTCTCCTTGCAGCAGAGCTGAGGCGAAAGTACGTGCAGTCAGTCCCAGGTTTTCAGAGGAGGAATTAGTGCTTCACTATTTCTCTTGTTCTTCAACTTTGTGAGCTGTCTTTTGAGGACTGAAGTTGCTGAATGTTTTCTGAGGAGCCTCTCCCAAGGTTTTGAAGCAATGAATTGGGTTTTTGTGAAGCAGGCATTTCACAAAGCAAAGGACAGGCACAGATCCTCTTGTGTCTTAGAGGTGTGTTTGAGAGTCCTTAAACTTTGGTCACCTCTGGCAACAAGAGTCAGAGTAATTTTTGGGGGGGTGTTCATTGCTGGGGGTTTCTAGAGCTGTGAAAGTTGGGTTCATGGCTTTTTCTTGGGCAGAAATCTGCTTGCTGCAGACAGAGTGAACATAGGAGGTGTGAACTTGTCATAGAGGCCTGATGAAATTGCTTGTTCAGCATCTGGTGTAAGGACTTAATTCCTGGGGGGGAGAGGAGAAAAGTATTTCATGAGAGGTCTTTGTCACAGTGTGGGCAGACAGGAGGGCAGAGGATGTGAGGCTGTGGGTCTGAGCATCAAAACAGGACAAAGTAATTGCACCTTGTGGAGGTAACAAACTTCTTGCTTTTTCATTAGCTCCATGGCAAGGTATTCTGTGGAGGTAACTGTGTGAAGAGCCACACATCATTTGAGGTGAGGACAGGTAGCTGTATTCTGAGTTCCACTGGTGCTTTCTTGGGCCCTGACTGATTTAAGGTGCTGTCTCCAGATTAAGTTGTACATTGGAATGGATGTACCTGGCTCTCCTGGCTTCACTGGGATAGAATCCTAGGGGAGCCATGCTATGCAGGCCATTAGCAGTTCCCAGTTAGTCAGGAGCTTAAGCTGGGAGGGACAGAAGCCCAGGCGGGGGCAGCTGCTGCCAGTTGGCTCACAGGTGTATCCCAGACCATAAATGCCACACTCAATATAAAGGGGGAAGTTCTGCTGAGCATGGGGGTTTCCACTGATGCTGCTTCTCCCTGTCCCTGGAGAGGCTCACTTACCATTCTGCTCCTGAGGATGCTTTCCTGCTTACTAGGACAGTGCTACATTCACTGGGGTGAGTAACTATGTACACTTTATATTGGCATTGGCTTTAGTTTTGCTGCTTCATTCAATTTATGTATTACTCCAACCTGCTGGTCTCTTCTCATTTTCCTGATCCACCTTCTCTGCTGGGGAGGGGTCATGGGGTGATAGAGCAGCTGCTATAGTTTGGCCCTGGATACAGATACAGGCTAAACACAAGATACCACCAGCTCAGTTGGACTTTGGGTGGGTGGAGCATACTGCTTGCCCTTTCTGTCATTTAGCTTCATTTAGTTACTGGTACAGCATTCAGCTGGAGACTGATCTTTTCAGGGTCTCCAGTCCAAATGCACTAACAACAAGCATGGTTTGGGTTATTTGGATTCATAAATTCTGTATTAGTTGGATTCCACCTGTGGCTTTGTGTGCTTGGCATCCAGCCACAATTAATAGGAGTCAGAAAGAGAGCACCTGTCCTGTAAGATTAAACATTAATTAATGCTAAACAGTAATGATATCCTTTGTTTTCTGCCTTCTGTGAGTTTGGAACTGTTAAGCCTAATACAGCTGACTTGCTGCTTTGCCCATGCTTTGTTTGGTCATGTGAAATAGCTGAGGCTCCTCTGTGAATGACATTGGCAAGAGGTGGTGGTTTCATGGCTCCACAGAGCCAAGTGGTGCTTGTGCAGTACCAGTAGGATAGAGGAGTCAACAGAGGATGTCAAAACAATAGCTCTGCTAAGGCTCATTCTTCAGCCATCCTGAGGAGAGCTGCCTTTGGGGTGCTGACAGCACAGGGTTATGCAGCAGCCATGTAAGAAATGCTCAGCATGGATCCAGCCAGTCAAATGCAGCTTTGCTCACGCTGGCAATATGAAAGGCAGAGGGGACTCTCAACACCACTGTTTGAAAAGCAAAGTCTAGGCATGCCAGAATGACAGTGTTTGTCCAGATGGGCTTACCCTAGACCTCATGTTTGGTGAAAATGGTTGTTAGTGCTCTCAACAGACAAAGGACTCAGTTACCCTACAGAGTTTCATGGCATCTCAGCAGAGCGACTCATGTGCATTTAGCCTGGTTTCATTACAGTTTTCATTGTTGGTGTCTTAGTGACTCTCAGTATTTTACAGTGTTGAGGCAGAAAGCTTTGTGCTGTAAATTATACAGAATATGATTTGCTTTCTTGATGAAGATCTTGGTACTAAGCCTTCCTTTCCTGGGATGACCCCCTGCTGCCACGGTAATATTATTGCTTGCTCTTCTGTTTCCTCCTTTACAGAGAAGAAGAAGAAAGTGACTTTCTGTTGTTTCTATACTTTCCTTGTATTTAAAAGAAAAAAATGTGGCAACTTCATATTTACTTCAGCCACATTTCATTGTCCTGAAGAGCCAGTGTCTGTTTTATAAACTCACTCAAGAGTTCGTTTTCCTCCTGGCTCTCCCAACAAGTTGTGCTATGACTGTGTGGCCAATGAGCTCCTTCTGCACTCCAGGAAGACACTGTCTGCTCTACCTTTATGCCAGAAGTCTGCATGTGCTGAAGGCCAAGTTCTGATTTTCTTCATAGGGAAGTGTGAGGGCAGGTTGTATATTCTGTCCTGGTACCTTTTGTCTGCCCTCTGACAAATTGGTTTGACCCTAGGAATTCCTGTCTTTGGCCTCCCCTTAATGCCTGTGCCCTCTCGAATGCTGACCAAGACACCAAACAGTTAAGTCAAGACAGGGAGTTACAGGGAAATTAATTGACTGAAAGTAATAATGTAGTTTTTAAAGTGAAAAGCAAGCTCAGAACACTTGTTGACTCCTAATTTCAAACTGTATAAGCAATACCCCTGCAGTAGCTGAGCAACATCTCTCCAGGAAGGATGCTGCTTAAGTCTTGTGGGATAAACTTCTTATGGTGCTATTGAAATCCTACTTCAGGTTATAGTGGAAATGGGTTTTCTGGGGCATGTTCCTTCTGATTTCACAAAGTTTAAAATGTTTTCTTTGTTTGATCTTTTGGATATTTAATGTCCCAGTGTGTTATTTTCTGTCATATTAACTGATTGTTCTGCCAAAGGAGAAAAATGCTGTAGCTGAGGGTAGTGAAAACATAGCAGAGCAGCAGAGCTGGAGGCAGGGGCTGGGGGAGGAGGAGATGCCGAAGGCCTGTTACTGAAGTTAGTGGTTTTGTGCAGGGTGATAAGTGAGTAACTTCAAATGCCAATGGCTCTGGGTGGGAAGTGGAAAGCCACTCTATAATCCAATTAATCACAGAGTACTGGATGGCTCTTTGTCAGTGTGAAGCAACCCCAAGACATGCTCAGCTGTTACTCTTTCACAATGAGTAGTACAGTTGTCACTCCCTGGCTCCTGCCAGCAAAAACATCCGCTGGCTTCATTTTACCACCACATATTTTCTACACTTCTGCAGTAACAAATAGAAACTACCCTGGCTGAAGCAGACATGTGCAGTGTTACCACTGCCCACATTGCACCAGGGACAGGAGTTGAGCTATGCTGCTGTGGTGATCAGTGTGGGTGCTCAGCACTGGCGAATCCTGCTGGAATGCAGGAGTTCCTCCTCTGGTATGGATTTCAGCCCATGAAAACAGGAGAGAGCAGAGGATAAAAATTAGAAAATGATACCTTATGATTGTACCTTGATGACAGTCTATACTGACTTCTCCTGAAGCAGCCTGGCAGTATTCTTTTCTAGCTGACTGCCGGTAGAGGCATGTCCATGTGCAATGGGGAGGTGTAGGCTCTGCTCATGTGCAGTTCGTGTCCCCTGCCTTAAAATTCAGGTTCTGTGACTTACAGGGAAACATGACAGATGGGTGTTTCGTTTATGATTGCATTTTACCCTCTAACATGTAAAAGTATTTAGCAGTTAGTGCAGTCAGCAGAAGAGAATCAGCTGGTCAGTGTCTTTTGTGGACCATGTAAGGATAACCTATTAGATTTGGCAGTGTCCAGAGTCTTCTGATACCATACCTGCAGTGACTTCACTTCTAGTTGCTACTTCTCTGCTGCCACAGTAGCTAACAGCTGAGGTGGCACAGCTGACTAGAGGGCAGTTACATGACTGGATAGGTGTTAGTTGGACTGTGCCTTGGCCTGATGCTCTGGTGTCTCGACGTAGGCAGGAACATTGTTCAGCTGAAAGGTTGGTACAGCGGCAGGTTCTTGTTTGGAAGGACCTGCCTTTAAGGCTTCATCTGAACTCTCTTTAAGAACATGCCAAGTACTGAAAATATCCATCTTTTTAGCACTGCAGAAGGCTTACACAGCTGAACTCTCCAGTATTTATGTTTGACGTCAATGGGAGCCTTGCCTGAAGGTGGGGTTGGAACTGCCGTGCTGTTTCTGCCCCGAGCAGTGAGAGGCTGTGCACACACCCGGCCGAGGCTCCTTGGTCCTGCACAGGCCTGGGGCCACGGCTGCAACCTTGCCATTGCAGCACTTGGATGAGCTCTGCTGCAAACCAGTGTTTCCTGGGTGCTTTTATGACAGCCCAGTTTCTTAGGTGAAGGCATTTTTGCTGGCACGGGACAAGTTAGTGTTAGGACAGCATGGTGGGTTGGGTTTCTGTTGAGGGGTGGTAATGCTGGTGTCTTGTTTCTTGTTTGTATGACTGTGGCACCCCATCAAGGCCTGAGGCTCTTTATCTGGTGAAAAGATGGGTTTGTGTGGCCAAGAGGAAGAAACTGTGCTAAAACTGAGCAGAGCTGTTAACATTCTAGGCTGCACTAACTAGTTGATAGGTTTACTTTTCAGACAAGCAGGAGGTAAATGCCTGAGAGATGAGGAACTGAGTGGAAGAGGAAGGATACTGAGGCCAAAGTGAGCATCCACAGCATTCATATAAACACCCAAAAAGTGAACAGAACCTACCTTTGTTACCAGTCTTCTGGTGCTGTGAGAATTGCTGACCTACTCTGCCATCACTGTAATCTTGGGCAGTGCTGAAAAGAGAATGTAGCACTTACAAAACAGCACATCATAGGAACTTGTGTCTTCCTTCTCTGAATGTATCAGTATGGTCACTAAGTCATTTTTCTCTTAATTTCCCTCTCCAGTGTTTTGTGTAAATGGATTAGGAATTTTAATCTGAGCTCTATCCTCCTCTTGAAAAATGTGAAATGAGGGATTAATAACTTGCCTCTGCCTTGAGGAACTCTTTTATCAGGGTGATTTGGGCAATAAAGAAGTTCAGGAATAAGCTCTCATCTTCTCTGAGAGGATAGATGAAGGTATCTGTGACAGCTCATTTCCAGGCACGTGCAGGGAGTTCAAGGACATATCCAGATGCATTGTTGCTTGAGTGATTGATAGTTGAAAGTGTGGGCATCTTCTTTTCCTATGGAATTAGGAGACTCACTGGACCAAGTCAGAAATAGAAATATGGTCTGGATGTCTGCTTCAGTCTTCTCACCAATGGAGAGCTGGGTTCATCTGTTGGTTTCTAAGGGCAGATCCTGGTTTTCTCCTGCTGCCAGGGACAGCTGAGGGAGGTGGTTTCTCTGGCAGTGTGACTGAAAGCACTGTACTTAGGGCAGTGGATTTCTATCAGTTTATAGCTTTTTGACTTGGATTTGTGCTCATATGTGGCTGCTATAATCTGTGAAATGGGGTGAGCTGTGCTTATCTTTTCAGTTGTGACTGAGGTTTTAGAAACACTTGTGTGAGTTCTTTCCAATGCAGCACCATGCCATGGCCAAGAGGGAAGAGCTGTTCCCCCCTCAGAGGACAGGGCAGCTCTTTCCTTAGTGGAGTGACACCAATGCACATGCAGATTGCTGTCACTAAATCAGAGTAAATTACTCTGTAGTTTTGAGTTGCTCACAAAGCAGTTCCTTTTTCTTCTGCAACATATCTTGTAGGAGTTTCCACTAGGAAAAACCCAAACCTCTGCTTTCTGTGTAACTCTGACTACTCTACTTGCAGCCTGCTCCAGTGCTCTACTTAGCATGTTTCTATTTCTCTAACACAGGTGTTCCTGAAATTTGCATTTTGTTGACACCAATATTTAATTTTATTTTCTTAAAGCTCAGTTTAATTTTGCTAGAGAATTATATAAACAAGAACATGTGTGTAACTAAGCTGTGTTCCTCCCCTCAATCTCTTGGAATTCAGTCCTCCACTTCTGGGTGGTCACTATATGTGCTGGATGTTTTTGGACAGTGAGAGCTGTCCTATGGAAAAGAGAATGCAATGAAATCCTGTTTGCAATTAAGACATTTGAACTATCTTACTGAAGTGGTCCATCTCTTCCTGTGGTCAGCACAAAAGGATCAGTCTGTTGTTGAAGTGACAACTTGGGGTATACTTCAAAACAGCAAAAAAAAAAGAATTCCTTTAAGAAAGGGGGAAACATTAATCTTGTTGAGGGCAAAGGGCTCTGGATTTGAGCACAGATGGCAAATATGATGTAGTAAATCTTTTAATACTGCAAGGAAATCCATAAAAAGCTGCATTATGCCTTTTTTACTTCTTATTAGTCCCTACCTCTCAGTTCACTTCTGCCAAGTGAATGTGTGTGGCGTGTGTCTCTGTAGGAGCTAGTCTGCAGAAGTTAAGGGACCTGCTACTGATGTTTTGAAGACAGTGCATTTTATTCCTGTGACTGGGAGCACTGGAGAAAAGGTGTCATCTCAGCTTCTGAAGTGTGGTGTTTACAGAGTCCCAGGATGTCCTGAGTCAGAAGGGACCCACAGGGATCATCAATTCCAACTCCTGTTTATGCATGGGACATTTAAACATTGGACCCTGTAATCCTCGTGTCAGGGAATTCCCACCGTGGTGCCATGACAGGCAGTGGTGCAGTGATGCTAAGGGCAGCTGTTTTGCAGAGGAAAGAGGCAATTTCCCTTTTCTGTCTGCTTTGACAGTGTGGTGGTGTTCTCCTGTGTGGTTGCAGAAGCAGAGCTGTGCTAGTGCTGCTCAGCTGGACAGAGGCGATGTTGAGGGAGTTACCTTCTGAAAGGTGAGCAGCTGCTTTCTGGGTAGTGCAAGTATCCCTTTCCCACAGGGTTTGCTGAGCTGCCTGCCAGCTCCTGCCTGTGCTGCTGGGCCTGTCTCCTCATCAGGGCACAGAACAGAGGGGGCTAGGACGAGCACCTGGTTAGGAAAGTGGGAAAGAGAACTGAGAGATCCTCAGATTTGGAAAGACAGTGAGTTATATTAGCAAGAACCACTAGCTCAGGGTAAAGAAATGCTGGTTTTCAAGGGATAAAAGAGAATAAAATAGGTAAAGGAAAATAGTGGAGAAAGAAGCTCCAGGAAAAAAAAATAAAGTGTGTGTTATGGAAGCAAAGGGATAATGGTGAGTCAGATGTGAAGGGGGGGGGAAAAGGGATTAAGAAACAAATGAATAGGCAAGAAGAGGTCCAACTTGTGGGGTTAGCAGTTTTGGTTTAATTTGTATTTCAAATGTTTTCAGTGCTTCAGATACTATCAAATGCTTTTTGCAGAAAGAGAATTCCTCCCAACTGCTTATGTCTGCTTTCAAACCAAACCTTGAAAGAGATCTCCATAATTAAAGCCTCCTGCACAGCACCACAACTCCTGCCCAGAGAGCTCTATCCATAAAATCTGCCTTTTCCCATCTTTGCACTTCACTGACAAGTCAGAGATTTGCATTCATCTGCATTTAGAATGATGCCAAGTGACTTAGAACAGGAAGCTTGGTCTCCTCTCCCCCGCAGCACATGTGTCCTGTTTATGTGGCAGCGGTAGGGACTGAGCTGGGCACCATAGCTGGAGGGGAGGGGGGTGGAGGAGATGGTGCAGGAGAGGACAGCAGCTACCCATGCTCCTGGAGGGGAGTTGGCTGAGAGTGGATGAATCTTCTTCTGAGAGTGGATGAATCTGGCTCTGCATGTGGTGCAATAAGGGAGCTGTCAGGGAAGCTGAAATGACGAGGTGTTGCTGCTACAGATGAAGTGCAATATGCATCCCCTTTAATACACAGCAGTGGTACTCAGCAGGGAAGCCATTACTCCAGCAGCTTCCCTGCTTTGAGCTTCCCAAGCTCCATTTGCTGCTCTCTCTCTCTCTCTGGGTAGATGAGAGCTGGCCAGGTGTGCTGCCACATGCATGCTTAGCAGTGCTCCTTGCAGACTTTGCTATGACTGCCTGGTCTCCCAGACTTGGCAAATGCTCAGAGATAGACAGAAGGCATGATTGCCATCATTTGCATAAACCCACTCCTGATTTCATGCACCTATGGAGTTCACTGAACCTAAGTGATTCCTGGTGAAGCTACAGTGAGGTTGCTGGAATGCTAACAAGGGTGGATTTGGGCCTTGCAAAGGGCACGTGAAGCTCAGTGTAACTGCTTCTGCCTTTCCAGTGTTCCTGTCCTGGAACCTGACTGGAATCCATAGCTAGAGGATGAAAATGCCATTTCATGCTCAGGAATTGCAAATTCTCATGTCATTTAAATCCTAAGCATCTTTGGAAACATAAGCTGGTCTAGGTGGGGTGTAGCTGCCTTGGGCATCGTGCTGAGTCACCCTCAAGTTGTGAAGTCAAGGGACTGGCCAGGATGCTTATGTACAGTGAGGGGGGGACATCAGTTTGAGCTTTTCATAGTGAAATCCACGTGTTAAATCAATTTGGTTTCATCCTTATTGGAGTAAATTTTTCATTAGGTTCAGTGGAACTGAATGAAAACTTTAGTACTTAATCCTTGTCCTTAATCCTTTGGCCAACTGATCTGTAGCAGGGCTATTGACACAGTTGTTATGTTACAACAGTTGTGAATTACTGAAGCTAAAGAATATGTTTTAGTGGCAGAAAATAAAAGCCAGGTTCTCTTCAGTGGAAAAATATGGGCCAGAGCTTCTGTTCACCCAGATCACAGGACAGAAAGTGCCAGGCTGGATCCTGCAGTGTTCAGTGCTCTGTTCCTCTACCCCAGGGCCTTCTGGATGTGCTGTGGGTGCTGTTTCTCCAGGCTCACAGCCTTCATGCTGTCACTTGTAGGGATGGGCTCCTGAAGGATGCAGATCCTTTTGTCTTCATGCTCTGCTCCTCTGTCAGATCTACCTCTGGAACAAGTTCTGGGGTCTTAGCTCAGAACAGGTGCTGGTTTCTCACTAGTGTTCCCAGAACACAATTGAGATGCCTCTCAGTTTACCATACCTTTCAGGAGCACATGAGAGGTATAAATTCAGCTCAGTTGTTGTTTGACAGTACTCTCAGTGCTGGTTTGTGTTAGCACCATATGTCTCTCCTTGTTGATCCTGGTCAGCAGCTATTCCTTGTCTTCTCACTGCAATAAAGAAAGGCTTCTAACTGAAAAGAGAAGTACATGAGCAGTAATACAAATGTAGATAGCCTTCCAGTATCTGAAGGGGGCCTGGCAGAAAGCTGGGGAGGGACTTTTTAGGAGGTCAGATGGTGATACAATCAGGGGGAATGGATCCAGACTAGAGGAGGGTAGATTTAGGTTGAATATTAGGAGGAAGTTCTTCACTGTTAGGGTGGGGAGACACTGGAACAGGTTGCCCAGGGAGGTTGTGGAAGCCTCATCCCTGGAAGCTTGTAAGGCCAGGCTGGATGGGGCTGTGGGCAACCTGCTGTAGTGGGAGGTGTCCCTGGCAGGCAGGGGGGTTGGAACTAGATGATCTTGAAGGTCCCTTCCAACTCTGACAATGCTATGATTAGTAATAGAAATATGAATAGTAATAGAAATGTAACACAATTATCAGGCTATTGATGGAACACAGGCTAATCTGTTATGGGGATCCAGTTAAAAATCTCTCATCTCTGTTTAAAAACATGTAATTTCTTGATGTTTCTCATTCTTATGGATGAGTGGTTGAATCAAGGCAGTTCACAGGAAAGCTGTGAGAGTGGGATTTGCTGGTGTGAGTGTTCTGCAGCTATGTGCATCCCTGTGTTTAAAAGTAAAGAGAAGAAAGTGACTAGCCGAGATTGGCTGTCTGAGCTCCCTCCCTCTGGAATTGAAGTGTCAGAAGGATGGCAAACTGATCCTGTTCCAACCAAAAACCATGAGCCCTAGAATTTGGGGAATTTTGAAGGGCTTTTCCACACTGGTAGTGAACAGTATTAACCATTCTGTTACCCATCTGCTGCACCTGAGCAGATGCAGCCTGGGCACAGTCCCTGTCCCCTGGCCTGTTCCACTGACACACAGCAGTACAGGTGATTAAGATGTGACTAAGAGGAGTGGGGGTGTATTTTATCCTGAGGATATATGTGACACATTTCATCTGTGTGTCTGGTGGTTCTGCACCATTGTACACTACACAGATAGACAGACTGAATACATCCCCTGGCCATTCATACTGCTTTTGGACTTCCAGAACCTAACTCATGTGCATGTTAACTTTGAGAAGGGGTGAAGAAGTGACTTTGCTGGTGGTGTGCTGCCTTCCAGACAAATTTATTAATGCTTTCTGCCCTTTCTGTGAAAGCAGCAGCAGTGTGAAAGGGATGAGTGGCAACTCAAAGGGTGGTGGTGTAAATGGTGTTTGCCTGCAACTTCATGCACAAGAAATATTCATGGTAAATTTGAAACAGAAAGCCCTCTGGCAGTGATGAGGAAAATGCCTGTGGTTGTTAGGTCTATATGAACATCTGAATACCTCAGAGCAAGCAGCTCATAATGCCACAGCCTGGAGCTTCTACAAACTCTCTGAGTGGTGAGAGGGAACACTGGAGAAGTACAAGGCTTCTGTAGGGAAGCTGCTGTTGCTGGCATATATCTGCTATGAAAACTGAGAGGTGAATTGTATCATGTGAGATAAGCCTGGGCATGTTTTAGGTGGTTTTGGAATGCAGGAGCCTGTTGGTGGTTCTTCTGTTACACTTAGCCACATAACTACCTGTCAAGATATAGAACATAGGTACTTAGGCTTTCATTTATATAAACCAGCAAACAAACCCCCCACCAAAATCTCTGAGCTCTCCAAAAAAGAGCTAAGATTCCCATAGTCCCTGAAGTGACAGGCTTCTCTGCCTTTTGTAATCACCTGCAGTTCCTTACTTTTGATCTAAAAGACTTCATTATATTGATTTTGTGTCTTCTTGTAGTGGAGCAAGACATAAAAATTAATGAGTCTCCTGACCACTGAGGAGTGTTGAATTAGTTCTGAAGATGCCTAACTCAAACCAATATCATATTTCTAAATAAAAGAATTGAGGATAAGGAATGCTAATGACAAATTACTAAGCATGGGATGAATCTCAAATGAAGATCAAAGCCAAGTCTGCTTCCAAACATAGCCTTGATAAATAGGACTGCATTTCTGGGTGGGTAGCAGAGGTATTGGGAATCTTGGCTTAGCATGCTCACTCAAGTTAAAAAGCAGTGGTGTGTAACAAACTTTTACTTGATGCATTACTAATTTTCTGTTTGGCCTAGTGAAAGAGTAAGCAGAGTTTGGAGGAGCTGAAATGGGAATATGAGGGCTTTTTTTTAATGCAGCATGAAAAACAAACTGAAGACATGGAGGAGAAAATAATCTCATTAAATATGAAGGGAAGGTTATTAGAGGGCAATTTGTCAGCATAAAAATACAACCCTAGACCTGGCAAGATTGGAGAGTTGTACAATATAGTGTGCTGGTGGGGGATCAGACTGAGGTTCAAGGGGGCTGTGCCTTGCTTTAGCAGGTAGAACTTGATGGGAGTGTCAGGGTCAGCTCCTCCCTGGTACCACCCTTGGCTTCAGCTTGTACAGGCACACATGTGGCCAGGGCCTCTCAGAAAGAAGCCCTGTAACAGAGTAATGTGTCAGGGACAGTGAGGTGGGGAGTTGAATTCTCTGTTTCACTGAAGTTAAAAAAGTGTCAGAAGACCAGGTGGAGAATAAAAGCTTCAGAGTTTGTACCTATAAAGTGCTGCCCTGAAAGGGACATGTGGCTTTTGAGCTGCCTTTGGAAGGAGGTCCCAAATTCCTGCATACTTTGTGAACTGCAGTTACTCTATGGGTTTGGCTTTCAGAAGCTGTGAAAGGTAAAATAAATGAGAATCCTAGAATGTCAGGGGTTAGAAGGGATCTAGAAAGATCATCTAGTCTAAGCCCCCTGCCAGAGCAGGATCACCTAGATGAGGTCACACAGGAAAGAGTCCAGATGGGTTTTGAGTATCTCCCTAGGAGCCTCCCCAGCCTCTCTGGGCAGCCTGTGCCAGTGCTCTGGCACCTGAGCTGGGAAGAAGTTTTTCCTTATGTTTACACTAAACATCCTCTGCTACTTGCTCCCCTTGCCTCTTGTCCTAACATTGGATGACACTGACATCCTAATGCTCATTTGTGTCAGCTGACACTCAATCAGACTTCAGGGAAGTAAGATTTGCTTTGGTTTAACTGGGTTGTGAAGTGTCTTCAAGATAACCTTTTTTTCTAAGCTGTGCACTGGTGTGAATTCCAGAAGGTTTTACTAGAATTTGAACAGAGACACAATAGAGCTATCCCAGGTGCCTTCTGATTTGATATTTTAATTAACATAATTGTTCTGAGAGTATAACTGTGGCAAGTGCTGCTCATCAGGATTACCCCATGGCGTGGGAGGGAGTGAGGAACACACTTTCTGTTGTGAATAAGTAGTTTAGTCATGTCTGTCCTGGAGATGAGTCCTTGCTTTCAAGGTTGAGAATTGTGTTCTGCACAAGGGGCTTAGAGCTTGTCTGCCCTAGGAGTTAGTGTGTAAGAAATGAGCATGAAGTCTTTGATGTGAAAATGCATCCTATGGCATGGCCAGGTACCATCAAAGTAACTCCCCACGTTCAGTTTGACAGTAGGCTCTTCCTGCTAGCACTGAGGAGATAACACCTCTCTGTCATGTTGGTGTGAATGATTGAACACAGCAGCTAATGAACTTTCAAAGAGCTAGTGAGGCTTTAATGAGAAGAGTTCCTGCTGATGCTGCTCAAAGCTGTGACTGTAGATTACACTTGTGCTCCTGCACTGACCTTCCCAACCCTTCCTGCCAAGGGCATTAGCAATACCTGGGGGGTAGGATGCTGCATGGTGAAAGTGGGCTTTTTTGCCTGACTTCTCTTAGCTGAACTGCACTGTGCTGCTTAGAGTCAAAGAGGAACAAATGCATCATTCTGTGTGAAGTTGGGAGATGGGAATCAAACCAAAGCACTCACTGGCTAACTTGAGAGCACAGGGCTAAGTGTCTGCTGGCTGACTGAAACTTGGAGCTGTAAACATAACCTGAGCTGGCCCTTTCTTTCAAGTGCCTGTTAGATGTTGTACCTACAAGTCTGTCCCAATAAGAATTTTCTGTCATGTGCAAAAAATGTCAGTTAAAGATCCTGTCTGTGTTTAATCCATATCCAGAGCTAAACTATAGCAGTTGATCTATCACCTGATGACCCTTCTACAGTCAGGAAAGGAGACTGGGAAAAGGAGAGGAGACACAGAGGTTGAAATAATAAACAAGTCTAATGAAACTGCTGAACTAATAACAGTGCCAATATACAGTATACAAAGTTATACTTCCCCCAGAGACTGCAGGGTGATGACAGTAAATGGGAAAGCATCCACAGGGGAGCAGGAGAAGGAAGAGGAGGAGCAGGGTCAGGAGAAGCCTGAGCAGAAGGCCTTTGGTCCCCAGCAAATTTCCCCTTTTATACTGTAGTGTTTATGGTCTGGGATACACCTGTGAGCAGCTTGGGTCCCTGCTCATGGCCTGCAGCCCTTGTCTGGCTGAGGAGTCTGTCCCTGCACAGCCAGGACAGATCCCTTCACAGTGCCTGTTCCTTCCATGGTGTCCCATAGCTCTGTGGTTTGGGCTGTGCACTGCTCACCGCTTGGGGTCTTGGACATACACAGGAGTTGCTGGCAGGCTCCTGCAGGACATGACTGAGATGCCCTAGTCTGTAGTTTATGGACTTGCCTGCACAACAGCCTTAGCTCTGGCCCTAGAGCTGCAGGAAATGTTCTGCAGGTGTTTTTATACCTAACAAAGAGTCTCCTTGCCTTGCTTCACCTGCCCCCCACTCCAGAGGGACTATCTCTCCACCTTCCTCTGGCAGTTCTGTTAGGGAGGGACAGCAGCAATGACCTTTCTTTTTCCAGCAGTTTTTCTGATGGATTTACTGTCTGAGCAGCACCCAGGCAGGGTGTTGGCACCATCAGCTATTTCTGCAGTCCTCTTTGCTTATGCTACCTGCTTTTCAGTCTGTGTTTATTTGTAAGTTGCTTTTTGGCTGTAACTTGAGGTGTAACTTTTTTCTAGACAGGGTTGCTTTTTTTCCTGCATGACCAGTGCTGCTTTTGTGCTCAGTGACAACCAGATCATTTTGCCTCCTCTGGAAAATTAATCTTGCAGAAAGTGAACATGGCTAATAGAGTTAGCTAAGAGGAAATCCCCACACTTGTGTTTGAACTGTGTTGTTTAACATTTCCTGTCTGCCTCTGCACATGTATGCTTAGGTGTACAAGTGCCTGCTTGATCAAAAGCCATGCTTGACTTCACTTCAAAGCAAACTGATGAGGGGGGAGGGAAGTAATCTCTCTGGCAGTGTTTATCCTGTCATGAATTTGAGGGCAAGACCTCCATAACATATAGCACTATGCTTACCTATTAGGCTACTGCTGTGAAAAAGAACATATGATTTATTCTGAAAGGACTATGGTATTTGTACTGTGGATGGGCCTGCTGAAGATGCCATCTTTAGATTTGGACTGAGTTCAAAATACAGGTTTGTCTTGGTTTAGAAGCAGGTGGCTGGTAGGTAGGAAGGCAAGAGGACAGCTGAGGCCTTTGCCTTCTCTTTATTTTCTGTGTTTGCTTTGTCTGATGCAGGAGCTTGATAAGAACTCCTTCAGTAGGGGAGTTTGGGTTCTTGCTTTGAGATTAGGAGTCCTTTTTAACTGTGGTTCATGCTCTAGTTGTAACTTTTTGGCATAGTAGCCTGATTTCCAGCACCAGAGCAGTTTTCACTCAGCTGGAAGTGGACACATTTCTAGGGTAGGCTTGAGGACACTGTGCTGGCATGCCAGAGGAAGGGAGGTATGTGTGGTGCCTTGTCTGTCCTAGCCATGTTGTACCTTCCTGCAGCCATGTCTTTGGGGGCAGCAATGTGTTGAGATAAAATGGTTTCCTTCAGAAAATGTGCATTTGCTGTGATGAAATGTCTTCCCAGTTGAGGTGCCAGAGCACTGGCACAGACTGCCCAGAGAGGTTGGGGAGTCTCTTATGGAGATACCCAAAACCCCCCTGGCCATGTTCCTGTGTGACCTACTGGAGGGAATCTTGCTCTGGCAGGGGGGTTGGACTAGATGATCTTGCCAGGTCCCTTCCAACCCCTAACATTCTTTGATTCTGTGTGATTCTGTGGTTCACCCTCACTCCAGGCAGTTGAATATTTGAAAGTGTGAGAAGTTAACACATTGCCCTTAAGTACTGAGGAACACTCACACACAAAACCAGTAGTGCAGTATAGCACTTGGTGGTGGCAAGCCCTCAGTTCCCCAACCTTCATGTGTGTGATTGTGCTGTATGTACCATATATTGCTGACCATCTGTCAAGTGGTCATCGCCTAGATTACATCACTGGTCTGATACACTTGGTTCTTCCACCAGAGGTGGGAAGAGTCTTCTAATCCTGCTCAATCACTACTCCACTTACAGCCTTCCAGAAAGCTGCCTTCTGTCAAGGCAAGCAACTGCAGCAACATATGCTGTCAGAATAATACTTGAGGAATAAAATCCTGTCTTCAACAGCTCTGAGTAAAAGGCAGTGTTGAATCAAAATCTGTGGACTAGAATGTGTAGTAGTTATTATGGAGAGGTGGAAGCACTTTTATTAACTTAGTATTTTTGTTGTTGTGTTTCAGAAGGTTACATTTTCTGACCCTGGCTACATTGCAGTGCTTTTTTCTTATTAATATGTGATTTAGTTAAGCATCAGTATTTTTAAATCAAGGGCTATTTAATTCTAGTCTACAGGACTTACAGGAGCAGTGAACTGCTGGGCTTTTTCCTCACTGAAATCCTCTTAAAGCTATCATAGTACCTTCCAAAACCATTTCAGCAGTGTGTCAGCTGGAGCACTGCATTGATTTAGGAGTTAGTGATTTAACTAAAATCAAAGACTGTGTCTTGAACTCTGAACCTGGGATCCAGATGGGTTACAGGTTGTAGAATTGGCCTGATCAGTGATTTATACATGCTTGGAAGATGTTGAACAGTGATTTTTTGAAAAGCTATAAGAACACTTTATGTCTATATTAGTAATTCTTTGGTGTGAAGATCTATTCAGAAGGTGCAAGGACACTATCAGAGAACATCTGAGAGTGTTATCCCACAGTATCCTGCTGTTCCTCTGAGATTACACTTTGTTGTACAGCTGGGAGTGCCTGTCAAGGTACAGCTGAACTTTTCAAAGAGCTAAAGAGGTTGTGGATGCCCCATCCCTGGCAGTGTTGAAGGCCAGGCTGGATGTGGCCCTGGATGACCTGGTCTAGTGCATGTGGCGTCCCTGCCCATGGCAGGGGGGTTGGAGCTAGATGATCTTTAAGGTCCCTTCCAACATGAGCCATTCTATGATTCTGTGATGAGGTTCTCAAAAGAACAGCAGCTAGGATCAGGTAAGTTGCTCTGAGCTAGATCTGCTGGGATTGACATGGGCCAAGTTTTCATAGAGAAGTAGTGCATGGGAAAGCCTGACCTCTACCTAAATACAAGAGGCTTTGAGAAAGGCTCAGGATCTGTTTGGATATGTTTTGATTTCAGACCAGTTATTTATTTTGATGCTTCCTGCACTCCCTGCTGTACTTGTGTTGTCATGGCTGCTCAGTTTTGAACAACTGCCCTTTATGCTGGCACGAAGCTGCTTCAGTACTTGACTGTGTGCTTGTGCCTGCTGCAAAGCTCCCTGAAGGTCAGAATATGCAGTTATGATTGTATGAAACAAAATCAGAAAGGAACTTACTTGGGTGCTTGCAGTCCAGCTGCAGCTCTGCAGCAGCTATCCAGGCAGACTCCTCCTCTTTATGGCTAATGTGAGAAACTCTCTTCGTTCCCCTGGAGACTGAGGTGAACCCATTCCCTGCAGTTAAGTCAAGTGGTATCCACCCTGGATGCCCACACCCTGCCTCTCTTGCTTGCTTATCCTCCAGGGATACCTTATCATCCCATTAGTGTATCTGCCCCCATTGAGCCTCCAGTGCAAGGCAGCTCATGAGGAGTGGGAATTTGTCTGTGTCACATCCATGGCACAGATACATCCTCCAGGGCCCAGAGAGCTGCTGGAGGGATGAGCCCTGTTACCCAGTGAGCCCCCTGAAATGTCAGTGCCTTCTGCAGCAGCCAGCAGTGTCTGAGGGCTGCTGGGACACCTACAGCAGAATGGTCCCCAATCCCTTCAAACAAAGTAGATTTCTGACCTAGCTGGCTATTTCAGCATTTCTTGAGAATATTTATACTTCATTATCAGGCAGCTCCAACCACCAAATATTTCTTACTCTTTTCCAAGAGAATAACTGTCCTTCTCAAAACTATCAGGTGATCTATGCCTGATTTCTGCTTTTTCCTGTGTTGCTACTGTCATCATCTCTCCTGTCTCTTGGCTTGCTCTCTGGGGCTCCTTGTGTTAACAAGTGTTTAGTGTGTTTGTATGCCACTGCTGATTCTTCTGGTGAGACTTCAGTTTCTCACATGAAGTAAGAGCTGGCACTGATCAACAAGGGGGTGAGGATATCAGATGAGGTATAAAAGCAAAGTCAGAATAATCCATTGGGAACAAATGGTGTTAGTAACACGAGGGGGAAGGGACATGTGGAAGGTGAGCTGTGTTGTTTCAGATCTTTCTATAAGCTGTTGAACATTTGGACACATTTCTGATTAATCAGCTGCTTTTTAAACTGGGGCTGAGGATGCTTAGGATGTCTTCTGTCTGCTTGTCTTTTCAGAGGGTTAGTTTTTCTTTTAAGCTGTATTTCATGCTAAAAGGGTTGACTTGGGGCTTTTACTGATATAAGGGAGCAGGGGGTGCCTTGGCAATCCTGCTGACAGGGAGACTCAAGTGGTGTGACAGGTTAGAGTTCATTAGAAATTCATGTAGATAATTTTATCCAGAAGGTTTCTGGTCTTCAACCGTGGGTCATCAGGGAGTTGAGGTGGTGCACATGAGGGCTGGAAGGGCTGCATTCAGAGGGTGACTTTGTGCTGCTTGTTCAGCTGACAGATTGACCAGAGAGATGCTCACAATGCTAGGAAGGTTGGTAAGCAGATCACCCCTTTGAATCTCTCTGGTTTATGTGTGCTTTTTTTCCTTTAATGGATAGATCATAGAATTGTCAGAGTTGGAAGGGACCTTAAAGATCATCTGATTCCTACTCCCCTGCCTGGCAGGGACACCATCCACTAGATCAGGTTGCCCAGGGCCCCATCCAGCTTTGTTTTAGGAAGATGTTAAAGGCATGGTGTTCATACAGGCTGAGTGCATGGCTGAGTCCCTGCAGAAGGTGCAGGGATAAGTAATGTCAATGGCACTTGGTCAGGACAGGTTTGGAATCATAATTTAGCTGTTAACTGCTGAGCCCTTAACATCAGTTGAAAGTTTCCAAGCTGTCCTTTCCAGGGCTGAAAGATACTGGCTTCTTTGTATGGACTCTGGGAGTTTTATTAGCTAGTGTTGTCCCACAGACCTCACCACAAAACAGGGAAGCCCAGCACTGTGGTATCTCCACAGTCTCCAGTGGGCTGTCAGGGAAGCCCAGCAAATTAATGGAAGTAAAAAGGCAGAAAATGGGAACTGTGCTATGCAAAGAGCACTTCTGGCCCAGGATCCAGTTTCCTCTGCTCTAGATTAAGTGGGTAACTAAGAAATGCAAGTAAAAGCTACAGAGAGAGAGAGGAAGCCAGAGAGCAGCCAAGAAGCAAGGGAAGGGGGAGGGATTTTCAGAGGGGGCAGAGGCACAGCAGAAAGGGTCAGATCTGTGAATTAGCTTGGAGTAAGTCACAGGAGGGCAACACTTGCCTGCTGCTGGGCATGTACATACACAGGCCCAGCCTGTTTTGCACCAAGGCAGTGCAGCCCTATCTGTGATGAGTATTAACTGAGTTTGAAACATATTTCACTGGATCATAAAAGTGGTTAGAAAGGGACACTATGGTGTAATTTGTGATGGGGGGGAGCTGTGGCTCTGTTGCTTTGTCTATTTGAAACCCTCTTTCCCTCTAAGAAGCCTGTCTCTTCACTGCTAATGGAGGCTAGATGCTTGACAGAGAAACTTCATCAATTTAAGGTTTGTTTCCATGTATTTTAGGGACTAATACAGGGTAATATCTATCTTTTCTCCCTCCCTTCTTTCTTCCCTGTTCAGTCATGTGTCTCTGCTGCCAAGAAACAAATAGAATCTTAGGTGATGATTTCTCTCCTAGTGACACTGATGTTTAATTAATGTGAGACTTTGAGTATTCTGCAGTGCTCTGCTGCTCTGATGAAGGAGCAAAACAGAAGCCAGTTTCCTCCAGCTTTGGTGTTGGTGTACTGCTGTCTTTGGAAGAACCTGTGAAGAAATCATTGAGATATGAAGGGAAACCCTCAGAACCAAGTCTTCCAAGAAGGCTTCCCACTGCCTTCCTCCCTGCCCTTCCAGAGAGGAATTCACTTTCCTTTTCTGCAGTGATACCAGTTGGCAGAACAGCACACAGTGCAGTTGTTGATCATAGCTTTCCTTAATAAATATTTGTGGAAGGTACTGGAAGGTAAATGCCTTACAGCATTTTGAGATGGATGTGCCAGAAACCAAACCTGTCATACTTAGCTGGGACAAGTGAGGGGACAGTTGAAGGGTGCTGGTCACACAGACTTGCTCAGCTGAGCTGCAGGATGAAGATGGGACAAGGTGTGGCACATGTCTTTCCTAGGAAAAACTCATCTTCTCTTCCAAGGGCAGCAAGATGTGATTTTGCTTTCAGCAGTTTGTGCTCTGGGTTTCCCCCCAGGCTTTCCTGGCCCAGTAACAGGAAGGGTAAGCTAGCAGGGCTTGGGACAGATCTGCTCTGCCACAGGAGAGAAAGTAAGCTGGGGCTTTTGGATGGAAAGGCTGGACTTGGATGTCCTGAGCCTTGGCCAAGTCCCAGATCATTTGTGTTCTCTAGAAGAGGCAGTAGTGCATCTGAAGGCCAGAGCAGGGCAGCTGCAGGTTGTGCCTGTCAGGCTTCCTGACTTACACCTGGGGAACAATCCCAGCAGCGCTCTTCTCCCGTGGGTCGTGGGGAGCTGTGGTTTGCACCTGAGGGCTGGAAGGTCCACGTTCAGAGGGTGACTTTGTACTGCTTGCTCAGCTGGCAGATTCACCAGGTAGGTGCTCACAAGGCTAGGAAAATTGGTAAGCAGGTGGCCCCTTTGCATCTGCAAGCTTGAGGGGCAGGAGGATACTGATATACAGTAGTAGCAGTGGGCCAGAGTATTTGCTTGAAGTATGCCTTCAGTATAACACTGGCCCTCCTGCAGGGCATGAAGTCACCACACATCTTGCCAAAGGTGTTTCAGCCTTACCCTTATTTCCAATGCTCTATCTTTAGCCTAAAGCTGCAACTTTGATCCAAGTCACCTCTCCCACATGTGCACCCTTCATGGTGCCAGTGTTCAGTTTCCTCTCTTTTTCTAGATGGGCAGAAAGCCTCCAGTCTGTCAGCCCTGTGAGCAGCACATGTAAATCATTGAATATGTGACTGTCAAGTGTCTCCTTTGTATGCCACATCTGGGACCAAATGCTTGTGAGTCCATGGAAGCATCTTGATTCAGGCAACCAAAATGATATGTTAGCTGGAGTTTTCACTGCTTCTATTGATGGCAGAATTTTAGTGCGGTCACAGGACATGGGCATGTTATTTACAACCTCACAGATTAACCCTTGACTTATGCTTCACACAAGCTGTATAAATCCATGTGCCTATCTTCCAAATTGTGGGCAGAGAGCAGTGAGGCATCTTTAGGATGTATTAGTGAGGCTGTTTTTCTGTAGGAAGCATACACATGGGACTAAATCTCACTGACATGATATGTTAGGAGGAGTTACGGGGAGGATTGATTGCTTGACAAGGCCTTTGCAGCTATTTATAGACGCTTCTGTCAAACTCAGGATAAACTTGTCTGCTTTTTTTTTTTCCCCTTCCAACCACATTTGCTGCAGGATTCTTCTGGTTAATTGTGGGCTGGCAAAGCTTTGCATGAAGACATCTGTACAGTGGCACCACCCTGTAATTACTTGGGAAGGGATCTGCGTCGTGCGATAGTGCTGGTGGATGGAGTTGCATGGCAGGAGGGGCGTGATGTGACATTTGCAGCAGCCCAGGCTGGAGTGGGAGTCTGGTGAAACAAATCCAGAAATGGGGAAAGAGGGGATCACTGCCTGCAGGGAAAGGCTGCTCAAATGGGAGCTTTCCCTGGCCCCAGAGGCCTCTGTCAGTTCATCCATGCTGGCCAGCACCTCCAGATGTTTCGCCACGGAGACGCTCTTTAAATTACCTGTTGCTGTTGGGAATGGCACCCTTTTCTCTCCTGCCCTAAGTTAACCTAGCTTGTTAGGGCAGCATGTTTTCACTGTGTAGGCTTTGATCCAATCTCTGCTATCTGATGCTTTAGCTTCCCAAGAAGTTATCACCTTTATGGGACCTGCCTGCTGTATGTGACTGTGCCACGTGTCAGCTCTCGTTGTTAATTGGCTATGTGGATTTGTCACACTGGCATCATGCTTGTTGGAGTGAAGTGTGTGTTTAAACTAGGGGTAATTGCCTGGTTTGCTTCCACCATATGAGGTGTTCTTCCTAGAGTAATTAAGTCCTCTGTCAAAAAAACCCCACAGGTGTAAAACACAAGGGTAGGTAAAAATGGAGTTCCTGAGGTCCCGCTTCTGCACTTCACTAGAGAGGTGAGCAGCTGAGTGGGACTAGACCTGTGCAGCAGAGAAGAATCTCTGGTGGTTTTCACAAGCTTTGCACCAAACCCATAGAAGACTGGGGTTTGAGGTTTGGCTTGTGATGTAATTCTCATGGTATGTGGTATTTACAGGTACCATAGGTAAGTGGTTAAGGAACAGTTCAACCTCAGGATGAAGACTTAGTCTTCAGTGCCAAGCGTGCTGAGAGACTTACATGTCTGATGCCATTCTAATGCTGGTTCCCAAACAGCTGGTGCCATGTGGTTAGACAGTGGAACAGGTTGCCCAGAGAGGTTGTGGAAGCCTCATCCCTGGAACCTTTTAAGACAAGGCTTGATGGGGCCCTGGGCAACCTGATCTAGTGTATGGTGTCCCTGCCAGGCAGGGAGGTTGGAACTGGATGATCTTTGAGGTCCCTTCCAGCTCTGACGATTCTATGATTCTATGTGCTGCCCTGCCTGTGTGGGAAGGGCAGCTGCAGAGTTCAGCTTGGACAGGTTGAATTAAGAAGTCAGAACAAAGTCAGTAATCAGGCTGTGTTCAGTTTGTTTCCTTGATTTTTGTTTTTGGGTGTTTGGTCAGTTGAGGCTGTCTTCTTTCAGTCCTTGTTCTGTCTTCTCTGTTTTGTTCCCTCCTACTGTGGTTGTGCCACCTGCAATGGATTTGCCCTTTTGACCATTTCCCAGTGCTTGTTTGGACTGATGGATTGGTCTCTCTCCTCCCAGGACAGAAGCAGGTTAAATTTTGATAGTATTGAAAGTATTTGAAGTATCTTTTTTTTTAAGTACAGGCTTTATGTAACCAAAAATCTTACTGGCAGGCAGGGCATGCTAAGAAAGAAATCAACTTCCCTGAAAGCCAGGTTTACTTGCAGATGCCTTCCTCAGAAGATACCAACAATTGCTTAGGGCAGAGGTGAACCAGGGTGCTCTGCCCAAGGAAAGGTGCAGGAAAAATATGCTGGATGCTCAGTGTGCCATTCCTCTGGCCATTGGACATGGTATTTATTAATAGCAATAGGTGAACAACTTCTGCAGCTTACCAATGGGTGTTAGTAAAAGCTCCTGCCCTCAAGAGTCTGCAAACTTCCAGATCCTTTCAGAGCCTGCCACTGCCCTGCATCTGTGCAAAAGCACGAGCTCAGGTACCCTAGCCTGTTCCTCTCCCTTGAGGTTGGGCAATGACTCCCCAACAGATCCTACACAAAAGGGAAAAACTCTTCCCTGTCTCTTTCAGCAGTGCCAGTGTTCAGTACTCACAGGACATACAGCTGAGCTCCAGGCCCTGAGGCTGCCAAAGGGGCTTCATGAATGTTTCAGTAAAAAAAACAAGCAGAAGAAAGCTGGTAGGATTGCAACTCCTTCTCTGCTCTCTGAGGCTCAGCAAGGTTGGAAGGGGAGGTGCTGTAGTGGGTGCTGTGCAGGATGGCCTTGGGAGCTGGAGCCAGCAGCACAGGTCGGGGAAAACTCACTGGAATCAGAGGTGCCTTTGAGAAGACTTACACCCTAAGAAGATGATGTGGAGTTAGGCAGAGGTACATCAAACCCCATTTTTAACCAGGATTTCAGAATCAGCAGCCCAACTGACTTTTGTGATAGGAGAAAATGAGTGTGGTTTTTATACAGTCTAAAGCATCTGAACTTTCATACCTTAAGAGCAAGACGCTTTGGCTTTGATTTTACTTCCCTCCTTGTCTTTCTCCTTTTAGCTAATTTTGAGGGTTTTTTTCCCCCCCCCCTTTGTGGCCACTTGAGGACTTGGGTGGATGTTTGTGCTGCTTTTTACATTTTATGCAGCCCTCCAGGGTCCAAGATCTTAGTTTTGTTTTGCTTGACCTCAGCTAAGCTGTGTTGTAACCGTGTCATATAAACCTTGAGCCATCAGCATTTGCTTATTGTATCTGGCAGGAATGTGTGCAGTGGTCCTGCAGGTCTCATAACTTACAGAGAGTTGAAGTGTGTATGTGATAGCACAGCAAATGTTCATGAACCCCACAGCAGCTACTACAAGCTGCTGTCATCATAGCTGGAGTTCAACCCTCTTGGGTTTTGTATTGGATTATGCTCCTCCTGTGGTTGTTCCTGCTTTCTCTCTTTTGTCTCTCTCGGTTTCATCAGAACTGGCATCAAGAGAAGGACGTTTTGTCAGTGTTAGTGAAGTGTGCCCAGTTATACCTTGGTGTGAATAAACTCAGGAAAGAGCTCCTTCTGCAGCTTTTGGAAAAGAAAGTGGCTGTAGCTGTTAGCACTGGTTGGCCTCTCTGCACCTGCCAAACACAGCTAGTTTTCCAGCTGTCCAAAAGGCCAAGGAGCAGTAAGCGGAGGCTTTGGAAAGCAAACAGTTGCTTGTGTCAGCAGGATGACTGCCTTGAAGTTGTTATGGTGGAAGTAAAGGTGACCCCAGAGCACCAGGGGGGGGAATGTATTCATTTCAGTCCCTGTCTTTTCAAGAGGAAGGTTGTTAAATTCTATGCAGCTTGTGGATTTTGTTTTAAAGGTATTTGTTGATTCTCATGCAGCTAGGTAAGTCTGATACAAACCAGGGGCATTCTGGTGTCATAGTGTGTTGTGTATGTGTGTCTCCTTAGGGTAAGGACTTCCCTAGATAAGTCTTCTAATGTAACTCACTGTAGGGGGGTTGTTGCTGTTGAGCAAGAGAGTGCAGCCTAGTGCTAGCCCTGTGGTTTGCCTCAGTGGTTGGAGCTGTAGGTTGCCAAAACATCGTGTTTGCCAAGGAGGTGGAACATCTCGTGGTGAGCACAGGTTATGCCTGTTGAGAACAAAATAAGACTGAGTTTTGTAGGTTTGTTAGCCAAGCCAGACTCTGCATCTCATGAGACAAAGCCCTGGTCCTGGGGAGGGTGCCTGGTCATGCAGGCCTGGGCTGGGCTGCATCTGCTTGGCCAGCAGGGCAAGCAGGGTGATCTGTTTTCTTCATTTCATTTTTCAGGCTGTTTCTGATAGCCTGTCTCTGTGACCTTCCCTCAGCTGTGGTCCCCAGGCCTGCCCCTAGCATGCCTGCACTGTTTGCACCCTCAGCCATGTCTTAGCAGTTGCTGTAGGGGCATCTGGTTTGCTGCAGTGGAGCTGTTCCCCTGACGTCAAAGCTACATGGGAGTCCTGTTTTATAATTCCCCCAATAAAAGAAATGTAACTGCAAGAGGTTCTGCAGCCATTATCAGAACTGAAGGGGTGGCACAGGTTGTGTTTTGTTCTTAGGTCAGTGGAAAACAGGAAAAGATTTGACAAGGTACTGGCTTGTGTTTTTCCATGTAATTGCAAGGGGTCTTGTTTTTCTGTTAAAAGAAAAGCAAAAACAGAAACAAAGTAACCCCCCTGAAGTTCAAAGACGTGCAAAGGAAACCTTTACTATTTTTGCAGTACTTTTTCTCCACTGGAAAACAAATTAAATAAACAGACTTCTAACAAGCAAAACCCCTCAGAGGAAGTGGGCAGAGGAAGTGTTCCTCCTGTACTACTCAAAATGAAAAAGCAGCACACCTGCCTCCAGCTGCTTTCCCTCAGATGCATGTCTCATGCAGACCCAGCTATGTGAAGTTGCTTCCAAGTCAAACAAGTAGCAGTTTTTAAGTAGCACCTAAAGAGAGGAAGGAGGCCTGGCCTTGCCAGCAAAACCCCAGCCCCTAAAGGTTCCTGCTGCACAGGCTTTATTTTCCTTTCCCTGACCCATTTGCAGGGAGCTGTTAGTGATGGCCTGGCTGCCTCCCTGCACGCTGCAGGGCAGGAACCAGTCTCAGGCTGCTGACACCCCTGGACACCTGCAGCACTCCGAACACTGCCGGATTGTTCGTCCCCGGCACCCGCTGCCGTGGGGAGGCTTCTCCAGGCTGGGTGTCTGCCCAACACATGCAGGCAGAGAGAAAAGTCAAGCAGGACAGGTCTGGGGCCCCAAAGGTTTCTTGGCCAATTAATGGAAAATGTATGGTGGAGGTTTTTTTTAATTCTCATCAGAGGAAGAGCAAGGATGATCAACTTGGGAACGCCAGAGCCCTCTGTTGTCTCAAGGGCAGGCTCATCTGTGGAAGTCCAGTTGGGACAGTACTTGGGCAGGCTTTGAGCAGTCCCCATCACTGACTGTAAGGCTTAGCCTTATGATTCTGGTTTCTCATGCCTCACTACTTTTTTTTTAAATGAGGTGTTTGCCAGGGAAAATACTTTGAGGCCTTTCTGATGCAGCAGGTACAGGAGAGAGAGAGAGCTGGGGAACAAAATCTCCAAACCCTTAAGCACTGTTTATGGATTTTTGAAAGCTGAGATTCCTGGGGGGAAAAAAAGACTGAATTTTCTTCTCATCTGCTTTCCAGGCTGAAATCTTTTGCTAATTTATCTAATTGTTTACCTGTCTGATAATTACACAGCTTTAATGTATTTTAGCAGAAGGGGAAGAAATACATGTTTTCAGGGAATCAGCTAGGAAAGTGACTTGAATTTGTGTGTTTCCTTCTGCACATTCATTGCCTAGGGTACCATGGATGAGTGGCAAACCCGTGGTTACTTTAGCAAACTCCCAGCTGATCATCCATTCAGCTACAGTTGCAATAGCTTCTGCTGTCTGACCCACAATACCTCCTCCAGCTTACAGGGAAGAGTTCATCAAAAAGACTCATAGCCTAGTTTCAAAATCCCTTGGTTTAGGAAGTCCTTTTGCTGCAGGTTGATAGGGTTCAGGATGCTGCCTTGAGGAAGCAGCATTACACACCTGCCCTGTTGTTCTCTCTTTTCCCTGGCAGCTATTGTTTGTCTCTTTGGACACTAAGATTTTTGGTGGACTTGAGGTTAGTTTTCTGCCTCTGTGACCTAAGGACAGAGCTTTCCCAGGACCAGACCACTGCCTTTACTACTAGCCAGCAAATCCCCTTTAACAGGTAGTATTTTGCCTTTGTGTTGTCAGTGCTGGTGGATGGACTACAGGACTAAAGCTTGCAAAGACTTGGTAGGATGTGTTTACTGTTGGAGTAGAGTTTGGGGTTTTGTACAGCCAGGGTACAGAACAGGATCACTGCTCTGCTGTAGGTGAAGGTGTCTTGGCCATGGTAGTCTCCACCCAGGAGAGATGCCTTTGCTGCCTCCTTCAGCCAGATCTGGCTGTTGCTATTCTCTTACAACAAGATGCAGAAATTGGCATGGGATTAAACAGCTCAGGGGCCCTTGCCAGAGGTGTTGCTTGAGTGTAATGAGATTTATCTCAGCTTCTCTAGCTCTCAGTGTGGCTTCTGATGGCCTCCTCCACAGCCTGGTGTCCTAATGAGACCATATATACCTGCCCCTCAGCCTCTGTGGCATGGTGGGGCCTGGAGCCCTCTGGCCTGGTGGGTTTTACTGACTGCTCTGTGTGCTCAGGATTGCTTTCTGAGCTCCCCTCAGGCACAGCAGTGAAGACACTTTTCCTCGGGTGTCTTCAGGAGAATATGGCAGATAAGGGTCAGCTTCCCTTCCTGTGATTCCTAAGCTGAGACTATTTCTTTCTGTTGGGGATGCTTGAGGTTTCATATCCAGGTTCCTGCTGTGATGCAGCATCAGCTTTTCAGGAGGGTTTGTCCTATCTGTTTGTTGACATGCAAGAAGCACAGGCTTGCTGCTGGCTGTGAAACATGTGGCTACTGAGCGTCCTCAGAGCTGAGGTATGGAAACTGAAATGAGAGGAGAAGCTAGGGCTGCTGTTTTCCTGCTGCTTGGTTTCACTGCTAGGCTAATGTTGGCAATAAAATGGCAAAAACCAAAACAAGGCATTTAGCTGAGGGAGACAAACAGGTGAAAGCTCAAACAGAGCTCAGCAAGGAGGCAAATAGTGAGAAAATAGTGAAACTGCCCAGGAGTTTCTGTAGCTTTCACCAGGGTCTGACATGCCAGGCAGCTTGGCTTTCCAAAATGAGTTTCAGGGATGCTATTTTACAGGAATGAAATGTCATGAAAGGTTTTGATTGACAAAAGATCCTTTATCTGCAGTGTGTTTCCCCTTGTTCTTGGAAGTCACTTTTTTTTCCCATGCAGGACTGGCTGTGGCTGTGGCACAGGTACTCAGCCTGCACTTTTGTTCCCCCCCTCTCAGTCTCCCCACAACTGGAAGCTGTAGTGGCTGGACACCACTGAAATAATTGTACAGAGGGATTTGGAAAAGCAGCACACAGGAGCTCAGTTTCTGTGGCAGGCACAAAGTGTCATCCTGAGCAGCTAGAAACTCTCTGTTGACTATTTCAGCTCCTCAGGGGTCCTGGTAGTCATCGTGCAGTGATACATGGTGTCCCACTGTGGAGCACGGTGCTCTCAGCACCTTAGTGGAGATGGTGTTTCAAGAAGATCCTGTTCATTTGAGAGAGTGCAAGCAGGCTGAGGTGGCTCTTGTGGGCCCTCTGGGATGTTCTTCCCTCAGCTTTCTCTGTTCATGTACTGAATTGGGTTATGTCTTTGTGCTTCCTGAGTTTACTGAAGAGCTTATAGTTCTTCAGTAGCTTTAAAGAAAAGCTTGCTTCCTAAAAAGATTCCAGGAAGCATCTGCAGCTGCTCTTTTTGTTGGGTCTCAGCTAAGAAGCAACCCCCCCCTTCTCCTCAGTCTTACACTGAAATTCAGGTGGGGTCAGAAGCTCCTGGTTTGGTTTTGGTGTGTGTTGTGTTTTGGTTTGTTCGTTTTGTTTCTGTTGTTCTCTTCTCTCCTCACTCCCTTTCCTTACATACAATATTGTCAATATCCTCCTTGTCTCCTTAGGTCTCTTTGTCCTGCTCAGAGCATTACCTGCATCAACCTGGAGAGCAAATGCTCCTCTGCCAGGAAAACAAAGCTTATTCCACCTTAGCTGAACACAGAGGCTGTGGCTACCTCCTCCCTGCTAACGCTGACTTCTGATGCCTGTCTAAGCCGATTTTAGGTTCTGTGTGCATTTCTGGTTTTAATAAGCTGCTTTATTTTAATGCTAACAGAATTAATCCAAACCCACACTCTCAGCAAGCTGTTCTCAGCCAGAACACTGTTTTCAGACTGAGGCTACACCCTGTTTACACAGATAAGCAAATTCACAGTCCACAGAGATTCTTCCAGTGGAGCAGCTGCTGAGCACTTCACAGTAAGGGACTGGGAAGCACATGTTACACATACATAGCAAACATTTCTTCTTCTGAAGAGTAAACAGATATTTTTTTCCCCCTCTCTGAAGAGTTGAAAGCTAGAACATCTGCTTCTTCCCCAGCCATTCTTTCCCAGCAGTGCTTCTTCCCAGGTTCCAAAATGCGTGGTTAGGTTGTGGTGTGTGTTTGCCCTAGGTGCCTGCTTCTGAACTGTGCCCAGAACCAGGCCAGAGGAGCACAGGGAACTGTTCAACTCTGCTGTGGACCTGTGCCTTGTGTCCAGCTGCTGCTGCCCTGTGGTACCACATGGCTGGCCCTGAGGACTGTCACCATCCATACTGCTTTTATGTTATGGCACAATTTCTGTCTCTGTTTCTGCTCACTGGGTAATGTATCCAAGAGTCCTTGTGGCTGCTCTGGTGTCCTAGCTCAGCACCAGGCAGTGCTCTCTGGGGCTAGAATCCAGCATTTAGGTGCTGAACAGGGAAATCATATGGAGATGCTATCTAACTCCTGGACCTTGAAGAGTCTTTCAGTAAGGCAAATCAAATGCCACAAATATATAGGTGTGTTTGTGTGAGTGTGTGCACAGGGGTTTTTGTCCTGAATTTGCACTTAGCTGTAGACCACATCCTCCTTATTTTGGAGAAATGAGAAGGAAGCAGCCCAAAGGCTGCTGTGATCCTGGTACTCTCAAACCCCTTGATTTTTGTCCTTCTGTACAATAACGAGCAGGTAAAAGATAAGTGTGTTCTGAAAGCCCATTTGGCATTTTTGAGTGTAGGAAAAGGAAACTGAAGTAATTTCAGACATACTGCAAGTTACATAAACATGTCAGAGTTAGCATAAGCAGGAGAATGGTATTTCCAGATGAAAACATGGGAATGTGCACAGAGCATGGTCTGGATTTGCTTAGTGATGGCTTAGCCTGCCTACTGAAAGGAGAGCCCATTTCTCCTGTACCCTGCATGATTGACCCCAAATCAAATTGTGTGCAAAGTAAATCCTAACCTGAAGCCTATGTTTTATGTGAGTGGTTTTATTTTCCCTCCCAGCTAGCCAGAAAAGCAGGTTGGAAAGCAGAAATGGTAATAGCATCTGGCCTGCAGGCAGAGACATGAGGTCCCCTCTCTGACTACTGTTGCCTACTGGTATTTCTATTAGAGGTAACATGATCTGCAGGTGGCAAATAAGGCCAAACACCCTGCAACAAAAATAAATGGCTACTCATTAAAAATGTATTTTAACTGGTGATGTGTTTTACACCTGTCCCCTTCAGCCTGGTTGTGCTTGTTCCCCTGAGTCCCCACCTGCAATATTGTTCACCTGAAAAGAGCTTCCTTAGTGAATTAGTAATTGACTTCTAAATATTGTCTGCCTTTACTTTCCCATCATCTCCCTTCAGTCTGGCATGCTGTTAAAGAACTCTGGTTACCAGACTGTTTCACCAGACAGCAGGGCTGGTCTCTTGGTACTCCCAGGTATTCTCTCTCCTCAGCTGCACTGCACTTGAACACGTCTGCACTGCCCTTGTTTCAAAGAAAGCTGAATCATGGTGAGCTGCAGTTGGTTCTCTCTCTCTCATAGGGCCCAGTCCAGCAAAGCCCTTGGACACAGTTAAAAACCAGTTCTAATTATGGGGTAGGACATGCCCACACACTGTGCTGAGGAGGTGTTGAAAGAAAAGCCCACAATAATCTTTTCTTTCATGGGAGGAATGATCTGCTCTCAGGGTAGAAGAAAGGCAAGGGTTTGGGGAGAGCTAGAAGTTTTTGTAAGGTAATTGACACCCATGCCTTTTAATCCCTGAAAAATACCTCTTGTATTATTTCCCCTTCACAGGGATATTAATTGGTCTTAACAAACAGTGTTAGCCTTGCTGTTTGCTTTGCCAGCATAGAGAAAAGGTCTGAGCTCTGGGGAGCTCATTTGCAGCATTACCTTATGAAAAAATGAAGACAATCTTGTGGTATGTGGAAATTATCACAAATTTGAGGTGCTTCTTGGAAGGCTTGTCTGTCTGTGGAGCTTCTCTTCCATAAGCAGAGTTACTCAGCAGCTGAGTAAGCCCAGAGGCTGGACTAACCCCACAGCACAGCAGTGCAGGGTGGATCCTCATACCAGTTCCTCCAAGAGAAGAGTGGGGCACGGAGGAGTGATGATTGGCAGGTCCCTTGGTTCTATCCTAGTGTTGTAAACAGAGAAATGATCCTTCAGGTGTGGAATATTTCAAAGAACCAGATTTAGCTTAGTGTGAAGAAGGTGGTAATTTCTGGTAATGTCAGTGGGGGCAGCTCTTCTGTCCTCCACTATTGAATCTCTCTTAGGATGCATGCCCTAGGGGATGCGCAAGTCACAGAATCATTAGGGTTGGAAAGGACCCTCGAGATCATCTAGTCCAACCGATAGCCCTACACTACTCTTACCCCTAAATCATCCCCTGAAGAAACACATCTATCCTCTTCTTAAAAACCTCCAGGGATGGTGACTCCACCACCTCCCTGGGCAGCCTATTCCAATATCTCACCACTCTTTCAGTAAAGAAATTCTTCCTAACATCCAATCTAAACCTACCCTGGCTCAGCTTAAGCCCATTCGCTCTAGTCCTGTCACTAGTCACAAGGGAGAAGAGACCAACACCCGCCTCCCTAGAATGGCCTTTCAAGTAGCTGAAGAGAGCAATAAGGTCTCCCCTCAGCCTCCTCTTCTCCAGGCTAAACAAGCCCAGATCCCTAGGCCTCTCCTCATAAGGCCTGTTCTCCAGACCCCTGATTAGCCTAGCTGCCCTTCTCTGCACCCTCTCTAATACCATAATGTCCTTCCTATACTGCGGTGCCCAAAACTGCACACAGTACTCGAGGTGTGGCCTCACCAGTGCCGTGTACAGTGGCAAGATCACCTCCCTGCTCCTGCTGGTCACACTATTCCTGATGCAAGCCAGGATGCCATTGGCCTTCTTGGCCACCTGGGCACACTGCTGGCTCATGTTCAGCCGGCTGTCAATCAGCACCCCCAGGTCCTTCCCTGCTGGGGAGCTCTCCAGCCACTCTTTCCCAAGCCGGTGGCACTGCTGGGGGTTGTTATGACCAAAATGTAGGACTCTACATTCTATACAGAACAGTTTGTTTCTTTGAAAGATTAGAAGGTGGAAAGCCTTCATGGTGTCTGCAGCTTTAGAAGAGCATGCTTCAAACTCCAGGAAAACTTAATACCCAAAGCAGTCCAGTTATGGGCCAGACTCTTACCCAGCCTAAAGCTGACGATGTATAAGCAAACTGTAACCAGGAGGTAAATGTAGTTTGTGTATGTTGTAAAATCCTTTTATAATCCCTCAAATTTATACAGTGGCATTAATCTATGTGAGAACTGAGTCCACAGTGTTTCAGTGTTTACAAGTGATGGCCAGAGGGGGAAGCTGCATTTCTGTGTTTTTCCCTGACTGAACAGCTTTCCTGGCTTGTGTGGTGGTTTGGGTTTGGTTTGGTTTGGGTTTTTTTCCTGGATTTGGAGCATGATGCACAGATCACACACCTTTGGTTCATTGTTTTGAATGAATCTGATGAAATGGCCTTCAGGTTGCTATTATAAATGGGATTGTGTGTGCAGGAGGCTGGAGTGGATCCTCCTGGTTGATTGGGTGTGTGCCACCAGCAACAGAGCCTGTCCAGTACCTACAGTGTTTGGCAACACGTGGATTTGTTAGGAAGCAGTGTGTACCATGGTGTAGAACTTGCAAAAAACTTTTGCAGCTTGGGTTTGGTGTAGAAAAATTCCCCAAATATTATCCAGATTAACTGAACCTTTACTGTTTGCTGGGGTGAAAGTGGAGGGAGGAAAAAAATACAAGCATTAAACTCAAAATCCAGTGCCTTAGTGCTTCAAGTTTCTGCCTGTGCTGGAACTACTCAGAAACTGATCTTACATTGGCACTGGTGTTAGTTTGGCAGTTAATTAACTGAGTCATTAACTCTCTTTATCATTTCAACCCATGGGTCTCCTCTCCTTTTCCTCATTACTCCTTCTGGCTGTGGAGGGGTCACTGGGTTGAGCCCCAGGTACAGTGTGTGTGTTTGTTCCCATCCAATGTCTAGTGTTTGTAACTGGGAGCATAGGACTTGATTTTGGGCTAGATCTCTAACCACAGTTGTGTAGCCTGTGGTGTGCTGCTTCAGCTAGCAGAGAGTTAATTTTCTTCATGATAGCTGGTATGGGTTTCTGTGCTGGATTTGTGCTGGGAACAGTGTTGATAACCCAGGGATGTTTTGGTTACTGCTGAGCAGTGTTCATGCAGAGGTAAGGGCTCTTGTGCTCCTCACCCTGCCCCACCAGCTGAGGGGACACAGCCAAGACAGCTGACCCCAACTAACTCATTGGATAGTCCAGACCATATGACATCACATTCAGCAATGAATGCAGAGGGGAGGATGTTCAGAGCCATGACATTTGTCTTCCCAAGTAACCCTTAGGTGTTCTGGAGCCCTGCTTTCCCAGAGATGCCTGCCAATGTGAAGCAGTGAATGAATTCCTTCTTGCTCTTTGCTTGCTTGCACAGCTTGTGCTTTACCTGTTCCAGTGTCTTTATCTCAGTTCACAAGTTCTCCCACTTTTACTTCTCTAATTCTTTTTCCCAGTCCCCCTGGGGGGGATTAAGTGAGCAGCTGTGTGGGGTTTAGTTGCTGAGGGGAGTTAAACCACAGCACATGGTAGGCTGGAATTGTCAGTTGTCAGTTTGTATCAGCTAGGTGTCTGCAGAGCAGCAGGTCTCCTTCCCTCTTCCATGTTTCACACTGAGAATCTTGTTGGACAGATGGAGGACAGGTAGGAAGAAGCCCAGGAAGAAAGACTTGGCTAGTACTGTACTTATTTCAAGGTTCTTGTTGGCAGAGAACTCACCATGCCCCCCTGAAAACCCTTTTCTGAGGAGATAAAAACATCCTTTTCCTTGCTCAGAGTCTTAAATTTGAACTTCACCTGCTGGTTCCTGTATTTGTAGCTGCATGCCTGATTCCACACAGCATTAGGAGTAGATAGGTTGTAATTACATAGGCTGTCTTCAAACCTGTCTTCAGCCATTCTTCAGTAGCTTTAAAAGGATGTTCTTACAGCTGTTTCATGCTCTGCCTTGCCTTAGGAGTGTTATTCCTCTGCCTCTGTCTTTCCTACCCAGCTTCTTCCATGTGTGTCAAGAATACTAATTGCAAAGGGCAATAATTAATCTGCCTGTATGGATAATTTTGTGCCTTCAGCTTTGAATCCTTTGTCAAGCTCTGAATCTTCAGTGTTCTGCTCACATTTTTCTCCCATGGATACTTCAGCATTTAGGCAAGGTATCAAGATGTCTGATGGCATATCTACTTCTGAAAGACTGGGTGAGTATTTCCCTCAAAAGTAGTTGTTCCTCAAAGTTGTTGTTGCACTGTAAGTTGTTCTTTAAGAAGGCAGCATTTTGGAACAGGTCAGTTTGGGAAATGGCCTGGCTCAGAGCTTTGCTTACAAAGCCAAAAAGTAAGTATGACCCTTACTCTTGGTCACACTTACTGCCAGTCAGCTGGGAGATGGTAAGTGTTGGGTTTTGCAGAAGAGGTTAGTATCTTCTGCAGAGCTATCAAATTATCTTTCAGATATGCAAATCCCTACTTTACTGCAACACATTTTTTCATTGGCTATCTGGGGCTGTCAGGAGACATGAAACTTGATCCTCAGTTCCCTTTGAATCAGATTCTTCTTCACCATAGACAGTAAAAACATTGAACAATCAAATGTATGTGATAGTCATACTTCCAATCCAGTGGGTAATATCAGAGGCTCTTGTATTTGATCTGTGTGGTTCCTTTGAGTATTTTTGCCATTTTATTGCATTGCCCCATTGAGAGAGTGTTATTTATATGGTATAATCCCCATTTGGTTCCAGTTGATTAAATGAAAGGAATGTGTTAGGCAGTCAGTTCTTAAGGGGTCTGGAATCTGGACTGTAATAGAATCCATTCCCTCTCAGCTTAATTTATGTAATCTGATGAGAAACAAGTGTAATTCAGTTTGTTCAGAGAAAATGGAGAGTGTTCACCCTATGGAACCAGACCAAAAACCTTCTCCCAATGAAGGAGCACAGCAACAAGTGAAATTTGGGCTGCTTTCTTTCTGATCATACTTGGAGCATCTCTCTCAATGAAGGAGGATGCAACAAGTGTTTGGCAGTAGAATTTTACTCTTGTTGCCATTTTGTGTGAACTCATGCCCTGGTTTTTCATTGGTTTTCTGTGGCAGGGTGCTAGATAGGGCATTTTGGATTCACTGCAGTGTTTTATCCTCACCCTTGGCTTGTGGTTGCAGTGTTCTCATTGCTTCTGACTAGAGTGCACATTCTCTTCACTTACTGTAGAACACAGGTCCTAGGTTTTCCTCTGAACTGATGATGGTCTGAAATCACTTCTTTATCTCATCAGCAGTGAAACTCCTTTGGTTTTGGCCCCAGCATGCAACAGTCTGAGCATGGGAGGTCCAACATTTGGGGCTTTGTGGCTGTGGGCCTCATCTGTGATAGAAGTGCATGGTGACACACAGGTGCCTGTTGTTCCTTGCTATTGGCAAGAACCTGCCCATTAGTCTTTGCCCTTGTCTCCTAGTTCAGCTGTGGTCTGTTTTGGCTGCAAGTGGGTGCAGCATTTGGCAGTCATTCATTAACTGGGGTTGGAATTCCCTCCCCTTCTATTGTCAGGTGTAAGATACCATCTGTTAATCTGTAAAGACCTGTAGGCCAAATCATGGCCAGCAATACATTCCCAAGCATGAGGCAACTTCTCCTTTCCCTGCTGTACCCTGTACCCAGCAGATCTGAGAGCCATTCACAAAAGAGCACTGCTCCTGCCCTGCTTACTCACAGCTGAGAGGGATCAAGTCACAGTCCCACCATGCCAGGCAGATGCTGTACATAAAACCTCTCCTCCCTTGAGGTGCTGGGAGCCTAGAAGAGAAGTCAGCCTTTCAGTAGTGCTGAATGCCTGCAATCAGGAGCTCTCTAGTGTCTCTAACGATTGGGTGCTATGGATCTAGACCATGAGTTCAGTCCAGACTTCAGTTCAGGAAAAAGGTAAGAACATCCAGAGTTCCCAAAATGTGCAATCTCCAGTCTTGGAGACAGACCCACCTCCTAGTCTGCAGAGATCACAATACTGCTAGTAATGTTAGAGTGTGAAAGAATTCAGGGTTGAGGAGGAAAACGAAGTCTTGAACATCCCAATTTTCCTACAGACTTTGCTGTGACTACAGGAAGAAGATATCACTGTCAAACTGGTTGATAGGGGCAGTACTTTGGTTTATAGCTCACAAAAAGTGGATCCAGGAGGCTTTTGTCAGTTGTTTGTCATCATACTTAATGTTTACAGACTAATCTGGATCTTTAGTTACCCTGTGTTCTGTATGTGTTGACCAATATCACAACAATACCAAGCCAGCTGCTGTGTTGAGACTTTGGGAATGGGAGGCAAAGGGAATGGAATGAGGGAGCCTGGATGTGAATGAAGGCAATGAAGGCTGGTGCCACTCCAGACATGTCAGTTAGAGCCCTTCTCTAGCCATAGAGGGGTTAGAAATTGCTTCTGGCTGTTTATCTGTGACTCTAGAGTCTTTTCCTTGTGTAATGGTGCTGGTTATATGTGAGACTTGGTGAGTATCCTAAGTCACAGCCAGTGTGGCCTGACTTTGGATTTTCAGTCCCTATTTTATTGTCATTTTCAATGGCTTGGTCAGGTGTCAGGTTCCTGCTGATGGTGTTGCTGTCTCATGTCACAGTAGTCTTCAAATATTTGGGAGATGAAGTGATGTCATTGTGCTAACAGGAGGAGTAGCAGCAGCTGGGCAGAAGTCCAGAGGGTAATTCTTAACCACTGCTTAGGCAGGGAAGGCAATGAAGAGCAAGTGGCAAGTAGATATGTAGGTAGAAAGGAGAAGTACTTTCAGCCTTAATATTTACATGTGTGAAGAGAAAATTCCATTGCTGCCAACTCAGTAAATGTTTGATTTGGAGATCCTTCCACACCTGCCTTGTATTTAAGGACAGCAAAAACTCCTTTTCACTTTAAACTTCTCTCTTTTTTTTTGGTAAGTTGTTTGTTTTTTTTTTTCAACTGAAACTTCAATCTCATAAGAAAGAGTAAGTCTCTTGAGAGCAAATATCAGCATTTTACAGCTTTGACCAAACTAACAGTATACATTTGGAATAGGGAAATGTAAACTACAAATTGCTATAGTCTTAGGAAGTAAACTGTAAGGTAGGGGAAAGGTTGTGTTGCTCTCTCTCCTTGTCAGTGCAGTCAGGAACCTCTCAGAAAACAGAAACTGGCCAAGTGCTTGTCTGGAATGTGATTTGAGTTGAAGCTTCTGTGTGCAGTTTGAGAATCAGAAATGATTCACAGCTGTTTATGCATGAAAACAGTCTTATGATGCACAGGCAGGGGCAATCAGACCTTGACATGATGGCTTTCTCCTCTTGCTGATGCTGATTCCTGGGGTGGGGGAAGGGAACAATTTTGCAGTAGTGTGTTTACTCATCCCAAGGGACCTGTGCATGCCACAAGATCAAATCCTGTATGTATCTTGCCTCATCAGATTAGCTGTGTATCTTCCCATTGGCTTCAACTCTCTAATGTGGACCAGGAGTTACATTGAATTGATCTTTACAGTGCAGACAGTAGATATGTGCTGGTGCTGTTGATCTGGTTTGTATCAAGCTCTTCTAAGGTAGTCCAAGATCTGCCAGTGAATGTGCCACAAGCCCAGCCACATCTCATGCATGGAGACTGCACCCAACCCTCTCTAGCTGCACCTTTAAAGTGCCCACCAGAGTGGGCTTCCTGGCATGGCTGCAGTGTAATTACTAGTACTAGCAACAATAGCAGTTAATGGGGGAGGTCCCCAACAAGGGACCTATTTGGGCATTCAGTTAACTGTTTCTGTATTTAGGGAAACACAGGTATTTACAAGCTTTTCCAAGCCAGGACCCTGGCTTGGGACTTCATTTACTGAATGTGTTTGCACATAAAATGTTAGGAAGCCTGTAAGTGAAAATGAGGTGCACCAGGATGAGTTGCATTGATTACTTAACATCTATGTTAGGAAGAATGTGTGTGTGAAGCCTGGAGGGACAGAAGCTGAGGCAGCACAAGCCAAGTGCAGCGTGTCACCCGTCCAGGGCAGCAGCCCCAATGGCACAGAGTGACCTTGACCCGTTTGCTCTGGCTCTGCCATGGTCTGCAGTGACCAGTCTGGGTGTTGCTCATGAGGAGTGGACAACCAAGGGATGCTTGTTATGAAGCTGCAGCTTCCCACAGTTGTACAAGTACCTTTCTGAAAGCTTGGTGCTTTTGCTTTGCTGTCTGGACATACACACATGGGCTGGAGCGGGGTGTGATGTTCCTGAGGCAGCAAGTGATTTCTGCCACACATGGATGTCTGAGAGATGACTTTGTCCTGCAGGGAAGAGCTGTAGCTGAAATCATTATGTCCACATTTTTTTTAGTGGATGGTTCTAGGAAGTTACTAGTACTTTATTCAGTTGCCAGCTCTATTCCACTTAAAATGGTGGCAAAAATCCACTGCTCTGTTAAGTCATGGTATTGCTTTGGTTGCTGGCTGCTGCAGGTAAAGCTGTGCTTTTGTGGCATAAAAGGTGAAAGTTGAACTGGAGAATCACCACATCTTGCCATAAACAGAATTTCTGCCTGCTGCTTAGCAGGGTGAAGCCTCAGCCTCTGTGATAGGAAGCCTGTACCTGTGCCTGGCCTGAGAGTCCAGAGATTGTGTCTTGATGGTTAACTTCCAGGAACCAGAATTAATAGCAAGGGAGGGATCTGTTGAGGGATCTGTTTTAACTTCTTGGAGACTTTCCCTAAAGCTTACAAAGCCATTATTTGGAAAAGACCTGGCATCTTTAAAATGTTCAAGGGGGAAGAGAGAAGGAAAGGAGTAGGGAGAGACAGAGAAGAACCAGGAATGAGCTCAGAATGACTTGTTGATTACTGGCTTTTGTAGCTGTATTTTTCAAGCTCTCCTCTCTGAGCTATGTCAGTCGCTAAAGATCCAGTGAAGGGTGGATATGGGGCTGGATTTCTCACCTCCTTGGTGAGATCTGAGCAATCAAGGTCTTGAAATAAACATTTGGTTGAAAAATGCCTCAGTACCCCAAACTGAATCTACTTATCTCCTGTGCTGCAGCAGAGGTCTGCAAGTAATTTCACTGTGTACAGAGAAGTATCTCCAGGTAATAGTTTTTGTCAGGATCACTATGCTTTCTCTTATTTTTTGGGTTGTTATGATAGCATGTGTTTGTCTTTTCTCCTGGTGATGTCAGTCTGTCTTTGTATGGAAATGTCTTAAAGTTTCTAATCATTTCACTGCTCATTCTGAGACCTCATCTGGGAACAGAAAGTATTTACATAAAAATCAACAGCATCTTACAAGATTTTCTTCTCTGGCCACAAGGGTCATGTCAAAGACACTTCATCAAAACAAAGCTTCTGTCATTGCAGCCCTTTTCAGTTTGCCTCCACAAGTTTTCTGTATGAGGAGAACCTGCCTTATAAGCAAAGTACACTGTCACTTCTCTGTGCTGCCCTCTCACAGTACGTAGAAGTTTGACATTGGCATCTCTTGAGGGATATTAGGGAGGTGAAGAAACCAAACTCCTGGCCTGCAGCAGAGATCTGTGTGGATAAATCACAGAAATACCTGTGCTTCTCTTGATTACTTAAAGGGAGAACAATCTGTTTGCTTGTTTGTGTTACAGAGTTCATATTTATGTTTATGAAAATCTTTATTTGACACACAATAGTGACTTTATTTTCCAAATAGCTTGGAGGCACCCATACTTATGGAGAGCAGATGGAAATCTGGGTTGTGAGTCAGTAAGCCTTCAGGAGAGAGCCTAAGGGTTGTGTTTCAGCCTCATCTGCTTCCAGACAAGTCAGCTTGCTTAATGCCAACAGGGGTATGCCAAGTGGGAGTAATGAGTCTCAGATGTGTGAGTGTGTAAAAGTGTCTTGTCCTTTTTGACATTATTTTTGTTTCCAGTCACTCATCAAACTTGCACCTCTCTTCCTCCATAAAATACATACATGACTTTGTTTTCCTCATCTTTAGTTTTGTTTTAAATCTTCTCCCGGTTTTCTTGGTCTCCAAATTGCCTTATTTCCCCCTGCCTCCTTTTCCCCTCTCACGCAGACGCTTACAAGAGAGCTCACAAAACTGGGCATTCCCTCTGGGAAGCTCCTGACGGCTCTTTGGGGCTGGGTTGTGTGGCAGTGTCATGGTGTGGGCTCTGGTGCCAGGCTGTGGTGTGACAGGGGCAGGGACACAGCTCTCTCAGGAGTGCCTCGGTGGTGTCGGCAGTGCCGGGCCACCCCCTCTCCCCGGTGCCGGGCCACCCCGTCCCTGGTGTCCGAGCTTGCAGCTCAGGCCGTGGTGGCTGCTCCACACGAGTCTTGCAGCTTCTCATTTTCTGCTTTATCCCAGGCTCGACGGTTGAGTGGCAGGGAGTTCCCATGCTTTCCCAGTTGAGCCCAGTGGGTCTTGTTTAGTGCAGTCCAAGTCTCGCAGCCTCTGTAAACTCTTCTGGTGGTTTTCCAGGGGCTGAAGTATGAGACCAATTTAAGGAAATAACGTCATGTGCTGCAACAGTAAAGGTACCATACATCTGCTTGTGATGACAAGTTAACTGCAGGTACAATGTGAGTCCCACAGGTTGTTTTTACTGTGTCTCTGAAAATGACCACAAGCTAGGAAAGTGACTTAATTCCTTTTACTGATCTGGCATTTTTTGGAGAGCATGTTTTAAATCTGTTATGAGTTTTAAAGGGGCTACTCCCCCTCCTGCTGGCCCCCTTTCTTGATTAATGCCTGGAGACTATGGATTTAGAATGACATTCCAGGCTGATCTAGTAACCAAGTTTGGATGTGAAAGTTGTGCTTACCAAGCCAAGCCAGAGTCCTGGCTATGCCAGAAATGCATTGTTTCAGTGCTGCATCTGGGCAGTGCACCTGCACCTACACACTGGAGCTGCCACCAAGGAAACCTGCCTGCAGTCCTGCTTCTCATTACCTCCCCGGATCAAAATGTTCTTTTGTAAGGACTTGGTGTCTGGCTAGCTCCCTCTCCTCTGCTGGAGAGACACTCTCTTAAGATGGTGAAAAACTCAGATAAACATTTGGTAGTGGGGGTTTATGGCCTTCTGTGGCAGGCAGATCACACATGGTGTAACCACACTGAGAACATTTCCTGAGGAACAGCAGGAGAAAGGGTGGGAGAAGCAGAGGCTAGCATTTCAGGTGGGAAACGAAAGGTATTTCTTCTGGTTTGAGTGCTCTTTGCAGCTAATGGTACCATTTAAAACACTAGAATTAGTAGAAGATTCAAATTTATTCTCACATCATAGTGTTACAATCTCTAATCTGAACAAAGGATCTGTTATCTGTGCAGAACTGATACAGAGCCAGAGTTTTCACAGCGTTTGACGTTTGTGATGAAAACCCCACAGCTGATTACTCAGACCTCTTGCACCTCCTAAAATAAACAGGGAAACAGAAAGTGTTTTGATCATGGAAGCCCTACCATTTGTTTAAACAATACTATACTGAGCACCAAAGCAGGGGTAAAGAATTGGGAGTGCTGGTTCTGATCTCTAAGTTGTTGTGTGCCTTCAGACCAGCAGGTCTGAGAGGAAGAGGAGCAGTTCCACCTGTGGTGCTTGTCTCCCGGCTGCTGCCTCAGCTGACCCTGCACACACCGACCAGGAGGGGTGGGGAGGCTGTTTGCCATGGAAGCTGAAGAACAGCAACAGCCCTTGGCTTCCAAGCTTGCCAGCAGCAGGGGCATGCTGAAGGCTGGGAGCAGTTACAGGCCATGGTTTGCCAGGAGGTCTGCAGTTTGCCAGAGTATATTTGTGTATGTTTAATGGATGAGTGTTGATGGGTTTCCTTCTTTAATTCTACAGTACTTTTCCACTTAAACACTGGGATGTGCCTACAAATGCCTTTTGATGTATGCCTTTCTTGCAAAATTACAACTTTATGTTAAATGCAGAAGCATAGCACATGATGTCATGTTCTGTACTTCTGAAATGCTGTCTTGAAGAAGACAGCTGGCAGTTTTTTAAGTAGTTCTGGTTATAGACTGTTTCTTATTTTAATGTGCAAGTAGATGACAGAGTTTGACTACCTAGTTATACATGTGTGTCTCCTGGGCATCAAAGCTTTGCAGGCAGATTCCAAGCTATGAATTTGTTGTAGAGAAGAGATATGGAATCTGAACACTGTCATTTTGCTTTGTGAGTTTCACAGCTCTGCCACCTTGTTTGGGTTGAAACACTAAAGTTGCCTGCCTGATGCCCTGTCATCTCTTTGCTCTGTTGCTCAATGTACATTTCAATCAGGAATGTCAGGCTCCCAGATCAATAGTCATTTTTTTGTGGTTTGATGGTAGTAAAAAACAAAACTGTTTTCAGTAATTCTGTTGATTTGAGCCATTCAAGCTATATGTTGCTGTGCCTCACAGCATCACAAATAGTTGAAAGCTGTGTAGTAGTGGCTTCTATCAGCTCTTTAGCAGCAAGGAGGGTAGGCACTGCCTTTCCTGTACCAAACATTCAAGGGAAGTTAAGATGCTCCAGATGGAAATGCTTCATGTATCCTCATTTCTCCCATTCTTGTGTATCTACAAGCTTGAGGTTGCTGATAAAATCCTGAGTGTATTGCAGAAAGGTGGGGTGGGGCAGGAGGAGACATTGCAGAGCAGTCTTGTCAAAATGTGCCTAACTTTTGAAGATTTGTCTCCTAAATGTTTGTATAGTTGCCAGTGTGGAGGATGAGAGACTGGCAATCTGACAGCTTGCAGAAAATGCCAAAGCAGCCAAGTACCCCCCCTCCACGGTGCCTGAGGTAGTGCCCAGCAATTTCATAGTCTTGTAGACTAAGGAGTGAGGGGAACTGAGCTCTTCTCAGGGGCTGAGAGTTCCCATGTGCCATTTTCCAGTTCTGGTGGGAAAGATCCATCTAAAGGTCCCCAGGTCCCTTGGAAACTGCAACTTTAATCATTCAGCAGGCTAGCTGAGGACTCCCTCAGTGCCCAAGCCATTAGGATTTCAAAGGATTTGCATTACTGAGGTCTGGGATGGAGGAAAGGATCCTTTCCCAGCCTTGAAGGTTGGCTGTCCCCCCTGACTTTACCTCCTGTCACTAAAGTAAAATACTAGGAAAACCAAGTGTTAATTTTTCATGGAAGTAGTACTTTTCACCAGTTGAGCTGATAATTGGAAGTTTTAGCACATGGTTTTATAGATTAGCTCTTTCTGGACTCAGTTCTTTGCCTAAGGAGATGAAAGTTGGAAAGGAAGAGACTTTGAAAGAAGCCTGAAGAAGAAAGAAGATACATGCTTTGAATACATGCCTTCAGAAAAATCCATCATCTCATTTCAGATGCTTCCTGAAGCTTTCATCAAGAGGCTAATTTATTCATGGATGCTGACCCTGCTTCCTTTGGAAGAGAAGACATTGGAGAAGCCAGCCCAGCTCCACCAATGTGCATATCCAAATGGATATGCAACAATACTTGGACATCTCCTTCACAAGTTCTCCTGCTTATCTAGCTGCTGGTTAGTGCCTCCAGGCCTTCCTGCTCACTGTGTTGTCTTATGGCAGCAGCCCAGTGTCTGGAGATACAGGATAAATACATGCAGCAACAGTTACCATAGAAAGTTCTGGTAGAGTCTGAAGAAAATGCACCATTTCCAGGCTCTGAAACCTCTGAATTACACAGGGTGTCCTAGTAAGGTGGTTTTTCCATGATGATATCCTGCAGGAGGATTTTGTGGGGGATTTTAAGTATTTTTAGGAAACAAGTAGTGATGCTCTTGGTTAATTTTCCATCTGTAGTTCTCAGTCCAAACTTGACAAAGGAAATCTTTTGCTCTCAGAGATACACTCAAAGATAAGTTATGTGATATCAGTGATGATAGGTGGTTAAAATCTGTACTGTCCTGGAAGCAGAGGTAGTGTCCTTTCTTTCCCTGCTGGCTTTTGGAGTGTGTTTTTGCTCTTGTTAATGTCCCTTAGAGAACTCTTCTGCCCAGAGGTGATGAGAGTTTGGGAAGCAGGATGAATCCTAAACTTTGGAAATGAAAAGAGAAACTTACTACAGCAGCTAAGGATTTGTTGGTTTTAATGCCATCTTCCTGAGGCAGCAAACTTGACTACACACCTAGATTGAGGACTGAAATATGTGGCCTGATTGAAGTCCTTTGGCTTTCATGGTAGGTGAAGTGCAATGGCTTATGATGCAGCAGGATGAAGAGACAAGGAGAGTCAACAGCTAGTGTGATAGCACAGAGGTGTACAGGGTGATCTGGATTCCACTGCTGCATGGAGAATACCTCCATGGAAGGGTGTGTGTAGGTGTGTGGTGCTCATCTGTACAAGAGATTGTTCAACAGCTCTCTCAGTGTCTGTGAAACAGAGGAAGAAAATCTAAAGGCTTCATATTCTGGTAGACAGACTGACAAGATGGACTATACAGCACTTGTTAATGGGGACAAGCAAGAGAGGTGTGCACTGGCAATAGCTGAAAACAGAGAGAACTGTGGTTTTCAATATGAAAATGCCTATTTTATGTGAAGGTTTGAGGTTCTTGTTATTCTGTCAGGTAAAAGACTGAAAAATAGAATCACAGGATGATAGCATCTTTTGGCTCTGGAAATTCCAACTCTTCTATGTAATACTATTGCTTTCCAAATCTCCTTTGTGCTGCTGCTGTCCTGACCAAGCAATATGCCAAGCCATGATAAACTCAAAGTGCAACAGTTAGTTAAGGCTCCTGGAAGTGCTGAGTGCAGGAGGAAAGCTTCAGTCACACAGCATCCTTGAAGTGTGTCTAGCCTGCATCATAGGACTGAGGTTTTGCATTCTGCTCTTGCCCAGTTTAGATGCACATTTCCCAGCCACTGTGGGTGAGCTCAGTGAAGCTTATTGCTACTGTACCACTCCCATTAGCCACCATGCCTCTATCCCCACCTTCCTTTGTGGTGTGCTCACGAACTCAAGAGAGCTGAAGTGTGTGGAGCAGGTGTACAGCTTCACATCAGGTCAATGGAAGCTGCTGCTGCTCATTGGTTTTGCATATCACACTCCTTTTTCCTCCTTGATGTAGGGAAACATAGGCAATCTCAGAGGCAGATCCCAGGCAGGAGATGGGAGCAGCCACATGGCTTGGGGGCTACCAGGAGGAGAGGGTGAGGTCCAAGGGTTATGGTGCCAAGAGAAGCTGGGCAAGCCCTTTGATCTCAGAGTTGCTCCAGCACACCACTGATGATGTTTTATGAAAGCAGACCTAAAGCCCATCTCTGTGCCTCATTGGACACCTCCCTGTGCTCACTGTGGATCATATGCATCATTGCTCTTTGTGGCAGGGTCTCCTGTGCAGGGGCTTGGCTGCCTGTGCATCCTCACAGCACTGGTTTTGTGGTGTTAGATCAGGAACTTGCTCCCCTCCTCCCCCACCCCAGGTGTTGAGTTCATCACCTTTTTGCTCTGGAATCACAAGCCAATGGGAATCAGTATGGATGTGCTCCTTCTCCAGTTCTTGTTGAGTGTCACCTGTTTTAAAGAACAAAAATGTTTTTAAGCCACAGGAAAAAGGGAGGGAGCTAAGAGCTCAGGGAGATGCTTTCAAACTTCTGCTCTTCATAAGTGTCATGGTAGGCCCAGTGACTAGCAGTGATATCTTAGTTCTTGTCTTGTGCCTCTTGGATGTACTGGGTGATCATCATCCCTCCTGCAACCCACGGAGCTGTTCTCTATTGAGCTGAGTTTCAGGGTTTCCACTACTAGCTTGGGAGAGGTGCAAAGGAAAGGCTGTGTCCAGGATCTGCAGAGAATGTGCTGGCTGCAGAGCTGCTGCAGGAGCTGTCCAGGTTTGAGGGAGAGGGAGAAGCTGCATCTCTGCTAGATTCAGACCTGTCCCGTGCTTGCTGGCACCATGTGCATCCATGAAACTGCCTGGGGTCCATGAAATGTCATTGCTGACCCAGCTGCTGATGGGGCTGTCTCCAAAGTTCACTACTGAGATGTGTAAGCTACACATTAGCTAAATGGCAAAGGCAAAGCAGCCTTAAAGATTATTTCTGGCTGCAGTGCTAACCATCCTCTCTCTCTCTTCTCACCACATCAATTCAGAGCAGAGACACTTGGCCACATCCTCATCACTCTCAGTGCCTGTAGCATGCAGAGGACATGTCAGACACTGCCTGGCCACTGTGGTGACTTCTGCAGGTGCAGCAGGCAGCACTCTGCTTTTCCACTGCATCTAGGAAACCAAGGCACTGATTGGCCCTATAGGTGAGGTGCTCATTTCTACCAACAGGTTCACTGGAGTTACCCCAATTTACAATCACTTTGCAAGGTAACCTGGCTTTTGATTTTAGCTAAATGCTACAGGGTTTAAACTCAGTAGTGGCAACACAGCACAGGTCAGCAGGAAAACACAATGGCTGCTGTGTAGAGTAGCTGTCAAACTGCCTTGGTCTTCCAAAGTACCTCACCCTACCCTGTCATTATTGCAGTCAAAACTGCTTCAAGATGAAAAAGAAAAGCAAAAGTCAGCATCTTTACATTTCTTAGGTGTAAGAAGCAGCTTGTTCTTGTTTAACCAGAGGCCTGTGATGTGCCCCTTATTGAGGAGCAGCAGCTGGCATGGCATCAGGCCTGTGTGCTGGGTTACATCGTGTCCTGTCCTAGGGAGGCACTGACCTCGTTTGCACCAGGAGGCTCTGGAAGGACTGGCAGGCCAAGTCTCATCCAGGTATGTTGCTACTTTGTCATATTAGGCAAGCAGATGCAGAATGCCAGTTTCCCTCCATTAGAATGATTACCAGTGCCTGCCTACCAGAGGGCAGAAAGGAGAATGCCAGGATAAAGGAGCTGCTGCTTCCTTTTATTCACTGTTCTGGTTGTCTTCATTCCCCCTACCTCTTTTTTTCTGCACCCTTCTGCTGCTGCCCAACTAAGGCAACTTGATCTGTAAATTACCAGGAGGGGGACAGAAGCCAGAGAGTTTACATTGCAAATTCGTGGAACCACAAACTGAAAAAAGCTGTTGAGCCATCATTGTTTATAATTAGTTTTTGACTGAAGTTCCAGTCTGCTATAGGGAATGGTTTTATCTTTGTGTATGTGTGGGTGGGAAAAGAAAAACAGAGAAATGAATCAAGGAACCAATCCTTATCCTGAGGGGAAGAAAGAATAGGGTAGCATAATCTAACCCCATGGGATCAAAGGTGGGGCCAAGACAGACATAAACACCTTGAACACTGTGTTATGTCTCCCTGATTTTGCTGATTTAAATAGTAATGGCAACAAAGCTTTCACCCTGCAGATGCACATCTTTTCTTCTGGTCAGATGGTGATTGGCAACCTTCAGTTTGTGCAGTGTCTGAAGTGCTCTCTGATCTGCCCAGGCTTCATGCACCATGGCATTTCAAGCCCTGGGATAAACTGTGTACAAAGTTCTTCCATGGCAGCTCCTTTCCCAGTGCAGAATAAGGGGGAAAGCAGGTCAGTAACACACAGAGGCATCAACATCCAATTTGTAACCTAGCCAAGAATCTGTCCCTTGGACAACCACTTTCCTGCTCCCTGAATGTAAGCAGCCACAGGACTCCAACCAAAGCACCCTGTCTCCTGGCTGGCAGCTGGCAACTGGGCCTCTGCTGCACTGCCATCAGCCCATGTAGCCTAGGGAAAAACCTCCAATGTTTTTTTTTGTGCCATGGCTTCTCCAGCCACTGATGAGCTCTAATGCAGCCTGCCTTCAACCTCACAAGAATGTCAAGTGGTTTGATGCATGTTTACAAAAGGACCCAGAGATTTTTGGGATGACAGATGTTCTGTAAGCACCATGTGGTTGGATGTGCTGCCTGAAGGATAACTGTAGGATAACTGTAAGGATCCAAACCCTACTATTTAGACTTCTATGTTTTGGGAGGGCATGTTCCTGCCTGCTCAGACCAGAATTAGCAGATGAATGAAAAAAAACCCCTAACCTGCATCACATATTTTAATCTGTATTCCCAAACACAATGTGCTGCTTGTTATATACCACTGCACCAACAAGTAATTGTCTTAAACCCCCAAACAACAACAACAAAACCCAAACCAAAGAGAAACCAACCCAAAAGCCAACAACATACAAGATATTCTTCTTGTAGCTGGACTATCAGCACTACTAAGACACTCCTACTCCACATACTTCAGTGCTGTGCTGAAAAGTGTTACATGTGTTCCAAACCACATGGTAATCAAAGAAAATAATGATAGAAGAAATGTATGCTGATTTCTCTCTTTTTTTTCTCCTTTGGCTTTTGAATGTATTCATCTGATGGCATGTTTTCATCTCAGGATGATTTAAATATTTAAAACCACATGGAGTTCTGCTAGCAAAAATTAGTTTGATTAGGTTGAGGATATTGTAACTCCTAAGTAGCACTTACTGCTGAAGTTTAGGTTAGAATTTATTCTAGAGAAACAAACACAGATGAGATGGGATGCCTTGGGTCCTGATTTCCAGGCCCCTGTTCTTGCAGCAGACTCCTGGTAGTATGAACTGATCACAGTGAGCAAGTCTCACCTTAACAATAACTGGCAGGGGAGAGGCTGCTCTTGTTCCTCTTGCTCCTCTGGTCACAATGTTCTCCTGACTTCCTGCATATTTAGTCAGTATTTGGGAGTGTTTCCTGCTAGCATGTGTTACTTTTGTCTTCCCAGTAAGACTGTCCTCTAGATGCAGCAGCCCTTTTCATTCTACCTTGATGTGAGGCTTACTTGAATCCATGAATAAAGCTATGCAGGGGAAACTGCCTTCTGTGGCCAGACATCTAGGCTTCCTGAAAGCAGCTGCCATCTTGCTGTCTGCTGATCTCTGTTTTGGAGAACATGGGAATGCCAAGAAGCTTGGGATTTAGATGTGGGAAAGGCAGGCAGAAAGTTGCATGGGGCACTGCCCCTTCCTCCTAGCCATCCTTACAGGGTTCAGAGGGATTCACTACCTTTTGGGGATGGGTTTGGGCTTTGTCTCACATCTCAGCAGATGATGGAAACTGATTTGTCATGGAGTGAAAGAGTCCATCAGAAAAACTGCTTGCAGTAGGCATTGGTTTCACAGCAAAAAGGCTGTGTGAGCTCTGATCCTGTCTTCAGTGGCTTAAGTGGGGAAGTGTGTTTGGAGTGGGGCTGGAAACTTGGCAGAATGCAGGAAGTTATCTGACAGCTAATTGACTATTTCTGCCTTCAGACATTTGATTTCTCTTTAAGGACTGTGGGGAAGTCTTTGTAGAGACATACATCTCCCCCCAGCCCCAAGGTAATGTAGAGTAATTCCATCCCAATCTGGTAGTGGTTTTCCAGCAGAAACAATCTCTGTGCAATTGGACTTGTTAACCAAACAATGTCCTGGGGGACAGGGAAGAGTTGTATGGTTAAAATAAGGTTATCAAGTAGACAGTTAAAAGGATCTGTGTATTTACTTTGTCTGGAGGTTTGTGCATATTCTCCTTCTAGATTTAAACAGTGAATGAAGAGAGTCTTCTGTTTACCACTTAAGTGGTGAAGTGAGTACTCAGAAGCATTAATTCCATAGAGGATGAATGAATGTGACCAATTAGCATATCAAAGCAGTCAGTACTGCTAAGCTGAAGGCATTGTGTCCACCCACCTGCAGTGTTGCTGCTTCAGTGATCTAGTGAGGATCCCAGCAAGGTATGTGGAAGCACATGGATTGCATTGTGCAATTTGTAGGTCCATCTGATCTGAAAGACTTTCTAGACAGAGTTAATCACGTGTGTGCAAGTGACAGATAGATAAGCTGGCTGTGTGGCAAGTACAAAGCCCAAAAGGGCTGAGGTCTGATGATAAAAAGTTTGAGAAGTCAAAAACCAAAAGCATGTAAGTCTTGGGGAATTCCAGCACCTCTGACCTGAGAGAAAGGCTGAAACCCTCCTGAGTTCATGTTATGTTTGGCATAGTGGGGTGATTCCTTTTGACTTCTCTTTAGCACCAGACGTTTTGGAAACTCCTGAGCACAGTCAGCCTGATCAAATGGTTTGCTCCAGAATTGCTCCCAGGCTGACACCTACAGCTCTTCAGGGAGCTGGGATTTTCCTTGAGGAGCTGGAAGTTCAGCCTCCTCCACAGCATCTGGCCCATGAGGAGAGTCAGGAAAACTCCTTACTACCAGAATTACATTAAAAACAAGAGGAAGGAAAATAGTAAGGCAGCAGGAGAGTTCCAGGGAGATCCTGAGGGGAAAGCATCAGCTCCCACATCTGGTTTGCAGATCTTTGGTGGTCTGGGAAGCACTTTCAGGTGGTCTCCAGAGCTGTTTCCATTGCAGTAGTGGTTCTCAAGCACTGCCACTTTCCACCAGTTACAGTCTGGGCTCTTGAGTCTTTTACTGCACTGGTGCTGAATGGATGAGGAGACAGCTAGGGGCCTCAGTTTTGGTTTGCCAGAAATCAGGTGTGTAGGGACAGATTTGGACAGGGTTTCTATTATTTAGTAGACTTCTGCTCCTCAGTGAATCTGTCTGGCTTTCAGGGGCTCTTGTTGGAAGCAGGAGCTACTCAGCATGAATAAGGAGGTCAGAATTTGCCCTTTAAGATGGAAGAATGACATCCATTAAAAATAACAGCATTTCTGTTTCCCATTTTCACAGATTTTACAACTGGGATAGAAATGTCAGCACTACAAATTGTAGCCCAAATTACCAGGTGATTGTGGAAAGTGCCTGTGGACTGCTCTTCAAGAACAGAAGGGATAGGAAAATAATAAATGTGGATCCCAAGGTAAATGTCTTCCCCTCCCCCCAGTGTTCTAAACTGCCTTTATGCAGTGGGGTTTGACTGCTAAACTAGTTGAGTCTGATTGCAAATAGTGTCTTTATCAAAACACACCTAATTTCAGTCTTACTCAGACATGCTGTTCTCCTTGTTAACACTCCTGCTTTGGTCCCTGTCAGGATAAACTTAGCCCACCTTGTGTATGACCAAGGGTGTCTAGGCCTTTCCCTTGTGTCAACAAAAATCAGAAGCTAAACTGACTGACAAAACTGATTTTTTTTGTGGAGCAGTTTCTCTTATATTCTGCCCCTTTCCCTGCTCTTTTTTCCTTCCAACCAGAATGAGAAACTGTTGCCATTACTGCCAGAACTGGCTACAGTCTGAGGCTGTGTCCTGTTAATTGAATTGCTGAGAAGTGCTGAGGAAAAGGAGGCATGGGAAGGGGAACAGGCTAAGGAGGGAAGGGGGGACTGGCTGGAAGATGTGAGGACTGAAGCACAGGAGTGTAGAAGCAGGTACATCTGATGTGGAAAGGCATGCTTTGCTCAGAGGATGGCATATGTGCCTTTAGCTAAAAGGAAAAACTGCTAAACTGTTGGCAACACATCCTAGACATCCTGGGGCTGGTGGTCTCTGTCTTCATCTCCTCTTAAAAATCAAATCTCTATTATGAAACATGCTTGCAGATGACTAAATAAACATTAGGTTCCTTTGAAACAAAAGCTGCAGCTTGCTGCAACTGTAATATCACAGAGTCTGGCAGGGCCTGCTGAACACCAGCAAATCCAGAAAGCAGAGTCAGCTATGGTATCTGAAGCACAGGCCACCATCTACCTCAGCACTTCTGCAGTGCTGAGCTGAAAGTGGCAGCATTCCTTTCCCAACCCAATATAATCCTCCTTCTTCCTCCTTAATATGAAAGATTGGAGAAGTCCTAAGGAAAGCAGCCTGGTTAAGGTCATGTAGTTCTTGTACCAGATTGGGATTGTCCCTGGCATAAGGGTCAAACTTGGATTTTAAACCCTGTCCCTCAGAAGAGAGAAATTTGACACTAAATGCATCTTTCTGTGGAGAGCTGTGCTTCTCCAGCATGCAGTACATGGTTCAGAAGGCTTTACAATTGAATAGAAGAAAGGAAAATACTTGTGCCTCAGTAGTACTATAAACTGAGTGAATGTTGTGGACTCTCTCATATATGGTTGACAGCACAAAAGTGTGCTTTGCTTTCACCTAAACATGCCCCTGATGCTGTTATTGCTGCAGGTGATTGGTCTCTACCATTTATTTACATAGCAGTCAAATCCAAACAAAGCAAATGCTGGAGTCATACCTGCACATCCCATTTTCATCCACAGTTGAAAGCTGATTAAATTACCATGGGTATTTTATTTTTGGTGTTGAGGCCTGAATGGATAATGACATTATAGACAGCTTCCTTCTGCAAGAAACCAAATGTGCTCCTGCAGTGCCAGCCACACTTTTTTTAAGCTTTATAGCTGAAGTCCTTGGACTATAGATTGAATGTGACAAACACACCCAGGCTTTGGTTGCTCTCAAAACCAACATGAACTAAGCTGAGCAATAATTTGTTTGGATTTTTACAGAAGTGATCTAGGATGATGGTTTCTTTGATGTGTTTCCCATGAAAGATGGGCACATATGAATAATAACAGTAGAAAAGATCAAATTATATGTATTTGAAAATAAGTGCATTGGTTGGTTAGACATTCAAAAATGCATACCTAAAAATGTCTTTGGTTGCACTGAAAGAGGGCCACCAATCCAACTTCCAGCATCTGCAGAACATCTGTAACAACCAGCTCTTTAGTGTCTGCATGAAGGAGCCTCGTGTTCCAAGGGACACACCAAGAAGCATTTGTGCATGTACATTGTGTCCCCCCACAAGTTGCAGGGTGTAGGCCTCAGAGTCCCCATGGGATCTCTCTGGCTTTGGCTTCTCTCTGACTCTCACTGATGGAGAGCATGGTTTTGAGAAGTGTTTTCTGTGGGCCAAGCTGAAACCAGTGTGGGTTCTCTGTCATGGACTGCAGTTTGAACAGACTCAGTACCATCTCCTTGATCTTTGCCAGCAGATTTTCTCTTTGCCCAGTCAATGCCAATGTTCTGCTTCTTGTGTTTAGATAAAAGAGCTCTACTGCTGTCTTTCAGGAGAAGTGAACTGCCCAGTGCAAGAATGTTAGAAACCCCCATTTATCAAACTTGATCTTCCAAGGGAAGAAGAAGAAAATTAAGGACACAAAAAAATCCCATCTCTCTCTCCTGCCTGGATATCTGTAACAGTCTGTGTCTCAAGCCTACCCAGGAGACAGCACCGTATAGATGCTTGTTGAAACAGATCTCTACCTCCATGTTGTTAGAAGAGGGACCTGAGGCCCATCTGTGTGGCTCTTCTCCCAGTGCTTTGTTTAGCTATTTTAAAGTCATCCAGAAGAAAAATAAACAGCTGAAAGAAATTTACTTTGTCTTGAGGGGTAGGAAGAGGGGGGATTTTTATCCAAGTTTAGAGTTGGTTTGTGCTTCACTCCTCAAGGAGTGAGTGGTAGTAGTTAAGTGGTAGGAAGACCCCATACTGACTGTAGAATCCATGTTTCTGGGCCCCTTGTTTGTCCTTTGTGAAGTCCATAGGGTATGTGAGTTGCAAAAGCACCACAGGAGAGAAGACAGATTGTTTGGACGTGACTTTTCCCTTTACTCCTAAGGCAGCAGGGCAGCTGAAACAGAGGGTCCCACATTCTATCCTGGAGTGAAAAAAAGAAATTCCTGGCTTCTAGCAACAGGATATTTTTGAATTTTTCCTGTGAGATTCTTTTTCAGGTAGGCCTTGGCCTTTGTGAGCATCTACCACCATGTAGTAAAGGACCAAGCCATACACAGAATAGCAGGGAGAAGTCATCCCAAATAGACTGGTAAATATAATCTGCAGCATTTGAATGGCATTAGTGGTTCCTTAAAGGCCACTTTTCATCCATTCCTGCTCTTGCTGCTGTTCTAGTACCAACTTGCCAGAGATCCAGGCAGCAAGTCAATGGCCCAGGAGACTGTCTTCTATTCCCAGGGCACTTGGGAAGATTGCTCATGCTCACATGAGCTAGCTAGTATAACCACCAACGTAGGTGTCTGCTTACTCTGGGGGAATGGAAAAGAGCACAAAGGTAACCAGCAGAAGGAACTAGCAGGAAACAAAAGCAACAGCTGTAGACAAAAGAAAAAGGTGAAGACAGAGGAAACAAAGGCAGAAAGTGCCCTTATTTAAGGGACTGGATAATTTTTAATAGTCTTTTCTGGCCTCAGTACTGTGAATTTCTGAAAACAAGTGAGGCAGGTCAGAGAAAAAGGAAGATGGTAGCAGTGTGGGTAGGCTTTCCATGGGCTGGGCTTTGTCTGCCACCTCATCACAAGGACATTTGCTGTGGAAAAGGCCAAGAGCCTCGGCCTCGGTAGTTACTGCCTTAAAAATCCCTTGACTGCAAGGAGAAGGGGGTGTTCCACCAATTACATGGTGAAAGTTGTTACTTCAAAGCTGCAATCATTTGGGAGAGACTCAGAAGCCTGGTTCTCTTTCCCATAAAACTTTCCATGTTACGAAGTTCTGCCATTTCCAAAACGCAGTAAAATCTTTTACTGTAACATCTTGCTTTTACAGAGAGCGCTTCGTCCCTCAGCACCCTGAGATGTTTGCTGCAGATGCGTCAACTGCAGGTGAGTTTAGTCGCCCCTGAGTGCCGCCAGGCTGCGGGGGATGCTCTGAGGGCACGGCGAGGCCTTGCCGAGGTCCCGCCGCCGTGGCCGGGTGGGCAGAGCCCCCTGGTGCCGGCAGAGCGAATGGCGGCGGGAGGAGCCTCCACGCCGGGGCCTAGCTCAGGGGACGGAGGGTGACTGCGTCTCTTCCTCAGGCTGCTGAGGGGCAAAACGTCCCAGGCCGCAGTAACGCTCTGATTGCGCAGGGGGCCGTGCCTTGGGAACGAATGACCTTGCGCTGTCAGGGCAGGTTTCTCCTCGCCTTGGCACTTCTGGCAATTCCCTCATTTAGCAGTACCAGACAGAAAGGTTTCCCTGCATCTGATCTCCGAATTAGGCTTCTCTTGTTGCCTCAGTTTTGTTTGACTTGCCTGTGTCTTGAGGTGGCTCAAGGGAAGGGCTGTGTGTTGCCTCTCAGATATTTTTGTAACATTAAAGCAAAATTGCCTTTGTAGTACAGTTTGGCATTTGGGATCTATTTTTTTCATGAGAAAAATCAGAATTCTGGAGCTGTTTTCAAAACATGAGGTCTTGCCACTCTTGAGCACTGGAGGGGGGGGAAATCCGTGTTATGAGGGCCGGTAGGAGGGATAGTTGCTGGAAAGGAGCTGTATTTTTCATTCCTTTTGACCAATGAATTGTCATTTTTCTTTCTCTGTCTTCTCAGATTATAAAGTAATGTTAAAAAACCCCAACAAAACAAAAGTGCAAACAAACCTACAAAAAAACCAAACCTGAAGTTGGAAACTGATAGTTGGAGTTTGGAGAACAGTATCTCCCAATCATGATAAATAACATGAAGTAGAACCTATCAAAAATAGAGTGAATATATCTAGAAGTTAACAGAAGAACAGTGCCTAAAAGGAAGCAAGTGGCATTGCACTCCATTTCCCTAAACTGTCAGTGGTGGCTTTTCCCAGCATCTTGTCTCTGTTCAAGCCTGGGCAGACAGGCAGTGAGATGGACATGCAAAACATATGATAGTCAAGAGAGAAGCTTCCCAAAGACAGATAAATCACATGGAAGCTTCCCATGTATGTTCTTGTGCTCTGTGACTCTTCAGCAGAGACAAATGCAAAGTGTCCAGCCTGAAATGATTGCCTGCTCTAAATGTTGTAAGGTGGGTGGAAATGTCTCCATTCTGTTCTGAAAAGAGACTCTGGTATTGTTCCTGATCATGATGTTTACTGCAGGTACAGCATTTCTATCCTGCCATAAGAAAACTGATTTTAGACATTGATGGGAAAGTGCATCCTTGCAAAAGATCCTCAGAACTCTAGATGTGACAGCACTGGGGGTGGTGTGGTCTGTTTTTCTCAAGTATGTCTAAACTGCATAAATGTGTTACAGTCTTCAGATTTTATTAGCCTGCTTGTGTTTTTTACATTCTTTTCTATGTCATTATCTCCCTGCCAAAATCATGGGTTTGTCCTTTTTGTGTGGAGTCTGAATCTTTGGTCTAGCAATGACATTTGGAGCTGTCACCATTGTTGTTTTGGGTGATAGAGTGAAGATGAAAAGTGGCATGAGCCACAAGCAGAATCACAGGAAGTCATTTAGTACAGAATACAGGGAAAAGTAATTTTACAACAAAAGCTGAAGGTCTTTGTTCTTTCACTGGCATAGCAGGATCCTTTGACATTGGTTAGAAAGTTTTTGTATTACATGAAATGCTGATGAGTTGAGAGTGATTTTATGGAGGTGCATCAGCAGCTTTGCCTTCTCTGACCACAGGTGGTTTTGTGGAAGGCCAGCTGTCTTGAGATACCCAAGCAGTGGTGGTAATTGAGCCCCACTTCTGAATTTGGTAGCTGTACAGTAAGGTAGGGGCTCAGAAAACACAGCAACACTTCATGAACTCTTAAGTTTGTGATTCCAGCAGCAGTCTTGCCAATCTAACTGTACCTTGAAAGCCAAAAGAAGAAAGTGAGGGTGGCAACACCACCTTAAATAGCTGTTCCTTATCTCATGTAAAGAACAAGATCCCCAGGAGCATACAACTTGGTCATTGTATGTTCTCCTTTTGGCCATCAGCAAAAGAGGTGGTAGGGGAAGATCCTCCATTAGCTCCACCTCCCCACATACAGAAATCAGATTAAAACTTAATAAAACCTTTGGGCAGTTCTCTGCAAGGCAGGCAGGAACAAGCAGTGCAGGCCAAGCCACTGCCCCTGCTGCAAAGAAAACAAAAATACAGGTGCTGAATGGACTGAAGCCATGCAGGTTAGCCCTGTGTGCAGTGTGTGTGCTCTTTACAAGAAGGAAAAGATTGCTCTTGTTGTTTGGCTGTTGTTCACTTGAGGCATGTGTTTATTTCAGCTCAACTCAAAGCAGTGGTTACAGATCCCACAGCAGAAGGTCTCTGTGATGAGAGAAACATGTGATCTCCAGGCCCCAGGGAAGGAATGATGCTGGGGGGAAGGTTGATCCTGGGCACCTGAGCAAACACCCAGTTCAGCGAGTGTAAAAATGTAAGCATAATGGATGGATGTCATGGCTGTACACAGGAGCTGTTTGGTACAGGTTTCTCACTGTGACTCTGCCTAGCAAAAAAGCTCTTTTCTGTGCATATCTCCAAGGCCAAGAGCAAGGAGATTCAAAGAGCCCAAGCAGCAGTTTGTTCCCCAGTAAAAGGGCAGAGCCAGCCTCGTGTGTTTGCTTAGTGCGGTTCGAAGCACTGCTGGCTGATGTGCTGTTGAGTGTCCTCCTGAGCTGGCTATGAGCTTCAGGCTATTGTCCATGGGCATGTGTGTATATAAGGGATGTAGGGGAATGATGTTGCTTAGGATATTTGAGCAGAGCTGAGTGCAGAAGATTCTGCTGACTGGGTCACAAGGCCCAATCCAGGGATAAGAGACAAGGTTTCTCTGGAGCGACGGCTTCTGGGAGGGGGTGGGATGACACATCCTAGCCAGGGATGATGGGTCTGAGTGGCTGTGTTTTTTGTGAGGTGAGAAATATGCTGCTGTTGTCACTGACCCAAAGACTTGGTGGCAGGAGTCCTGCTAGAGCATTATACACAGAAGCCCACCTGTGACAGGCAAAACTAGATGGTGCTGAGGGCAGGTGTGAGCCAGCTGAAGTGAAGCTGCAGAGGAGTATTCACCTGATGGCAGCAAGGAGAGCTTGGATGTAGGAGTCACAACAGCAGAGATTGCTTTGGTAAGTAAATTCTGCAAAGCCTGAAAGCCAGGCAACTAATAACTGCAAGGGTGGGATTGGCCTTCACATGCTGAACTGCTTTTGTTGCTCACTTTGTTATGCAAATATGCAATTATTTCATTTCCCCCAGAAGTAGTATTTGTGGTTTCCTCTTCCCTGAGACTTCCTGAGTGCTTGTGTGGAGGGAAGGAGTAACTGTGAAGTGAGCAGGTATGTGCACTACATGGCAAGCTCAGAAAAAGTGGAAACCTGGAAGTTTTTGGTGAAGGTTTTGAATAGCACTGTTGAAGGGGGCTGCTGGAGGGTGATGAGTCTGACCCTGCCAACAGCACAGGAGTTGCTCATCATTTAAATTAACTTAATTAAGATTGGAGCCCACTGTGTCCCCAGTGCAAAGGAATGAATAGGTTAGGTTGCCTTACAAAGTGGAGACTTTGTGGTGGTTTGGGATGGAGTTGTACTAGCAGGGAACTGCTAGGGCCCAGCAGGAAGGGAGCAGGATCTGCAGAGCCAATTGGAGCTGCACTGGCTGATGTTTGTGGATAACTTGTCCTCACTGAGCAGGTGAGAGCAAAGGAGAAGCCCCCACTGATCCTCTCTTTCTATAGTACTGTGGTAGAATAAGTATAGGTGGGTGATCAGCTTGGGAAGTCTAGTCTTGCCTGACTATAAGGTAAGTAACTCTCTCAGTACTAAAGGGGAGAAAGACAGTTGGGCTGTCCTATGAATAGCCAGAATTTCAGATAGTTCTAATTTGATTTTTGCCTCCAATATCTGCCTGCAGCTGCATCTGTAGACACAGACACACACACACTTGCACACACTGGCTGGAGCTTGGTGCCTCCCTCTAGAGCAGCATTACTTGGCCTCTTGCTATTTTTCCTGTTTCTTCAAAACTCCTGGAGGAGCCAGGAAAGAGGGGAAATAAATAAATATTACAGATTTAGTAATCTAATTGTTGCCCCATAGATGGAAAGTCCATGACTGTAGGAGCAATGGGATAAGAGTCACTCCATAACCACTGTCTGTGGTGGTGGTGGTTATTCTTTTTGTCTGTCTGTATGTTTTGTAGCTGTTCATGCCCCTGCAGCTGTTCTGTGTAGAGATCTGCCCTCCAGACCAATTTGTACCAAAATTATTTGTATGCTGTGCAGAAAGGCAGATGAGTTCATGTGGTTCTTCCAAAGAAGTGACTTAGGAAGTTGAAGAGTGTTTTGAGATCTGGAGCATGTCAGTATATCATACTGAAATGTTTGCCTTGTTTTTATAAACACATGGAAGGTGGGTAAGCTTTCATTCTACACTTGCTTTGATGGTCATGCCATTGAGCTGCTACATTTAGCAAACCAAGACAGAAAAAAGGGAGAGGGAGAGAGGCACCACATTGAGTCATCTCCATTAAAAGTACAGAAGGCATAGTGTTTCTGCACCAAGTTCTGACTAGATCTCCTTCTGCACAAATCAGTTTTACTGCTATTGCATCAACATTAGGGCTCAACACATTCTTTAACCCTTCTTAGCCTTCTGAATGACTTGTTCTGCCTTTATCAATGGGAGACTCAATATTAATTTTGCTAGAGTAGTAAAATGTATTGAGAGATGCTGACTTCATTGTGTTATTAAGTCTATTTGTCCCATGAAACATGGCCAGTCAGTGCAACCAGGCTAGAGCACTGCTCTGCTTTGCTTGGAGCAGGCCTCAGTCCACAAAGCACACTAAGAAAAACCTGCAGAGCTACATTTCTGGAAGTTATGCCAGTGTCAAAATGTCTACTGAAAACCAAACCACAGGTTCTTTCCATAGGCCCCATTGCTGTTTATAAAGTGTTAAAGAAACTGTGAGCTGAAAAGATGCCTGTGGAGAATTTCAGATGGAGATATGGTCAGAGCCCAAACTAACCAGCCACAATTCATTTCAACCAAAATATTTTATTTTAAGTGAAACCATTGTCTCACTCTGCCAAATCTCCTTGCCTACCTCTCAGTGCTTTAATACGTCCATATCTTAGCAATAAACATTGATAGGTAGAAAGAATAAAAGAAAGAAACCATGACTGACAGGATGGCAGAGTTTTTTCTGCCAACTTGTCAAAGGCCATTAATTCATCAGTTGATGAAAAAAGATATTTCTCCCCACAATCAGCAAATTCAGTTACTGCTCTCAGATGCAGAGACTGCTTTTGAAGTTGAAAGTCACAGCAGTATAACTCCCAAGAGTGTCTTGGGAGTTGCATGGGTGGCAAACCACCTACTGTCCAGTAAGGTGAACAGCTCTTTAGGTTGTTCTTGCTGAATTGGTGAGAGGGGCATTGTGGATACCCAGCTGGAAAGCAGACACCTAAAGCTAGATGTCTTCATCCCCATAAACATGCACCATTCGTAATAGCAAGTGCTTGTGGTAGTCCCTGTGAGCTCAGAGTCCCAGTGCAGGCTTGTAGCCAGGGATGTTTTCTGTACAGTGCTGAGCATACATTTAATATGTGCTTCAAAAACTACACAGAGAAGATGGGTAGAAAACCACCCTCGTGGGTTTTGAGCTGCTCAGTTTGAGTTCAGCACAGCTTTTTCCTGCCAAAGCTTGCTTCAGTAGCCTGCATGTTTTGCAGTCTCTGACATAGAATGGTGAGAACTGAGAGTGTTGAAGTAGACTGTGTGCTTTCAGTGCAGTGTCACTGTCCATGCTTCCATCTGCAACACACTTATGGGGTGTGCATTGCCCTAACAGAAACAGTAATGCTGTCTCAATCAGTAGTCCTGGGACAGTTCTAGTTCTGAGGGAGTTGTACCAGAGAAGTGACCGTGACAGCTGGGATTAGCTGGTTTCTTGTTCATCAGCTGCAGCAGGAAGCTTACAGACATGAGGGGTCATGAAGATTAAACCATTTCAGAAAGATAGTCCTCCTGGTGCAGGGTGATGTCTGATTTTGCTTAGTACATTGCTGTCATTCTGCATGGTAGGTCTGATATTTATTAGTAGTGGAATTATGGAGTAATGTTAGCATGCATGCGGAAGTGGGGTGGAATGACAAGCTTGTACTCTGCTTATACTGATAGAAGTGTTAAAGCATCCTGTTGGGTTTCATGTGTACAGGAATATTGCACAAGGGAATACCTCATCTGCTGTGAAAACAGTCACCAAAGAGTGGAACATTCTTTAGCATTGTCTGCCTCTGAGTGCCACATGAGAGCAAGGTAAAGAGGGTGGAAGGTGACCTGCAGGGAGGGGGGCTCTCTGCTGCAAAGCCGGAGGGAGACGCTACTCCCTTGTTTGGCAGGGTACCGAAAGCAATCTCTTTGCTGGCAGCATTGTGTTCCAGGATGGCTGTGGGAAGCTGTCAAACATAGAGACCCCTCCCCTCCTAGCAAAGCCCCAGCAAGCTAACACTGACTGAAGGCCTGCCTCACTGCACGTTGGCAGCAGTGTGTTACTGAGAGATGCAAAGCGAGGTCACGGGTATTAGTATCCCCACCCAAAAGAGTGCAGAGATAAGAAGCTGTTGAGCTACCACTCGCTAATGGGAGCATTTAGAGAAAGATTAAATGGAAGGCAGTGTCTCACTTCTAATGTTCTTGACCTGCTTAACTGTTTCTGGGTCCTTTTCCTTCTCTTTCCTCCTGAGCTTGGGTAAGGTAACAGTGTAACACGCCCGTGTTTGGCAATACTGATTGCACTGTCCTTCCACCCGGCATTCAGTTTGACCGTGCTGGGTGAGCTAGGCAGCATGGACATTTGTCACAGCACGTCCTTTTCCTCTTGCATCGCTGTCCCAGCCCACTTGTGAATTACTCCTTTCCACTTCCCATCGTGTCCCATAAATACTAGATGCAGAGACCTTATTACAGGGTTGTAGAAGCAGCTGGAATCTGACCACTATCTAAATAACCCATTCAACTTGATCTTTCAGATTGTTTCACCAAAGCCAAAAAGCAGAGTGTTCCTCCTGCTTGGAAATACTGTGTCTTTAAGAAGAAGGGGTGGTTTCAGTGGCACTCACTGAGGCAGGTTCACTGTTGGAATCGTTGTTTTGAGAGAGAGCCTGTGGGTGCCTCTACCTACACAGTATTCATTGCGGAAGCACTGCGCCCCCCTCTAAAGGCTAGGAACGCAGCTTCACCATTGCTTGTGGTACCAATACAGTCATACAGATGGCTTCAGGGGTGCAGCCACGCAGGGGGGCTCCTCCTCCTCTTGAAAATCAGCACAACTCTTCTGAAACCCGTGGGGTTAAACTTGTAAGCTCTCTGGGACATGGTCAGAGTTTGGTTCTCTGCTAAGCTTGCTAGTGATTTGCAGCACTTTCATGGAAGAAGTGGCAAAGAAAGAACAGGGTCAGAGCACTGCTATCTCAGAAGCTGGGTCTGAGAGTTTGCCAGCTATTATTTACTAATGAGGAGTAACTCCTTGCATGTACTGGTTTGGTTTGTGTAGTCACAGTGCTCTGGTGTTTAAAAATCTCATGTCTAGTTTGAGCTGGGGATGTTTTCTTAACTTTGGGAACCGCAGAACTGTGTGTAATGAGCATCCCACCAGGTCACAGGGACAATCCACAAAGCAAGGACTATTTGAAACCCAATATCTTCTTTTGCAGAGCTCTCAAAAAACTCTTAGAGCCATCAAGGCACCTAATTCCCTGAGAAGTCACTTTTTCCTTTTGGCCTCACACCAAGTGTCCTCTTTCTCTCTCCTTACTGGTGTAATAGGATTGTGTAGGGCTAGCTTTCTATTTCAGACACTTACCTTAAACAACTGCAGTCAAGTGGTGGGACAAGGCTCTGGGAGCCAAATTCTGAATTTATTTTGTATGAACAAGGCTTTCTGCTAATGCTTAAAAGATTTTAAATAAAAGCTTAGTGATAGAGTGCTTGCGCTTCCATGTTGAACTTAAATTAGTTCGTGTCTAATCCGCCTCTGCCCGAGCGTGGTGTTGGGTACATGCTGTCTCTGAGTGGTATTTTTCATACTGCAGTCATTCTTGGTTTACAGTGGTCCAAACTTGAGAGTCAGGCTGCATGTTGGAAGATGTGTTGGATATGCAAACCGTATTCTTATGGCCAGTTGCTTGGCACTGGAGGCTGAGAAGAGGCTTCAGTTGTGCTTGGTTAGTTTAAAGAGCTGTGGTATGTTGTCGGGATTCTTTTTTTCCAAATCACATCTCTCACCAGCAGAAAAGAACATGACTGAATTTGAAAGAGCAGTTCCAGTATTTCAGCTGCCTGAAGATTCTTCTTTGGTACTAACAGTGCTGCCATGGATATAAGAGAGAGGTAGCTGCTTGTCCTGAATGTTTTAGCTATCAGTTCCAGTTGTTTCTGTCTCTTCCAGCAGAGACCTGCATCGGTTTTCGTATTCGTGTTGAAAAACTCAGCCAGACCAGAATGTCTTAATTGTGTACCTTCCCTTGTACAGTTTTTATATTGCACTTTCTTACACAGAGAAGTGCAGTTAATCTTAACTATTAGCATTAATCTTGAAATTGCATGTGTTTGTACATAGATGAATAATATTTGTAGATGCATGTGGCAAATTCAGTGCCTCAGCACTGTTTGAGGCATGCCATGGGTTGTATTTGAGCATTCATATAGAAGCCTAGAATCACCTGCCTTTGAAAGTCTTCTCTTTCCTTCCTGCTTGCCTCTTGTAGTTACAGATGGGCTTATTAAAACTGCATAACAATATTTGTTACTGATCCCAAATTCAGCAGAATTTGAAAGGCGAGTTCAGCCTCCAGTACGTGATATATTCTAGTGCTATATTTAGTGCTCAATCATTATGTACTTTCTGTAGCCTGTTGAAAATGTGAATGCTCTATGCTGAAAATAATGTGTGCTAAGCTCCATACACCAATCTGCAAGCCAGTTCTCTTATTTCCCTTTTTCAGGTTAGAAATGAAGTCGTTCTTGTGAACCAACATATTTGCAAATGGTGAAAATGCAGCAAGGCTTCCTTTCTACCTCTTGTGTTTTCCCCCACCAGATGTGTGAGGTAAAGCAACCTTTGTGTCTCTCGTGTATTTTGGAAAGGACAGCGTTACACATCTGATAGGTGTTGTCTTATCCTGTGGCACTGGCAAGGGGAGTGAGACATTTCTGTCCTTTTGGTAGTGAAAAGCAGCAAAAGGAGGCAAGTGGAATCCTCTCAGCTGAGCAAGGAACCACTCGCTGTCCTTTGCTGTAGCAGAGGAGTCCTGACATGCAGGATTTTCTTGCCCGATCCAATGCAGCTCAGAGAAGAAGGGCTTGTCCTCCTTTCTCCTGGGTACGGTGCAGGAGCTACTGTGGGGATGCCTCTGGCAGCCCTGGCTGGGTTGGAGGGTGGCAGAGGAGGAAGCAGAGTGCTACTGAGTGTGGCTGACCCTCGGGAGAGGTGTGCTCAACCCCCACACAGCCTGGGTAGCATCTCTTCCACCTGCCTGCCACGGACTGAGTTCCTGAGTCCAGCCAAGCCTTGAGATTTTCCAGGGCAGAAGGGCTGAGTGCAACTGACTAATGATTTTTGGTTTATTGCCGTCATGTTATTTTACTGCCTTTGGAAGAAGCTGGGTGGAGGTGGGAAGGGGGAACATCCCCTCACCCCATTCCCTGGCTGTCCTCAGGGACGTGAGTCGGTGCCAGTGATTGGATTTCCAGAGTCTGCCTGTGTGCGCGTTCCTTGGGGTGGTGGTTTCCCCTCTGCTTTGCCTCCTGCTCGCCGCGGAGCCGGAGGAGCGGGCGGTGTGATTGGCTGAAGATCGCAGGGATCAGCCCCAGAACGAGGGCTCACTCACACTCACTCCCCACACAAACTCACCCGGGCTGCTCCTGCACGGGCAGAGCGGGTAGCGAGCAGCAAGCATCCGGCTGCACGGAGAGCAACACCTCCACCTCTCGCCATAAATCAACCTGCACAGCCGGGAATAAACACCTTCGCTGTCAGCACCGAGGGGACGGGCGCTCTATTTCGTGGCACTTTCCTCCACCTCCTCTGCCTCACTTCTTTTTCTTCTCCTCCTTTATTTCTTCTTTGGTGGTTTGGTTTTTTGTTTTCTTTTTCTCCCCCCTCCTTCCCCAGAAGAGGAAAACTCGTCTGCGATTTTTACTGCAACCCCCATCCGCACCCGTCGCCGCCGGAAAGGCTGCATCTGGCCGAAGCAACCTTGCCCGAGGGTCTCCATCGCGCCTGCCTGCAGGGAGCAGAGGGACTCCGGAACCCGCTCGGTAGGATGGCGGCGAGCCGCTGGGTGCTGTGCCTGTGCCTGGGCTGGGGCTGCCTCTGCCTGGCGCTGGGCGACGTGCTGAAGGCTCGCCGGGTCGGGCTGCGGCGGCGAGGCGGCCGGTTGAGAGCCGCGGCAGGTGACTTCGGGCTGTGGCAGCGCCAGGAGCCGGAGGAGCGGCGGCGGCCGGAGCGGCTGCAGCCGAGGGACAAGGTCTCGGAGCACATGCTGCGGCTCTACGACCAGTATAGTGGCGGGGGACGAGCAGCGGCGGCGCGGCCCCAGGACCCGCCCGGGACGCCCCTCCGCCAGGGCAACACGGTGCGCGGCTTCCGCCCGCGGTCTGCAGGTGAGTCCGGGCCGCGGCGCAGCGGGCACGGCCCTGGCGGCTAGGGACCCCGGCCCCAGGGAACCGCCCCTGCGAGCGCCGAGCTTCAGAGCCCGGCCGGGCGGCAGAGTGCCCGAGCCCTGGGGGCGCGGCGGAGGGCGGGCACGGCCGTCCCGGCCGCTCCCCCCGCGGCTCTCAGCTCTCAGAGACGGAGCCGAGGGGAGCGGAAGGAGGGAGGGCTGGCTGGCTTTCAGCTGGGACACCTGGGCCGCGGTGCAGACTGCCCTGGCAGCCGAGGCAGCTCACTCTCCGGTAACACTGTGCAAGCAAATGGGCTTCGGGTCTGCGAAAATGAAGGTAACGTCCGCTTGCATCCTGGTGGCTAGTGCTCCTCCCGTGCGGCAGCCTACTCCTTGGGTAGTACATCTGATTTGGTGCCCAGGGAACTCGATGTAGGGAAGAAGATGATAAAAGGTTTAGGAGACTAATGCTTTCTGCAGCAAAAGTCATGTATTTTAGGATAGAACGTTTACGTTGTCACCCATATTTTAGTTGCTGGTTTCTCTCCAACTCTGTATGTGGCAGTTCTGCCATGTTGAGTACTGTCTGAGGGAAATGGAGTAATTAATATATCCTCTCTGGAGTCTCCATCTATCCGTGTTTCGTGTGTATAGCTTCTGTTGAAACTAAGGGCTGATGTGCATGTGTTAGAGCAATGAGATGGTTTGGCAATCCTTTAGACTGTCTGCAGACTACTGCAGACACTGCTGACAGTACTGGTAATTAGGGGCAGTGGCAGATGTGTTTAGTTGATGCCTAATTTGTGCATGGTAAATGCTGCATCTCAGCCTCTTTGACAGTGGCAATTGGAACTCTCTGTGATTACAGACAGGCATGCAGAGGATGTGTAGGAGAATGTGAAGTCAGTTTTCTTAAGTGGAGAGGTGTGTGTGTATTTAACATTGCAGCATCCCAAAAGAAGTGTGTCCTAGCAGATAGGGAAGATGGCAGTGTCTTGGTGCATCCCCTGCCTCCAGTGTCCTCCTTTTTGTGCATCTGAACTCTGCAAGGGCTAAACGGCAATGCCAGAACCCAAACGTGATCCTCACTGGGATATGCTTCACAATACCACAGCTTCCCAAAAACTTGCTGCTGTTGTGACAACTCTTGTGCCACACATAGCAGCCCAATGTGCCAGTCTCCTATTAGTTATTGCACCCGTGGGTTGACCCAGTGACTTTTTCACAGATAAGAGCCTAGGAGTAAAAGTGAGTATTGTCTGCATATTTCAGTGCCCTGCACTGTTTCCTTTCCCAGAGTACTGAGAGCTAGGTGCCAGACTTTTCTTTGGACTTCTCTGCAAGTTGTTACTTCTGATTCTTCAAAGGCAACAATGTGTATTATAGGATACCCCTGCTGAGGATTAAATATCATGACTAAAAGAATGGCTTTGGCGTTTTAGGATTAGTTTTGGGCACCACAATACACAAAGGATATTAAGTTGTTAGCATCCAGAGGAGGGCCACAAAGATGGTGAATGGTCTGGAGGGGAAGAGATATGAGGAACAGCTGAAATCACTTGGTCTGTTCAGCCTGGAGGAGACTGAGGTGGGAGACCTCATCACAGTTTAGAACTTCCTCACCACAGATGAAGGAGGGGCAGGAGCTGATGTCTTCTCTATGGTGACCAGTGACAGGACCCAGAGGAATGGCTTGAAGCTGTGCTAGGGGAGGTTCAGGTTAGATACTAGGAGAAGGTTCTGCCCCAGAGAGTAGTGGAGCATTGGAACAGGCTCCCCAGGACTGAAGTTATGGCAACAACTCTCATGGAGTTCAAATAGCATTTGAACAGTGGGGTGGCTTTGGGGTTGCCCTGTGCATGGACAGGAGTTGGACTTGATGATCCTTGTGGGTCCCTTCCAACTCAGGATATTCTCTGATTCTGTAGGATTCAGCCCTACCAGTGGTCTCTGTGATATGTTACTGCAGGTATTTTGTGTCCTCAAGAGAGGCTTTAGAGGCTAGAGGTGTTAATCCCCTGGGTTTGGAGGATGGAGAGCTGTGACTCTGTAGTTGCTGCTCCTACAGAGGAAGCCTCTCTTCTTCAAAGATGAATGTGTTTTGCAGTAGAAACTCTAATGTACATTGCTTTGTTCTGAAATATTCAGCTTAGTCTTTGAAAGAGGGGAAGGTAGAACCAAGAAAAAAAAAGGAGGGAGGTAAACCCCAGAAGAGTGATATTAGCTCCTTTAATCGTATCTGATTAAAGATATTTATTGTTCTAACCCTAAAAGGGTTGAAATCTCATCTCTGTGGTCTTTCTGATTATATTTATACTCTCACTTGACATTGGGTGGCAGCAATCCTATAAACACACTATTCACTAATTCCTTTCCTTCTCCTCCAATACTTTCACAGTTCAAGTGCCAAAGCAATAAATTGGAAGTGGTTATAAGTCTTCTGACACTTTTATAAGTATTTATACAAAATATTTAACCAGTTAACTGTTGTCTTTTTCTCTCCATAGACAGCAACAGCTCCTTTGGTATGGTGTTTGTTGGCAGAAAACCCTTACATCAGGTGTCCCTCAGGGTGGTAGGGGAATGAAAAGGCTTTTTCTGGGTTTTGACTTCTTCCTTGTGCCCAGCTGCCTGGCCAGTCCTGCAATGGAAGTGGCACATTTCCCTTTTGAGGTAGTTTGCTTCCAGATCCTCTGTTCTGTCTTGTTGTACTCCTCAGCTGCCAATTTCAGTCTCTCACAGGTTTCCCCTTGTCCTTACAGTTAACGTTAATACATTGTGTTGCTGTTACTCCTTCAGCCCATTTTACCATCCCCTTCAGGAGACAGGTTTTTGTTTGTGAGGAGCAAAACTTTCCTCAGAATCTGCTCATTTCTCTTGCAGCTGGAGGCCTTGAAGGAAATCTGTGGTGATTTCATTTGCAGCTTAACTGTACATTATGCAGTTCAGTTGTATATTTTCAGGAGGGAAACTCTTCCCTTTCTGAAACACGCTTCTCAGATGCAGCCCTGACACCTTCCTGTCCTTGCTTTTTGCCTGGAGGGCTTCTGGCTCTTCTGCAGCACATGGGAAAGGCCTTTCCCACATCTCCCAGGTAACCCACCAGACCCATTTTTGAAAACCCTATAAGATAGAGTGTTGTGTGATGAGCCCAAGAGCTGGTAGGATTTGTTGAAACTCATCCCTCTTTCCAGTCCAAGAAAAGTGGTGCTGCATGTGGCAGCTGCGGACTTGCTGTGGGCAGCTGACAAGAAAGAGTGAAGACATGACTAATCAAAAGAAGCATCCTAACAACTGTGAAATGCATGTTTCTCTTTCTGTGGTTTGGTCCTCCAAGGGGGTAGGATGAGAGCTTCAGCCCTGCATGAGCCACCCCTGTGTTTCAGTCCTACACTGGCACCCTGAGATCTCTCATGCACCAGGTTTCACGACTAGGCTGGATTATTAGCGGTGTGTGGTTTGGGCTCGGGCTTTTGGCCTTTGATTTCAGTGACTGTTTGTGTGATCTTCTATTCAGGCAGATTTGTTTTCCATTAATCTTACTGTATTGTCTCAAAACATAATGGTTCAGTTTGAGTCACTCAAAAAAGGAGCCTTTGATGCCTGTGACAAAGCTGAAAGAAACCCTAGGCCCCAAATCTGTAACAAGTGAAGCAAGGATGGTACATCTTTCAGGATATGTCTAGCTACATTCCAGCACTCTCTTCTCTCATTGGCTTAACTGCTCTAATCTATTTCTATGCATTTGAGTTGAAGGATGTTCAGCCCAGGATTTCTGCAACAGCTGTCTTGTTATTGTGGGGTGCTTCTAGGATGACACTAGTAGCCCTTGTCTTGTTTAGACTAGGCCTCACAATGGGCTCTGCTTCAGTAAAAAAAGGTCATAAGACAGAGACTATTCTGATTCTTTACCTGTAGGTACCACAACAGTGAGTGATTTTCAGTCCCTTGTGACTCATAAGACAGCAGCTGGGAAGAAGGTCAGATGATACCTGAGTTAGAGCTGAAGGCTTTGACTGTTCTGGCAAGCAGCTTTTAAATTAGGGTCGAGTCTGTGCGTCAGTTTCTGCACACGACCTTTCTGTTCTCATGCCAGTTAGTGGAACTGCTCGACGAGCAGACCTCCCATCAATATAAATCTGCTTACCTTCAGTGCTTCCTGTAGAGGTGTAATGATCTGCAACTTCTGAGGCTCGGGATCTTGAGGAAATACACAGCACAGAACACCTAAGGGAGCGGAAAGATAAAAGCCTCAAAGGCAAGACTTGACAATTGGCTCTTGAAAGCACTTTTAATCATAGCATTGCTAGAGGAACGTCTTGCAAATGAGTCACTTAAAAATCTCTAATTGGAGGGTCCCTCTAATGATGTTACAGTAAAGCTATACATGCAGAAATTACTTTAAACTCTTTTTTATTGACTAAATTTCAAGTAATTTTAGGTATTTCACTTGCCTCTAGGCCAATTCCTGTGGTTTAAGAGCTATGTTCTCCTCCTTTTCCAAACGCCTTTCTTCACTTTGTTGTGGTATGCAATGCCCACGCAAACAGGGGAAACCAAGTACTGCACAGGGAAACCAGCTAGTCACCAGCTGCCCTCAGTCTGCAAAGACCAGTACAGGCTAAATTCCAGTCTCTTTGAGCTCTGGTAACATTAAGGGTCTTTTGTAATGAGAGCTTTAAAAACATTCAGGCAGGAGATGGTGAGAGTGAGGTTTTGAGGGGGTTGGGTTTTTTTCTATACCCCTATAAATAAAGTGCAAGTTGCAGTATCCTGCTAGTTTTTTGGCATTACCTTCTCTTAGGCAAAGGGCAGTATCTGTAGGTTTGGTTTGGTGGGAGCAGTGCCAGAATTTGAGTTTCCTAGCGTCTGTTACTATATGTCTCACTATGCTATCCTGCATGTGGATGGCCCGTGCTCACAGCCCCCGGTCAGTCACAGGTTCTAGAGCAGGTCACTTCACACGTCAGGAGTTCTGGCCTCGAGGGGGCAGACAGTGCAGTTTATTTCATGCAGCTGACCTACTGCCACCAGCTGAAGTGGAATTATTCATGACTAGGGGAAGGAGTCTACTCGTGATGTTCTCCTTCCCAGATTTGTGTACTTTATTGTTGCAACCTCCTCTAGTTGTTTAGCTTATGCTAGCTTCCAAGTTGGATATTGGCTTTTGTTTTCAGACTTGCTGTGGTCTTCCTGCTTACAGTATATAGAGGAGAGATTATTTGCCCATTGTTGCAGCACATTTGTAATGTGCAATGTGCATATTGGTGGTTTTCAAATTACCAAATCCACATGTAAGTTGGATCCTGAGCCTGCACCATTGCTGCTTCCTGGAGTTCTTTGAATAACTGATAGCTTCAGTCAGGGTGGTGGACTTCTTGCTTTTTATATCAAGTTGCTGGCTACCATGACCTTATCTCTTTTGCTAAAGGAATTAACAAAAACAGATTGGCATCAAGTCCTATGCTCTTCAAAAAGGCAGAAATGGACTCTTACATTTCTCTATTGCAAAAAATTGGTAAAGGGGAAGCAGCAGCAAAGGAAGAGCAAAGGTGGGAGGAAAGAAGAAATCTGGTTTTCAGATTTGTGTTCCTGTTCTGGAACTTGTTCCTATTTCTAGCTCTGAGTGAACTTCTGTAGCTGGGCTGTGAACCCATGCAAATAAAGCTGTACCATGGAAAACGCTGATCCATTCTTAACTGGGCACTGGCACAAGGGCACCACTTTAGCCATCATTTAAATGAGATATTAATGCTGACTGTATAACTAAATAGTCCTCATTACTGCATCCTTTTTCACCCATGGGATAGATTTGGCAGGCCATAAAAATGCCAGTGCATCCTCTGTGAGGGTGAACACACCACATGTTAGCAGGCTCGTTCCAGCTTTCAGATGCCTGGAAATGTCCCTTGTAACATGACTGTGTTCATGCTGATGAGGGCAGCCTCCACAGACCTACTTTGTTTTTTTCTTAAAACACCCTTTTAATGCCAGTAAGAGGCAATCCATACAGCTGTGGGTTTCAGGAGGGTGAGGAAGCACGGGCTGTGCCTCTGCAGGCTCAGTGGGTGCCATTCCTTTGGCTGCGGGGCGGTATGCTGGCTTGCTTTCTGCTCTGAGCTGTCAGTGAAAAAGCTGGCATCTCTGATATCCCAGGCAGTGAGTGACAGCACACCCTGGCTTGGCATCTGGGTGACATGCACTGTTGACAGAGTAGGGCTTTTCTGCTTTAGGCCTGCAGAAACAGTCCTTCCACTTTCCCCCCTACCCTGGAGAGCTCTATTGTCATTTGTGCAGGGGCCGGGGAAGTGACTCTAGCTCAGCACAAGCTTTGCCATGGAGCTACTGTGTTCTGGGTCTCATTTCAGCAACAGGAGAGCTCACAAGTGAATGCTGTGGTACATGTGGGCTGAGGAGGCCAGTAAATCTCTAGCCTATTTATTAAACTGTGTGGGCCTCCCAAATTATATTCAATATGAATACAAACAATCAGATGTTCTTCTTGTTAAGTACTTTTCTGCCCAGCTTGTGTCTACCACTCCAGAGCTCTATGCTGTAGAAGCAAGCAATGCTAACAGTGCAGGGATGCAATTTGAAAGAGCTCTGTAATGCAGAGCTTGGTCATGAAAATTCCTCTTCAGGCTGGCAGCAGCATGTGGTGATCCGCTGAAGGGGAGTAGAGACTGCTGTTAAAATCTGGCCTCAGCGTATCTGGAAGGCAGCAGTGTATTCTTTGCATACAGCTCTGTTGCACAGTGTGCCCTTGTGGCCAAGAAGGTCAGTGGCTTCCTGGGGTGCATCAAGAGTGTGGCCAGCAGGTCTGTGGAGGTTTCTCCTCCCCCTCTAATCTGCCCTAGTGAGTGCTGTGTCCATTTCTGGTCTCCCCTGTTCAAGAAGGACAGGAAGCTTCTGGAGAGGGTACAGAAAAGGGCTACAAAAATTATTAGGGGATGAGAACATCTCTCTTATGTTGAGAGGCTGAGAGAGCTGGGGCTGGTTAGCCTGGAGAGGAGAAGACCCAGGAGGGATTGTATCAATGTAGATATTTAAAGGGTGGGTGTCAGGAGGGTGGGGCCAGTCTTTTTTCAGTGATGCCCCAGTGATAGGACAAGAGATATAACAGGCACAAACTGGAACGTAGGAAGCTCCATCTGAACTTAAGGAGGAACTTCTTTACTTTGAGGGTGGTACAGCACTGGCCCAGAGAGATGGTAGAGTCTCTGTCTTTGGAGATATTGAAAACCCACCCAGATGTTATCCTGTGCAACCTGCTCTCGGTGAACCTGATGGGGGGGGGGACTGGACTGAATGATCTCCAGAGGTCCTTCCCAACCCCTAACACTCTGTGATTCTGGGATATATTTTCTTTGTTTCCTCTTAAATCTTCTCCTCCTTACATGCTTTGCTGCTGAGAAGTCCTTCCTTGCTTCCTGTGTTTTACTACAGAAGACTGAAGCTGAGTTAGCAGAACTCACTTGGTTGCAAGGAGATCTTGTTGCCTGTGAGACGTTAAAGATCTTGTTATAGAGGAGAAACTGGCCAGAGGTCTTAGCTGCACTTAGTCTGCTTCTTTCCACAGGCTGCTGAGCAATTCTTGAGGGATTTCACCCTGCAGATTGGCCCCCTCCTCATCCCCCATTTAACATGGAGCTATTGATGGCAGCATCCCAGGAGATACCATTTATTCAGCATTGCCAAGGTATTAGAATTAAAGCCTTCCTTATCTTTGGCTTGGGCTTTTGTTTGGGGTTCTTTGGGATTAGTGAGGAGGGGAAAAATGAGTCAATCCAACTGTTTATATGAGAGGAGTTTTCAGTGTAAGTCACTGCAAAGTTTAAAGCCTCAGCTCACATCAGTCAGTAAAACTTCCCTCGTGTTGGCAGAGCTAGCTCGGTGAGGCTCATGGAAAGCTTCCCACACCACAGTGAGATTTGGTTAACTGCTACTCCACAACTCCTGATGTTGGTGGTAAGTTTTTACTGTGCTCCAGACCTTGACCTGGGCTTTAAGGATGTTTAAGTGAAACAAAATTTTCCTGAGGAAGAGGTACATTTGTAAGGTTCTTTTAAAAGCTGAATCTTCCTTGATGTGTCTGTCGTTTCTAAGGGCAACCACCAGCTTGGGGAACGCTTATTTCAGTTGCTCGCAGCTGAGAGTCAGGTATCACTGTTGCCCAACGGATGTCTTTGACACAGAGTTGCTAAGTCGTGACAGCAACCTAGGTCACACAGTTGGTTTTTTTCTGAGCCGGCAGCCAGCAAACCAGTAGACATCTGTGCTAGCCACTACTATAGCCACTACTGGCTGGTTTCAAGATGATTTTGCAGACCCAATCGCTCACAAACTTTTTGGAGCAGCTTGAGCTTGGAGATGGTTCTGCGAGAGAGCAGCGCCACCTGCTGCCTGTACTTAGCCTGCGCCTAGAGACCGAGGGTGGCTGCTGGGGTTTTGCTTCTCATCAAAACTGTAGCCTCCTCCTGCATCTGTTTCACACCATCCAGGGTTTCTTTACAAACAAAAGGAGCTTGTTTTGTGTTCCACCACAATATCCCAGTTTAGAACAGGCACTGTTTGTGAGGTGGAATTCTTACTAAAAATGAAAATCAAAACTTGTGATTCAACATCCAGCAGTGATTCAGATAATAACTTCTTTAACAGGTGCTCATGAGACATCATGAATTCTGGTTCTTATGACTGATGTACTTAAGTGCTTTGCCAAATTACATATTAACCTTGTTATATTAGTGATCACAAACCAAGCAGAGGTCAGGTCCTCCTCTGTGCTTAGTGCAGATGTAATAAACAGCCACTTTTGTCTTGAGGAATTAAAAGTAGAATTGAATTCAAAGAAGGTTCCCCAGGCATAATGAATAGCTAGACATTGGATGTGTTTGGTACAGTAGTTTTCAGCTGTTGGGGACTTAACTATGTGATCCACCAGCAGGTTGGGCTGAATGTGTGAACAAGGGTGTTTCCCATAAACAACTTGGCTTTCTTTCCTGTTTCATGGAGAATAGTGTTATGTTTGGTTTTTTCCCCTAATTTCATGAAGCAGTGCATTTGTTCTGTTGGGGGGAAGGGTTCTGTCTGAGACCTGATCCTGTTTTTTTAATGTGACAGTTAAAATACTGATGAAAGAAACATGTTTAGACAAAGAGGGCACTTAGGTTGTTGTTGTGGGGATGGAAAGGCAGAAGGAGGATACAGTCTTTTGCTTGACTTGCCTGAATGGCTTTAGCAGTTGAGATATCACAGGCTGGAAGTACAGAGTGTCACCCAAATCATGAAGCTGTCAAAATGTTTAAAAGATGAGTACTCAAAATGTTTTTGCTTGCTTAGGCAGGGGACTTAGGACAGTGTTTTAAGGGTGGAAATGAGAATCACAGAATCTTAGGGGGTTAGAAGGGACCCCTGGAGATCATCCAGACCAGTCCTCTTGTCAGAGCAGGTTCTCCTACAGCATGTTACACAGGATGGCATCCAGATGGGTTTTATATGTCTCCAGAGATGGAGACTCCACCACCACCTCTGGGCAGCCTGTTCCAGTGCTCCACCACTCTCAAAGTTCCTCCTTACATTTAAATGGAACTTATGTTCCAGTTTGTGCCCATTGCCTCTTGTCCTGCCACTGGGCACTACTGAAAAAAGGCTGGCCCCATCCTCTTGACACCCATTAAGTGTTGATAAGCAATGGTAAGATCCCTCCTTAGTCTTCTCCTCTCCAGGCTAACCAGCCCCAGCTCTCTCAGCCTCTCAACATAAGAGAGATGTTCTCATCCCCTAAACATTTTTGTAGCCCTTCTCTGTGCTCTCTCCAGAAGCTTCCTGTCCTTCTTGAACAGGGGAGGCCAGAACTGGACCCAGGACTCCAGGTGTGGCCTCACCAGGGCAGAGTAGAGGGGGAGGAGAATTTCCATGGACCTGCTGGTCACTCTTCTTGGTGCACCCCAGGAGTCCATTGGACTTCTTGGCCACAAGGACACATTGCTGGCTCATGGTCATCCTATTGTCCACCAGGACTCCCAGGTCTCTTTCCACAGGTCTGCTTTCTAGCACATGAGTCCCTAACCTGTACTGGTCCATGAAGTTATTCCTCCCCAGGTGCAGAACTCTACACTTGCCCTTGTTGAATTTCCTATGTTTTTTCTCTGCCTGGCCTGTCCAGGTCATGCTGGGTGGCAGCACAGCCTTTTGATGTGTCAGCCAGTCCTTCCAGTGCTGTATCATCAGCAAACTTGCTTGAGGGTACACTCTACTGCTTCATCCAGGTCATTGATGAATATATTGAACAGTGCTGGAGGAGGAGGGAAGGCTGTTCCTGTCCATAGGCATTTCTATGCTTGGCATTGCTTGGCATTGTAAAGAACACAAAGAGCAAAACTTGCAAGCTTCTGTAAACTAAAACTTCTCTTCAGCCTGCAGAGAGTGTTTTGACAGGCCATGATGTCAAAGAAGCATTTAACTCCATGTTCCATTGTTTCCAGCCCTCTGGGGGGCTGCAGGCCATACCTTTGCTTTACTCTATTTGACTTCTCTGTGCAGTCTGGGTTTGTAGCTCTCAACAGCACCTTGACATTTGGATCTATTTTTCTCTTGCTCTCAAGGACAGACATAGCTGCAGTCCAATCAGGAAATCTTAACACACAAACTAAACCTTACCCCAAGCCTTTTGGTCTTACTGGAATGGAGGAATGGTGCATTCAGCATTTTGAGAGGAAAGGCTCTTTGTGACAGAGAATATCAATTTGTCTTTTCATTTAGCTTTTGAAATACATTGTACTTTGTGATTGCTTCCTTGTTCTGCTTCCTGATATAGGAATATAGGATACAGGTAGCTGTACCAAATCTTGCAGTTTTAGGTCCCTCCTTAATAGTTTCTTTGACCTCTCTGTAAACTAAGGGTAAGGGCCCCGATGTCCCTGTCTTGTAGCTCAAGCCTGGATCATAATGGAGCACAGTGGAAGGTTTAAAGAACCAGCTAGGGTTTTTTTTGCACTGAATGACTTGGCAATCAGAGCTTAAGTGACCTACCTGGCAGTACACTTGAAAGCCTGTGGCAACACTGAGAATCCTGTCCTGTTTGAATCCAGGCTTTTAGTCTTTCTTGCTGCCACGTTGAGCCTCTCCTGGTAGGAAAACAAATGTTTTCTTTCCAACTGAGGCTGTGACTTAACATGGTAGTGGAAGTTTACAGACAACCTAGAGCCTAGTGAAGCTAGTAGAAGCCTTTCTCCAGCTTCAGCTAGGTCTGGGCTAAGTCATGGTTCAGGGCCACTGGTGTTCAGTTGGTGTCCCACTTGTCTTGGGCTAAGTAAGACTGAGTCACGACAGGGCAGCCGTAGTCACCTAAGAGCAGGTGGAGAGGAGGGGTTGGAAATGCTACAGAAACAGGAAAACAAAAGAGCAAAGCTTTACTATAGTATCACTCAAATTTCTGGAAGATCAAGTCTTTAGTGCATCTGTTATCAAGCTGTGTTCCTGTGACCTACTTTGTTTCCTGAGGGCAGAGAAGCAGTAGGAAATGTGTGACTATTTCTGGGTGGAGGTTGGTGTTACAAGAAAACTAGATTGAAAGTGTGTGAAGGATGGTCACCAGTTTATCAGCTTGGTTATGGTTCTGAACAGTGGCCTAAACCTCTTCCCACAGCACTGTGTGAGACTTTCCCATGAACTTCATGTGTGACCTAGAAAGCAATGTGCTTGGTCCTTTCTCTACAACACTTTGAAATGCTCTTATTCTTATCTAAGTATTTCTTCTTCCAGGGAGCCCTGAAAGCCAGGAGTATGTTTTTAACTTGACGTCGCTCACTGAGTCTGAAAACATCTTGTTGGCTTCAGTGTATTATTACCTTGGGGATCTGCTGCCTGCTGAGTGGAACTGTTCCCACTCCAGAGGCTGCTCCCATCACAGGCACGGGAAACCTGGGTTGCAGATGAACCTTTCAGTTTGGGCCTTGCATTCTGTTAGGAAGTGGACTCGGAGCCTGGGACATTTCCTCATAAATGTCTCTACTGCTGACCAGGATGTCCTCTCCTGGCAGTGGAAGGATATCACCCCACTCCTGCAAAAAGCCAAAGAAAATAATGAACTCCTGATAAGTGTCAAAATGGACCTGGCCAGCCATCAGCCCTGGAAAAGGGCACCTTCTCGCTATGAACCCTACATTCTGATTTATGCCAACGATTCTGCTATTTCTGAGCCAGAGAGTGTGGTCTCTAGTTTGCAAGGACACCATCATCCTCTGGCAAGGGTCTTTCCTGGGCCAGAAAGCCAGGTGAGGAGCAGCCTCGGGAAGCGTCGGCGAAAACGCTCCTCAAACATCCTGTTGCCGTTGCAGAACAACGAGCTGCCGGGAGCCGAGTACCATTACAATGAGGAGGAGAGATGGGAAGATGGAAAACCCTACAAAACCCTCCAGCCACAGTTAGATGAGAGGTCAAAGAGTAAAAAAAAGCAGAGGAAGAATCATCACCAGAAGAGCCAGACTCTCCAGTTTGATGAGCAAACGCTGAAGAAGGCAAGGAGAAAGCAGTGGAACGAGCCAAGGTATTGCACTCGGCGGTACCTCAAGGTGGATTTTGCAGACATAGGCTGGAGTGAGTGGATTATTTCCCCGAAATCCTTTGATGCCTATTACTGCTCAGGGGAATGCCAATTCCCAATTCCAAAGGTATGGGCTTTCTCAGTTCTTTCACACTGTCTTTTACTGTAAGCTGTGCCTTTTCTTTGCTGCCCCGTGACGTGTTCGGGTCTAGTACTTCAGTGATATCTTTGTCTTGTGCTGCAAGGAGTAGTGGTTAGAACAGCTAGTAAAAGAGACAGGCTTGTCAAGGTAACTACAAAGATATTATATGCTATTAGTGTTTTGTCCAGAACCCAACTGACATGAAATGTGTCCTTAATAATGCTTCTGAAGCATGAACTTGTTATTAACCTGTTTAATAAACATAATATAAGGCAGATCCAGAAGATCGCTTGTTAGACAGTAGTTGTTCTGCCTCGAAGTAGTCTCCTGCCAGACCCATGCTGGTGTCAGTCAGCGTAGCATGCTCTAGGAAGAACATGTGCTGCATGAGGCATGATTGTGACAGTGACAGAGAGGCTCAGTGGCATTATAGGTGCAGTTGAGATGCTCTAAGTGTAAGTGAAAGAGTCAAAGGAGTCACTTCTATGACAGACCAAGCAGACCCAAAAGCAATGAATCCTGGGCAACTGACTTTTGAAGTATCTCCCTGTTTTCATGAGATGGTTGCATGTGTATTGATGTGCTCCTAGCCCTGTGACTTAGGTGGATGAACTCTGCTCCTTAAATTCAAATGCTGGATGTCATTGTTAGCAGCATGGACCCCCCTGGATGCTTCTGAAAGCAGGATGTGGTATTTGAGGCTGGCCTAAAATGAGGGGTGTGCAGAAATAACACCTGCAGGAAATGCCAGTAAAGGTAGGGCTCTTGATCTCCCTATCACCTTGTGTTCCAGAAAAGTTAGTCCTGTCACAGTGAAGCCTTAGCAGTTAGTTCCAGGATTCCTGTGGCATTTTAGTGGCCTAAGGACCCAAGGGAGTCACCCTTTGAAAATGACAAGTGGAGAAATGTCCCAAAGGGGACAGAGCCCAGAGAAAGCAAGCTGAGGAAGGCAGGAGCCCCTCTTTGGAGGAGGAGATGACTTGACCTGACTACCTCCAACTGCAGTGGCAGGCTTTCAGGTTTCAGATCAAAGGTCAAAAAAAGGAAGGCAACAGGAAGAGAGAGTCATTACCTTCCAGTGCATTGCACTGTTGATGGGAACTGTGCTCTGTCAAACCAGTAACTCAGCAGACAGGTTAGAACTTCTAAAAGCACCAGACCTGGACTTCTTCCAGTCTAACTTTAAGGACATATAAATTACAAAAATGCCTGCAGTATTCTTTTGCTTAAGACTGGTTGAGCATTTCCAGTTGCAGCTCTAGTTATAAAAACTTCATCCCAGCCATAAGAGTCTCACTCTGATTGTTGACGAGGTGAAAATGGCACATGACACTTAAACCAGAAGAGTTACAAAGGAGTACAGAAAACCCTGTCTCCAGCTCATCTGATCCTGGCCCCTAAAATATTCTTCAATTAAAATGAGATGTCTGCTATGGGCTACTGTCAGTATTACAGAGGAAACAAAGCAGAGAGACAAGTGTGCATGGGACAATTGGTGGTTTAGCTGGAAGGCAGTGTCAGTCAAGTTTCTCTGTGTTTCTGATGATAGATAAAAAATGCATATCAGCTTCTTAGAAAGGCTTCAAGGCACCTTGTCCTAAGTTCACAAGTGTTTGTTTCCTTTTCCTAAGGTAGTCAGGTCTGGCTGTTTTGGCTCTTAAAGAAGTTAACCATTTGGTAGTTGAGGTACTGGTGACCTCCCAGGAACTAACACTGGCTAGAGAGTAACCACTTCGACCCAGTCACTAGAAATGGTTTTGTTTGGTTGATTTTGTTTGTTTTCTTTACCTTTACCTTTAGGTTTCTACCTTCTGAGGCAGAAACACTCTTTTAATATTCAATACATAGCATGTATTTCAGGGTTAACAGGTCTTGCTTAGGTAGAAGAGGAGTCAGAGCTTTGTCTGTGAGTTGTCTGTCTTTGGCTAGTTCCCTGAGGCATTGCTGTGCATCAAAAGACTTGCCAAGATACAGAGCCAAAGTTTTGATTCTGCCAAATTCAGGTTCTGCTTTCCTGCAGATAGAAGCATTGGCCTCTGAGATGCTGTCATTTAGCTCCATCTTCTCCAATAAGTAGGCTTGCAGGATTGGCTTCTGTGATTGTGGTAACTAAGTCTTAGCAGTCCCAAGGGAGTGTTCTTCCTCCTTTTCACTCCCCTGCTGTGCCCAGGATAGGAACATACTGTCAGAAATGGTTTCTGCCCTGGAAAAGAACTTGTAGTAGAAAAAAGGGTGAGAAACAAAGAGAAGAGATGGGTAGGCAAATAAAGTGCTGAGTCTGAATGGCTTCTCTGATGTGAAGCAGCAGGTCTGGTTGCCATGAATGAAGCCTGTAGTGCAGGCCTGCAAGGCCATAACCAGGGCACTGTTTTTCTTCTAGAATTCCTTCTAAAAGGCCTAATCTGGCCTTTCTGTGAGGAACTCTTTAGCCTCAGTTGAGTGAAGAATTACAGCAGCAGAGAATTGCAGCTTGTTAGACACTGTGAAGATGAATGCTGCTGATAGTGCAAGTTCATTAAGAGAAGATGTTAATGAAACTCCTTCTGAGTCTGGTTCCTTAAAAGCAATTGGTAGATTTCTGTCCATGTTGGAATAGAAATTCCTTCTGTGTGCTTTTTCAGTTGCCAGAAACAAAATGACCTTGTTTTCCAAAGAGAATGAAAAGCTAAATTATATGAAAAAGTGAAGCAAACATCTTATAGAACTATGTGTTATTCCTGAGCCATGCACAATATCTGGTGCTACTAATAAGACTGCATTTGCAAAATGATACTAAAACCATCAGGCAATAGCAAACCAATCTGTGCCTGTGGATATATAATTTTCCCTTGCTGAGGGCCAGCTCCTAATGCTGACAACCTGTTGGGTAATTAAGAACAGATGTGCTTCTCCTCCCCTCCCTTCACCCTCCCTCCCCCACCCCTTTCCACCTCCAAAAACTTTGTGGCCTTGCCCTTCCCCTGATTTCAATTAGGTGGTTTGCCTGCTGTCAAACCCACACGTGTTGGGCTTCTGTAATGCCAGAGTGTGGAGGCCAGGCAGGTCCTCTCCCAGGTCAGGAAGGAAAGCTCTTTCCTGACATCATTTGCCCTGCTCATAATACATCTCTAATGAAGTTCAACGGGGTGGCAAGGCTCCCAAGGATGCGTGTGGCTTAGCAGGTGCAGCCTGAGCCACAGCTGGACTCATTCACAGATTTGGCAGGTTGGACTCAGCTTGGCATTTCTTCCTCCTGATGCTCCTTTCAGCCTCCTCCTTCTCCCCTCCTGAGGAAAATCTGTAATGCATAATACCTGTATCAAATGGAGCAGTCAAGGGTGGAGGCTGGGCCGACCACCAACCCAGTGACAGGCACTCCTTGTTACCCCTTCTTCCCACACTCTCAAGGGGAAGGGGATGAGAGAGAGACCTGTGGGTTGGAAAAGAAAACTAAGACTACTTTCATGATAATAATAATGATAAAGGAAATATACACAAGTATGTACAAATCTGTACAAAGCCCAACACTGAACCCAAACCCCCGTTGATGGACACTGCATCACCGCTGATACTGAGCAGATGAGTCAGGCTCAGGGGCTGGATCCTGGTACAGGGTACAGCAACTTATGGATCAGGATTGAGGGCAGAACAGAGTTCTTCTCATATACCAACCACTGAAGTGCAGGAGAAGAAGAAGGGGAGAGCAGAAGAGGGAACTGACCCCAGTTTATATATCAAATATGACATGTAGGGAATGGAACACTTAGCTGGTCAGTTTGGGGTCACCTGTCCTGTCCATTCCTCCCTGAAGGTGCAGCTTTTACCCTGCACCCCCAATGTGAGACACAAGATTTAGCAGTGACCTTGCTCTGCATACCAATCCCTGGTAGTAAATCTAACCATGAGGCCTTATCACTGCTAGAAGCTGGCAGTGTCTGTAAAAACATGCTGCTAGTTTCATAACCTGCAGTTTCTTAGAGGAGCTGTAGCTGAAAAGTAAAATCACTGAACAGAATTGGTTCTGTTCTAACCCAGAGCAGGACACAGTGACAGAAGGTACCTGGGCTATTCCCACTGATTACTGTGGAAATACTTCAAAGCAGCTCTGTATAATTTAGCATCTTATTACCACAGATTCCATACATGAAGGGAAGGCTTTCCAGTGACTCCTTAATACAGCCTATTTGGAGACCTGCTTTTAATTTCTTCATTTACTACTGGCAAAGGGTCTTGATAGATGTTCTGCCTCTTGCTATCTGATCAGCAGGCTTGGAAGATCTGTTTGACTCACGGTTATTTTTGTGGAGAGTGCCACACTGCAGCGGAGTAAGGAACCCGAACCTGGATGGGTGCAGTTAAATTCATGCTGTGTCTTTCTCTTGCAGGCCTTGAAGCCATCCAACCACGCCACCATCCAGAGCATAGTGAGAGCTGTTGGAGTTGTCCCAGGCATTCCTGAGCCTTGCTGTGTTCCTGACAAAATGTCTTCTCTTAGCATCTTATTCTTTGACGAAAACAAAAACGTCGTTCTTAAGGTGTACCCCAACATGACAGTGGAGTCTTGTGCCTGCAGATAACATCTCAAGAGACCTAACATTCTGAGGTGATCAGTTGCTGTTTGGGGGGAAGGGGGTGTTTGTGTGTTTCATGATACCTACTTTTTGTTTGCACTGCCAATGCATTTCCTTTGGACAAAAAAAGAAGAAATGTCAACAGATCCAAAGCAAGAGGATGGTGACAGAATGGATTCCAAACTCATTCCCGGGGGAGAGAATATGAACTTCGTTCTTCTCAGAACTAAGACCAAGATACAAGTCTTGGCAATGGGCACTGGCTGTTTCTGCTGAAATCAAGTGATGAAAGAGGAATTTTTCCAAGATTTTGGAGGCTGCCAGAAGGACATACTGGTCTATTTTTATATAAGATTTTGGAAGCAGCAGTAGCTGTAATTTGTCTCTGTTCTTACGGTGGCTGATGGGGAGGGAGATTAGAAATAGTCTGCTCTCCAGTTTAAATCTCAGCTTTCTGCCTTAGGTTTTTGAGTAGTGCAGGAAGGAAAATAACTCTGACACCCTGAGAGCCTTAGACAGTCCAACTTAGACATGTCTCCTTGGTACGAGATGTCACTGACTGCATATCTGTACTCATTTTCAAGGACATATTCAGCTTATGAAGGGTCAGTGCCCTCAGTCAGAAGAGCACAGAAAACACTACTGCTGCCTGCATAATTGTGGTTTCCCAAAAGCAAAGTCTTTTCTTTCATGCTACTGTGGAAACTCAGCAGGCTGAGGGTATGAAAATACCATGCTCAGTGAGGTGGACAAGTTACCTACAACACACAGTCTAGAACACAGTTGCAAATACTCTCGGAGCAAGTCGCGGTAGATGATTCCCGATGTGAAATTATTCGGTGCCTAAGTCTGACCTGTAGTCACCTTCACTGTGATTATTTGATCAAAACCACCTCTGGCTGCTGTGTTTTGATTGTTACTTTGGTCAGATAGGAGATGTTTATTTTTTTTCTTATCTCAGTTCACTTCTACCCTGAGAATCAGATTTGTTGTATCAGTGCTGTCAATTTAAGATCTCTTCTAAAAATTGGTTTGAGAAACTACAAGTGGGACAGGAAACACCTCTAGAATCTCAGGCACAGCTGTAAATGTTCTCAGAAGTACTTGAGAGAGAGCCCTGATTCCATTTCCAGCAGCATGATATATAGGGGTTGATGTTTTCTAAAGCACTTCTGGCTGGTGAGTGATGTTTTAGATTCCACTGAGAGTAGAAGTAAGTTACCGACATAACTGCCTTTCAGAAGGAACGTGTTTAAATGCAGATATTCATAGGGAGTAAATTAATTCCCCATCACTGTGAGAGTTAACTCTCCTCTGGAGTCAGCAATTCCTCAGTCTGCTGAAGGTGACAACAGTTTCCCTATGTACTTGCCTTTTTGCAGCTTCATAGCTGTTTGAGGCGAGTTTAAACTCATTGATTTTTTTTTTGTACTCGATCACTAGTGCTGTCAGGTTTACCAACCTGAGTAATGTGAGAGGCTGAATACTGAGCATAGGGATCCTTTCTGCAGTCATTTTTTAAGCCTCAGTGGAAGCTGACAGGAGTTTAATGTTTAAAAAAACCAACCCAAACAAAACCCCACCCACCAAAACCCCCACCAATTAGTCCTGGATGCAGGTTGTGTTTGTGGCCCTTCCATTACCCCTGCTTGAATGGCATACCCCTTCAGTCAGATTCCCAGAGTGCCACCAGATACATATTTATTGGCTCCACTTAAGTAGAACTAATTGGCATAGCTGTCTGACCTGATTACTGTGTGTTAGGATGCCAGAAGCTCTGTGGCAACGCGTCGTCTTGAAGGATCTGTTACCTGGAACTGGACAAGTCTCCATTTCTAGAGGCTGAGTGCCCTCCTCAGCATGTAGGAGCCATCAAAACCAAACACAAAATGTGAAGCTGAGTACATTTAGATCAAGATTCATTGGATCCACTTGTGTATGCAAGAGAAAAGTCAGACATGCTCTATTCAAATCAGATGGACTTAAAAAGGGGAGGAAAAAAAGCTGTGCTGGCTGAAAAGACAAGACAGTGGCAGACGACCAAGAGCTTTCCACGACTGCATCGTGGCAATGAAAAAGAGCCTGTCTCTCTAGTGTGGAGCTGCATGGTCTCATCTCTTGACTTTATAGGACAGGCAGAAGTAGTGATTTGCACAGGCTGCCTGTACTGTAGGCCTTACCTTTTAATCTGCTGGTCAGCACAGTGTTGTGAGGACATGTAGGGTAAGCCCCTGGCTAAGCTGGAAGCAGGCTTAGCTTGTTGGGAGATGTCAGGCCCTGCAAAAGAAAACAGACGCAGTGGTTTCCAAAAGTTGTCTTTTCTAAGAGCTGCACAGGTAAGTCCATGGTTTATACAATTCAGCATGACAGTGGATACTGTTAAAAAGCACACAAGCTCAAACCATAAATCTAACTTAATGTAATCTTCACTTCATAGAGAGCTTATGACAAATAGGTTTTGTAGAGCTTGACAAGGCAACCTCAGCTTTGTGCCAGTGCAACCTATTTCTTTGTTGAAGGTGGGGTGGCTGGTGATGGGTAACACTTTGGCACCAAAATATGTCCCACACAGTATTCTTGAGGCTTTTGAGGAAGCATGTGTTGTCCCAGAGTAGAAAGATGGGAGCTGCTCAGTAGTCCTCGAGGGCTGGGTTTTCCCCTGCATCAGCTTGTTGCTAGGATTACAGTTCCTTCCTTAGAATAGCACTAGGCTACAGCTTGCTGAACAGCGCAGGGGAGAAAGTACCTTGCAGCTTTCCAGCTCCCCACAGGAGGGCTGTGGGGAGAAGGGTGTCATCCCACTGCAGTGAGGATGCTGTCTTGGAGAAGGGCAGTCTCCCAGGAAGCAGCTTCGGTAGCAGGGAACCCCACAAGTTGAGGGGTCGCTGAGTCCCAGTCTCCTGCTCACTGGGGGTGAATTGGAGCTGAAGGTCAGGGCTAAACTGAGCCCAGCTCAGGCTGTGGATGATGTCTGGCACAAACAGTGCCTGGAATGGGGGTCCTCAGGAGAGAATGCAGAAGTGCACTGGCCCACTCCTTGGATGCTCTTGGAGTTACCCAGACCAGCAGTCTGGGGCAGGTGTGCTCTGAGTCATTCTTTGGAACTCGAGTTAAGTTCAAGGCCACAGGCAATGATTTCCAGTGCTGTGATGAGGCAGCCTGGAAGTGATCTTAAAAGCCCAAAAATGAGCATGAAGACATTAGGCTTGTTTTTCACTGGGATACAGCCAGAATTTGTCATGAAACATACTGTGTAGAATAGGTGCAGTCTTCCAAGTAAAATGTGGTCTGCCTCATCCAGCTCCACACCAAGAGTGTTCTCAGTTAACTGTATAGAAGTGAGATGTTTTATGCACACATCTTGTTCTTGTTTGTATCTGCAAATGACACTTTCTCCATATAGCTGTGTCTAGCATCAGTAATGTATTAATCACACAGGCAATGGCTTCTGTAAATAACTTTGTGCTAGTGGGGACTTCAAAGCAATTTCCAGCTCACGTTATTAATCACCATTTTCTTCTCCAATCAGCATGGGGGACTTTTCCCACCTGTTATTATGAAACAGCATTGATTGATAAATGGTTCTGCATCCCATCTAATTAGGTACTATCTGATGCCCACACATTCTTGTTGCCTGGATCAAAAGATGGGCAGGAGAATGCCTTGAGCTACACAAGCTCTTTCTTCAGATGGACGCTGCTGGGAGCAAAGTCCCCAGCGAGGAGCAGACTGTAAGGAGAGGCTCAGCAGTTTGCAGGAGACAGATGCTTTGTTTAGTGACCTGTTTCTCTTTGTAACAATAACCTTTTAAAACTGTTTCTGTGGAAAGGTTAATCTTGCACAGGCAATGTCAATTAAAACAAACCAAATTACCCCCATCCACAGCAAAAAATTATTTTGCATATGGAAACAAACTTTACAGATGCTTTTAATTTATTTTATAGCTGTGACCATCTTGTCCTTTCAATATTTTCTTCATCACAGTGCTCCTTCAACAGTACAATCTTTTCTGCCCTTGCAAAAGCTGAATGCTAGGGCCACAATCAAGTTCCCAAGGACAGGTCACAGCCACTCTGAAGGGCATGTTTCACTACTGATACATAAGCTTCCCTCATTTGTATTTTTTCCCCCTTCAATAGCAGGAAACTTTCACTAAGAACTCTGGAGAAAACGCAAAATAAAATCACTTTTTACATAAAAATCCATTTTTTTTTCTGTGTGGTATTCATGTCTTTCCAAATATAGGGAAGTTTTCAGTGCTTTCTGTGTGCAGTGCTCTGGAAACAAGTCCACCTCGAGTGCTTGTTTGCAAAAGGTTGTTCCAACAGAGACTGTCCTTACAGAGCAAAGTGCAGAGGGGCTGGGGAATGGGTGCTGTGGATTCAGTTAAAGGTTAGCTAGTATGATAGGAAGAAGCTACTGAAGCTACTGAACCTGATTCAAAGCCCAAAGGTGTCATTGGCCAGGTACTTAGAGGGTGCCTGGGGGAAAGATGAGGGAGAGACTCTCTATCCAGTGTGTAGGATGTGGGTTAATGGTTTCAGTAAGAGGGTATGTTTAGAGGAGATACTAGGAAGAAACTTTTCACTGTGAGGGTGGTGAAGAACTGGAACAGGCTGCCTGGAGAGGCTGTGGATGCCTTATCCCTGGAAGTGTTCAGGGCTAGGTAATTGCTCTCTGGGTATGGCATTGCTTGCCCCACAGCATGAGCACTGTAGCTTGTACTAATCTCTTGTACCGTCCAAGAGCATGACAAGAGCAGAGACTTTTCCTCAGGGATTTTTGAATGCTTCCAGCTGCTCAGTCCATCCCCACTGGCCCAACCCAGCAAGTAACTTTGCATTGGGTCTCAAAGTAACACTGGGCCATCTGGCCCAGAGATAGCACAGTTTCCCAAGCCACAGAGACATAGTGGATTGAGGAATGCAGCTTTCAGGAGTGCACAGTTATGGATGCCTGGGTTGGTGACATTCACCTAAAGGAAAACCTATTTTGGGCACACATGCTGGGGAGGTGGTGATGTGCTCTGGGGCTTTGGCCCTGGCCCCTGTTCCTAGTGGGCTACAGCTGAAGCTGGAGCAGGCCAAGGTGTGGTCACTGAGGCTAAGGATGGGCTGGCCCTGCTGTGTGGGGGGCTTTACCTGTAAAAAAAGGTTTCCCTGCTGGATGGAAGTGGTGAGGGGGCTGCTGCAGGCTGATGTCTGCAGCAAGGAAGGTGGGTCCACTCCCTGCAGTGAGGAAGGATCTCTCTGAGCTGTGCCTGAGAGAGCAGACTACTGGAATGAAGCACTGGGAACTCAGGGCCTCCATCAGGTATGTGTGTGACTCTCTTAAGTATTGAGGAATCTTCAGGGATGAGGAGTATCAAGCTGCCTCCCACTGGGTGCTCTGAGCCAGTGAGGGTGGAGGAGGAAGGGGCATGGAGGGGGAAGCATCTGAGCTGAGAAGATCTGCCTGTGGTGAGTCCCAGGTTGTCCCAGGCACGTTCTGGTCCGTCTCTGCTGCCTTGCTTGGGAGTTTTTACTTCTCTGCTTTGCATATTTTTGCTGTAGACCCGTACTTTGTACAAATCCCTTTGGAGCTGACTGCTTTCCCGAGAATCCTTGCATCTCTCTGGCCCCTTTGGGACCTGTGTAATCCCTGTGCCGGTGCCTGTCGTTCTATCTGTAACTTTTCGGAAGCCGTCCCTGTGCTTCGGAACACTCTGCTCTCCGTGGTAGAGTCTGCTTGGGTTTGGTCCCTGTACCCGAAGCTATCTGCTGGATGCTCAGTTCTGGTCTTGGGCTTCTCAGAGGGGATGATAGCCTTCGCCTCCCCAAACACCTCTCCCGTAGTCCGTTTTCTTTTGTGTGTTTTGCAACTGATTTTTGTTCCAGCTCTTTAGCTGTTCCTTAGGGGTTTGGATAAGGGTTTCTAATCCTTTTCCCACCTCTGTCCCGTGAAGTCTTTTTGAGTCGGTAGCGGTGCGGGTTTTGCCGTGGTTTCTGCTGCCCTCAAGTGTCAGAATTTCGGTACTGCAGGACGGAGTCGCGCACGCACAGAACAGAGGACGGCACCCACAGAATTACAGAATCGTTACGGTTGGAAAGGACCCTCAAGATCATCTAGTCCAACCGATAGCTCTACACTACTCTTACCCCTAAATCATCCCCTGAAGAAACACATCTATCCTCTTCTTAAAAACCTCCAGGGATGGTGACTCCACCACCTCCCTGGGCAGCCTATTCCAATATCTCATCACTCTTTCAGTAAAGAAATTCTCCCTAATATACGTCTAAACCTACCCTGGCACAACTAAGCCCATTCCTCGGTGGGCGGGGAAGCGAGTTGCTCTGCGCATGCCCACTGGGGAGGTTAAAACCCCCGTGGGCTGTGGCCCGAAATGTTTTGGGAAAGCGTAGCGCATCTTTTATCGGTACTGAGGGACGGACTGCAGTATGCGCATCGTTGTCCAGAGCTGCACGCTGCCGTCCCCGGCTAGTGCAGAGCCGTGCCTACGGGGTGCTGCAGCCCACCGTTGCCGGGAGCTGCCGTTTCTGGGCGGAGCCGCGGTCGGTCTGGTACGTGTGTGAGCCTCCATGTATTGAGGAATCCTAAGGGCTGAGGAGTGCTAAGGTGTCCCCCACTGGTTGTTGCTGAACGAGTGAGGGTTTGGCAGGTGGGACAGTAGGGCAGGAAGGGGCAGAGAGAGAGAAGCATGTGAAATATGTTCACCTGATTCGTGTTGATATGGAATAATGCTAGGGCGTGATGAAATGTGACCTTATCTGTTGCATACCCTTGTATGGCTGCAGGCGTTGACGGCTCCGGTTTTCTCGAGATTACAGCTAAATATGCAAACAGTTCCTATATCTTGCAGGAGCCGCCTGGTATATCAGTTTAAACCAGTTGTACTGTTAACTGCATGGTGTTATCTAAGAAAAGCCTGTAAATTGCATGTGTAAAAGTTTAGGCTTATCCTAAGGGCCAGCTGAGGAAGACTACTTACTTCATCCACCGACTACCAGAGAGGAGCCCAGAAGACCCTAAGAAGTAAAGAGAGCATGCACTAAAGAAGATATGCCTGTTCCTGGAAGTCACTTGCAAAGATCAGCCTCTTCTCAAGAAATAGTTACGAATACGTATTAACATGAGGACCAATAGGACATTACATGGTGGGAAAAAGGAGAAAGGAGACTTTGGAAAAGAAGTATAAAAGGGGAGGACTGAACTCAGTGTGTGTGTCTTGGCATAGCTGAGTCTCCCGGGGCACCCGACTCTGTTTGCTTGCATTTAATAAAATTTTAATCTTTGAGCATCATCTTGCGTAAAGAATCAGTCATTTATCACAAGCATGTGGGCTGAGACCCTACATACCCCCACAGAGCCCATATGTACCCGGAGAGACCGCTAGAGACCTCCAGAGAGCTCATATATACTCTGATAGACCCCTATAGAAACCCTCTAGATCCCACTAGAGCCATGGAGCCCATATGTATCCTGATAGACCCCTACAGAAACCCCATAGATACCCATAGAGCGCCTATGTACCATGATAGAGCACTAGAGAGACCCTAGAGACCGCCATAGCACCTGTATGTACTCTGACAGACCCGCTATAGAAACACTAGATACCCTCACAGAGCTCATATATAACTCGATAGACCCCTAGAGAGACCCTAGATAACTCCATAGAGCCCATATATACCCTGAGAGACCCTAGAAACGACTATAGAGCTCATATATATCCCAACCACACACGCCCCCCCCAGCCCGAGAGCCCATTTGTACCCAGCTAGGGAGCCCCTCTGGTATTCTTCTCAATGGTAAAAGCCCTCTCTAGGCAACTCGGTCCTCCAAGGCTCTATAGGCTGAGGCCCTCTCGTTTTTTTCTCTATGATTACAGTGCCTCTCTAGGCAGCTTGGTTCTCCAGGCTCTATGCTCTGATACGTGCTGTTTTCATCCTCTATGTTGTCTTATGTCGCTCTAGGTATCTCGGTTCTTCTGGCTCTATGGTAGCGACCTGGCTGTCCATGGTTCTAGTGGCACCCTAGGTATTTCAGTTCTCCAGGCTCTGTGGTGCTTCCCGCTCTGGTCGTATTCTTGATGCTTAAGGAGCCACTCTAGACCTCTCAGCTGTCTAGGTGCTGGAACAGTCTCCCTAGGGAAGCAGTCAATCCTGACAGAATTCCAGAAGCACGTGGTGTAATTTTGGGGGTTGCCCTATTGTGCATAGGCAGGAGTTGGACTCGATGATCCTCGTGGGTTCCTTCCAGCTGGGGAGATTCTGTGCTTCTGTTGCCCACATCTCTATTCCAGTAGCCATTTTTAAGCCACCCTGGTACTTGAGGGAAAACTGCTACAGGTAAAGGCAGGATGCCTTTGAGCTGTTCTGAGTGGGCACATGTAAAACAACAGAGTAGCCTGGCTAGTGGTTGCAGGGCAGTGGAAGAGGTAGAACTGAGCGTGTGAAAGACAGGAGGATTGTGCATGTTGGTTTTGGCCAAGATAGAGTTAATTTTCTTGCATTGTTTTAATATTTCTTTCAAAAGGAAAAAAAGTTGTCAGATTTTTCCATATTCCACTGTTTATTGTATCAACAAATGTATCTATAGCTGTCTACTAACCAAAGGTTTAGAGTGTCTGAGATTAGTGCATAGCTAATCTAAAGCAGAATTGCTTCAACAGGAGAAGCCAAAACAATTTGTGGGAAATCCCAAAGATTGTACCGAATGTGTGAAACTAGGAAAGCTGTCCCCGACAGGGAGCGCCCTTTGCTAAGGGACTGGTAGGGTGGAAGATGTAAAATCTTGACTGTTGGAATCATTGACACAAGAAATATAACCAGCACACGCAGACAAACTGGGAGATGCTACTTTAATTCATGCTGTGTGCTTGAATGTATGCATTTGCATGTTGTCTGGAGCATTTCCTTCAGCTTCTAAACAGCCAAAGTCTTCCCCATTTAGGAGTGTGATAAAAACACAACCTCATGGTGCTTTTGCAGAGATCCTGGTACCACTGAACCTACTGAGCAAGGAGTTTAAGCACTAGAGACACAGGGCAGTAATTTCACTGATGTCAGTTTATATCCCTGTATTTCTGTCTGGCTTTTGGTGGTGCATTTCCCTAGCAGTTGGGTAGCATCTCTCACGCAGTGCAGCTGGCCAGGTGTCCCTCCTAAGGATGTGATGGGCACAAACCCCTAGTCAAGTGATAAGTGTGTATTTTGGAGGTAGATCCTGTAATGACATCAGTTTGCTGCTGTGCAAGCAGAGGAGGAAATGCTTCTATCATTAGAGTATTTTTGTTGGGTGCAGATAAACGTGGTGCACCCAGCTGTGTAGTGTGAATTACTGAGATTTGTTCTTTATTTTCCACTGCCAGGAGAACTGAGGACTACGGACGTCTGGGACACCCTTGGATCCAATGCACGTGCTGGTGTCCGTCTGCTGCTGGATACCTCTAGCTTCTGTAATTTTCTTCTCTTTTCCTTCATCCTCCTTTTCTGTCACTTAAACTCTCTCTCTCTCTCTCTGTTTGGATAAACTTTGATTGGTTAGCAGCACTGGAGCTTGTTTGTGTCTTAATTTCACTCCTGGGATTTCCCTCAAAAGTCCCCTGGGTCTGGTACTGGACTGGGAGCCTGGGACACCCCAGTACTGGCCAGTGGGTAACAGTCACCTGTGGAGAAGGGGCAAGGGGAGGGATTTGTGTGTCTGTTGTTGTGTCACATCCCATGAAAACTGCAGCCACCTTATCTGTCCAGGGCAGGACACATGTGACAGCCAAAGGCTGGGGTGGTCCCGAGCTACCTGTCCTGAGCTGCTATCACAGGTTTGATGACCACGGTGGATGTTTGGTGAACCACTGAAGGAAAGCTGAGAGATGTTTTTTGTGTCAGAAGTGCCCGACAGCTGCATGGTTGTCACAGGAGGGGGAAGGAGGAGGGCGCAGGTGGTTTGGCACAGGGTTGCAGAGAGCTGGATTCCAGTGTGGGACCTGGGCAGACATGGAGACAGATAAGGTGCTTAGGATGGTGCTGCTGGCTTTCCACCAGCAGAAGGCCATCCCTTGCTGCCAGCATCTGTGTTTGCCTGGGTTTTTTTCTTCCACCTCTTCCACAGTGGATCCTGTCCCAAGCCCAGTGGTAGCTAGGGTTTCTAAGTGTAATGGTTTGACCCAGGCTTTTCCTGGTAA